>QRFJ01001093.1:278269-333964 GCA_006176705.1 Cocos nucifera | reverse complement strand
CAACGAGTGAAAATTTAAGACATGAATAATCATTGTTAACTCATAAAATGCTCCCGACCATAGGATGATCATGAGGATGGTGATTGATCTAAAAGATTGGTGTACAATCGCTTCTCTTTAGTAGATGAGTCTTAAGTCTACGGTGTGGAGACACCGGAGCGAGAGTACAGGTACTCGTTAGAGAACGAGGGCACTAAGCGTGACCACCTCGAGTAGTCATTAGGGAGTCTACCTTCTCATCAATGACTAACTTGATGCTGCAGTAGTGTGTCTGGTTCTTTGACCTGAGGTGCATCGGCAGTTCACCTTAAGGGTGTTATAGTGTGACTACACCATTACTCGATCTCCTAGCCATATGGAATCCTGAGGTGTATGTTGGCTATAGCATATTCATTGTAGGAACTGGATAGCATCAAGATGGAATCTATCTACCTCGGTGGTAGAGGAGCAGCCCAATGATGATCATGAGAATCAAGTCCAGAAGTCCATGGCCATGGCAGAGTGAAATAATAGAAAGAGTTTCTATGTAGATTTTCACATCGAACTTGAATCGAATGATTACATAATATGACAGAACCTAGAGTTTGACGAGTTCACCTTAACCCTAATCTGATCGGAGCTTAAGATAGAAGAACTTAATCACACAGATAGCTGCACCAAGAGGTTCGCATTCAGCTCTGATGGGTTGCCACCATATACAGCTAGGTGTCACTGGTGGATTTTGGGAGCAATTAGAATGATTTAGATGATCGATCATTCTAGCTGTTCAAATCAGAAGAGTTCTGATCCATCAAAAGGAATTTCGATAATGTCGATGATAGAGATCATGACATATCCCATTACCATATAGAACTGAACCTAACTGGATCACACAAACAAGGGTTTAAATCTGGTGATCATCAATTGAACTGGTCCAGTTCAATTGATCTGAATGAGATTCAATTAGGTTCAAAAAAATCGTGCTAGCACTCGATTGAACCTAACGTTCTTCTTTTACTATCATAAATAAGTTATCCTACCTGAGCCAAAGGAGTTTGTGCTCAATCAGAGGCCTTCATATGGTTTGACTGAAGGTTGACCAAGTCAGAAAAGGTTGTCTTATTTTGTAAGACATTACCTACCATTTTTGATCACCTGTCATTTCTTGTTCTTTGACTTTGGTCAAAAGTCTACCTTTGACTGGTCAAATGTTGACTATTGACACTTTGACTTTTGACCACATGTCACGCACCTATTGAAGAGCTGGTGGAGGCTTGTCCCCCTTTCAGAACCTGGCAAGGAGGAGGGCGCACGCCACCCTAGGCATGTGCCTAAGTTGGAGACGCCTAGGAGTCCCAATTGGATAGGGACTCCATCTCCTTTTTGGATTCCAATTAGAGTTCTCCTAAGAACCAACTTTGACTGATCTTAGGCGCCCTCTAAGGAGGAATCTAGGGGATTCTATTCCCACCAATCAGATTTAGATCTGATTTCACAAAGGGTTGTGATTGATTGGGAAGAAGAGAAGTTGGATCACAGTCAGTCTATAAATAAGACTCTACGCCCAACTCAAAAAATTATTGAATCACAATTTCCCAAGCCCCAAGGCTGCCTCTCCCCTCTTCCTCCATGCCAAACCACCTTCTCCCTCTCCTCTCCATGTCCAAAAGGGTTTTGGACCTTGGTTGGTGCAATCTAGACAAGAGAAAGGCAAGTAAAAGCTAGAAGGCTATGCTGCTGCAAAGGATGACTGCTAATCTTCAAAAAAAATTTTGAAGATCCTCCAGATCAGATCCAGATTGATTTTTGGAGATGTGATAGAGAAAAAGAGGATCTCTAGATCCAATCCGAGTGAATACCGATAGAGGCCAGGCACTTGCGTGGCTAGATCCAGAACCTTCCGCTGCATACAGGATCATCAACGGGTAATAGGATTACCCATATCAAGGTAAGTTAAATCTGATTTAATTTATCTAATTTTATTTTGATTTCTAAAATAATAATAATCAGATCTAAAATATATTAAGATCTGATTAAGATTAAGAAAAAAAATTTTGAAATATATCTCTTGATCTGATCAGACCTGAACGAACCTGGACCGAAAAATCAAGATTTTCCTTCAACTGGTATCAGAGCCAAGGTTCTAAAAGTATTTAGATCTAATTTTAAATTTATTTTAATTAGAAAATAAATAATTTCAAATATCACATGAGATGTGATCAGATCTGAAATCAAAAAAAATTAAAATTAAATGATTAGGATCTAAGATTAGAAAATATGCATAACTAGTTCTAAAATAGAATAGTTCTATAGAATAGTCTTGCATGTTTTTAATTTAATTTAATTAAATCATATTTTAGATCTATTTATTTATTATTTTTTGATATTATAATGATTATAATAACATCTAAAAAATAGTAAATAAAATTATTTAATTTTAAACATCATATGAGATATGATTGATGCATGTCTAGACTAGCTGTAGAATAGTTCTACATAATTATGTAGATTAGAATTTATTTTGATTAGATCAATTTAAATCTAATTTTTTAGATTATTATGAGATAATCTAGATCTAAAAATATGCATGATTCGATACATGAGATGTATGCAAAATATGCCATGATTAGATCTAATTTATATATAAGATATAGGATATAGATCTAAAATTATTTTGTAGTATTGCATGTTCCTGACTAAGGCGTTCCTCTTGGCCGACCGATCATAAGAATGAAGAAGGATTTAAAGGCACTCTCTTTCCATTCGATGGAGTGTTCTTATGATGTGTAGGGGTGCTGCATGTTTCTCCTTAATCAGAAACCCAAAACTTACTTTCTGCAAAACCCTAGATCCTGAAACCCAAGGATTTATTATGCATATTTTATTTATGAACCCTACTTAATTAAAAATTAAGATTATGGAATATCAATTAGGTCTAAAATTGAGAATTTCAGATCTAAGACATATTCAGAATTATGGGTTCGGGCTTGGGTAGCTCAATTAGGTCTAAGCGGTTGATCAAATCGAATCAAGAGTTGGTTAGATGGGATCAACAATGCTTAAATTGATCGGCCTAATAGGATTAAGTCTGGGTCAAGATCGAGTCACGATCAAGCAAGACCTAATTAGGCTCAGAGCTTAGAGTCTGGATTATAAGCTAACCCAATTGGTTCTGGCTCAACAATTTGGTGTCTAAGGGTAAGTTTGGCACATACGACTGACTGATTTTTAATTGGAAGCTACTCGACCTGAATGCATCCTTGTATGAGTTAATGGCATATTCCTTCCACCGATCTTACTTACCTGGCCATATCTATTGACACAGTTCTGATCTGAGGTGGTCAATAATCCAAGCTAACCCATGCCACTAGGTTAGTCATAATTGTTATGACTATGATAAGTCTAGTTTAATGAGATCTAAATCAATTCTCCCTAAGAAAAGATTAAGTCTGAGGTCTTCCACCATTGTAGACGTGCGGGCCCTTCCCGGGGTTGATTGTTTCTCGGTTGGATACAGTGGCTCAGTTGCACCGAGAAGAAGCAACCATGCGTCTATTAGCATTGGATGCTTGGCCTGGAGGATGAGTTGAGCTCAAATTTCCGATACGGTGGAGACTCAATTAGGAATCCAGTCTATGCAAATGGTGGAGTTCTGACTTAGAACTAAGAGTGGATCATATTTTTGGATATGGTGAGATTAATGAATTAGAGACCAAGTTTGGGTGCATCATATTAGAGAATCATTGAACAAGAGTTGTATCACTCATTGGCTAACCATGCACCAATAACGTTAGGTGAGGTGATATGAGTCAGTTGGTAGAACCCACCACCCACTAAATCATTAATCGTGGAGATTTTCGCATCTCTATAGAGGAGTATAAGCGGATACCAAAAAAAATAGTGTGAGCTAATATGTTTAAAAATAAAATTTCTACATAAGATTGGTCAAGTCAAAATTAACGATTCTAACTAGGATCTTTGACTTCTCTTACAGAAAAATATCTGCGTCCACCCATTGGCACGTATCCTGGCACACATAGACTTGACTGGATCATTTAACAAGATTGACACAAAAACTACCAAAATAGGTTTTGGATTCTAAGAAGTTAACCCATGTACTGGACCCAGGAACCCATCCCACCTACCAGCCCGTCCAGCCATTGAACAGAGAGCGGTGCTCTGGAGAAATGGATAGACGAAGATAAATAAAGCCCAGATATTACATGTTGGCTCGTATGTCTGATAGCTCCAGACCAACATGAAGATATTGGGACTGCTCGCCAAATATTGGCTCACCTAGCAGGAGGATGTTTGGTTGAACAGAGTCATGCAGCCAATATCAAGTCACGAAAATGGACTTTTTAAAGCTAGATGCATGAATGTGGGCCGTCAGTCCAAGATCACTGTCTGATAATGATCAAGGACCTTGGAAGAGCTTGAGAAGCTCGGTGTGGGAGTGGACTTAGATCTGCAGAACGATTCTACTCTGCACATCCTTCTGACTTGATGCATATGGGCAATTCATCATGATAACTTACCACAATCCATAAACTTCAAAATTTCTGGCCGATTAATGAATATGTGAATAGCCGCTGAGCTTTCTATGGAGATTCCTAAAAGGCTTCATTCTTGTGCTATGGAATGGACTTCTTCCAAGAGAAAGTTTCTTATGGAAAGAAAAAGAGTCTATGAAAAAGCAAAAGGTAGAGAGCAAGAAGAAAGGTAGAGATGGAAGAAAGAAGGCCGATGTCCAAAGGTAAAGCACACTTGCATACAACGACGACCATTGGAAGCCGGAACTTGCCTACTTACCTGGCCACCCTGAAGAACCAAGAAAAAAGGAAGTCCTTCTGGAAGGTATGTCGTTATTGAGTCTAAACCTTACGGTTTTCTTCTGCATCCAGTTTGGATGCTTGACTCTGGTTCTAGTGTCATCTGTGCACTTTCATATAGGGTCTTGAGGATAGCGAGGAGGCTGAGGATGAAGACATGATCCTACGACATGGTAATGGAGATAAGAATTGCCTTAACAGTAGCCGTGGGAACATTACCTCTTTCTCTGATTACCATGCCTGTTTAGACTTAGGTTTAAAAAGACTGTTATTATGGTGCCTGCAGCTTAGCAGAAATTTGGATGTTCTGTTTCACGCCTTAGCACTAGAAGGCTATGTTGATTACGATTCTTTAAGGAACATTATAATATTCTTTATGAAGAAATAAAATTGCAAAATAGTTTTCTTATTAATGGTCTTTATTCAGCTACATATTGACTATGTAACCTGTTCTAACTATCAAGCAAAACATGAATGCCAAACGACCTAGAGGATAGTCCAAATGATAGGCTAGTTCTATGTGCACCTGAGATTAGGTCATATAGCAGAGATAGATTCAACAAATTAGAGAAAATGAGCACTTAGTCCATTGACCCCTTTTCGAGTCATATCCAATCTTCTTGTGAATCTTGGTCTTCAGGCAAAATACTAAAAACTCCCTTTTGTTGGACATGGAGAGTAAGGGCACAGATCTTATTGCCCTAGTACATACGGGCTGTGGTGTGCGGCCCATTTGCATGTGCCGGTTGAGGCAATTTGTTTACTTCATTACCTTTACCGATGATTTTTGTCTAGGTATATGGGTATGTGTATCTTATGAGGAATAAGTCTGAAGCTTTCAAAAGTTTCAACAGAATTCAGAATGGTCAGAAAATAAACTGAAACCATTAAGGTTCTTCGATCAGACATCGACGAGGTGAATACCTTAGGCCGGAGATTCCCTGTAGACTTATCTTTAAGAAAAATGGCATAGTCCTCTCTAATGAACTCCACAGAAAACACCTCACTCCAATGGGATTTCAGAATAGAAAATCGGACCCTATTTAAATTGGTTCGATTCCATGATATGAGCTTTCACGACCTCCCTGATTTTCTTGGGACACTCAGTTGTTAACTTTAATTTATCTTACTGGAATAGCGGTTTCCTTCTAATACCTCTACCACATCCGTATGAGATATGTGGCATATGAGTAAGAAATCAAGTCTGATCAATCTCAGAATTTGGGATTGTCCGGCTCATGTCAAAGACAACAAGCGGCAAGTTAGGAGTTTTAGGTCCTTTTAAGAGCTCGATTCATAGGATATCCTAAGAGACATTAGAGATACTATTTTCTACATTCTAGAAGACCACAATGTGATTATGAGTCGACATCCATCTTTCTGTAAAAAATAGTTTATTCAAAATAGCGGCATTGCGAAAGCAGATCAAAGTTAATGAGAACTCTCATAAGTAACGGGATAAGGAACCAATTAGAACCAAAATCAGGTTGAGCAATAAGGACACTACTCCTCCACCTTATAGATCGGAGAAGGTTTTTCCCGTCCCCCTGAAAGATACTTAGTATTATTTCAGAGAAGTAAGAGAAAACGTTCCTCATAGGTAATGGTGCTCATGTGGAACGATCCCAAAACCTACACGAGGCGATATCAGATATCGACTTTCGAAAAATGGCTAGAGGCAATGCAGTTCAGAAATTTGACTCAATGCACTCGAACCAAGTTGGACCTTGGTTAGAATCCACAGAAGTAATAGTACTATTGGGTGTAAATGGATCTTTAAGAGAAAAGTGTGCATAATGGGAATGTTGGAGACATTCAAGGCTAGACTAGTGAAAAACTCAACTGGTACTTAGCATGGTCAACGTGTATAGGCAATTGACCTATCAGATATCTTTTCTCAGTGGCTAGCTAAAATCCACCGTACATTGCTTGCCATTACAGCCTATTTCGATTAACGAATATGGCAACATGGACGTGAAAACGGCATTCTTGAATGGATATCTTGAGGAAGAATATCTATATGAAACAGTCGCGTAGGTTTCAACATCCAGTGATACTGATCACAAGTTTTGCAAACGCTGCAAAAGGTCCATATATGGACTAGCAAGCATCTCGGAGCTGAACACTCGTTTCAATGATGTGATCAAAATGTTTTGGTTTCATCAAAAATGAAGAAAAACCATAATGTTTTTCAAAAGGCGTGCAGTGGAGCACTGTTGTCTTCTCGTATTGTACGTGGATGACATCCTCCTTATTGGGTATTGATATTCTCATGTTAACAACAATACAAAATATGGTTGTCCAAGGAATTACTCGCTGAAACCTAGGCGAAGCATCCTTTATTCTAGGAATTAAGGTCTATAGGGATAGATCTACCAACAAACCGCATCGGATTGCTAACGAATTTCACAGAAACAGCAACAATTTTGGAATAAGAGAAGTACTAAGAGGTTTATATGGAAAACTCTAAGAGGGGATTAATACCCTTCACTAGTATTCATGATATTCATCTTTCCAAGAAGAGTGCCCAGCCACACTGAGCAACATTAGAACGCATGCAGCAAGATTCCCTTCATGCTTCTGCAAAGGGAGCCTAATGTATGCCTGCTATGTACACGACCTAATATAAGCCCATGCTGTGGTGTCACAAGGAAGATATCAGTCAATCCTGGTTGTAAGAATATTGAGACTATCTGTGGAAATTATATCCTTAGTACTTAAAGAAGAACTAAGGATATTGATGTGGTCTTTGGTAATGGGAACTCCAAGTTCAAGGATTACACAGACTTGGTTCAATGTTCCGATATAGATGATCGAAAGTTGACATCTGGGAGTCTATTTGTGTGCGAATGGGTGGTGCTGTCAGCTGAAGAGTTTCAGAAACAATGATAGCAGATTCCACCATGAAGCAGAATGTATCCTTGGCATCAAGAGGCTATGAAGAAAGCATTTTGGTATAGAAAAATTTGCTGCAGAAATTGGAAGAATGCATCCAGATGCCATTCCTCTATTACTGCGACAATAATGGCGCCCAATAGCCCATGGCTAAGAAGCCAAGGTCTCTTCAAAAATCCAAGCATATTGAAGCGGTGATACCACCTCATCTGCGCATTACCTCTCGAGAAGGGTTAACATCAGTTCAGAGAGTCAACTCCACAGATAATGTGGCAGACCCACATTACAAAGCCGTTGGGCCAGCCCAAAAGAAGATCGGAAGCCAATCTTGAGAAGATGAACTTAACTTGGTAGCCAATTGGCTTTAGACAAGTGGAGATTTGTTAGATATATGTGTGCCCTTGATAGCCGTGGCACTTGATGAACGTGGTGAATCAGCTGTCTAAGGACAAAATAATATTTTGACTATATCATAATGAATGTTATTTTCTATATCACATATATGCTGTATTTAGTGTCTGTGATACATCCTTTGGACGATGTATGGTATGAATTAATTCTATTTTCAAGAGTTGAAAATTGTAAGACATGAATAAGTGCATTGTTAACTCATAAAATCGTCTCTGACCATAGGACTCATACGAGGATGGTGAGTATGGAAGTCGAGATGTGTGAGGGATGTACTAATTGTGCGCTTCTCTTTAGTAGATGAGTCTTGTTAAGGTATACGGTGTGTGGATAGACACCAAGAGCGAAAGAGTATAGAGTACTCTCGATTGAGAGGAATGAGGCACTAGCAGTTGACCAACCTCGAGTAGCTCTTAGGAGATGTCCTAAACCTTCTTGCTAATGGACTGACTCTGATGCTTCGCAGTAGTGTGTCTGGTTCTTTGGACTGAGGTGCATGGTATTCACCTTGAAGGTGGTTAATAGTTTGACTACAGCGATTCTCGATCTCCCTAGCATATGGAATCCTTGAGGTGTATGTTGGCTATAAGATGTTGCATATGTAGGGACTGGATAGAGCATCAAGATGGAAATATTAACACTTCGGTGGTTAGGGGAGCAGCCTAATGATGATCGATGAGACAAATAAGGAAAAATCGTTTCCAGAAAAAGCACCCAATTGTGGCCCCCCCAAGCCCAATGATGTGAAATAATAGACAAGAGTTTCATATTAGATTTTTACAGTCGACTCTGATCGAATGATTAATCATGATATGACGAGAACTAGGTTTGGACGAGTTCACACTTAACACCGTAAGACTGATCGGGGCTCAAGATCGAAGAAACTTAATCATCACAGGATAGCTGCAGCCGAGGGGTTTTTGCATTCAACTCTGATGAGGGGATTGCACCATATACAGCTAGGTGTCATTGAGTGGATTTATGGGACGCAATTAGAATGATTTAGATGATCGATTATTCTAGCTGGTTCAGGGCAGATTCTAGGAAGGGTGTAGAGGTTCTGATCTCAAAGAGTTTCGAATAATGTCCTCGAATGTAGTAAGAGATGTATGCTAAAGATATGCCGTTACAAGCATTAGTAGAGTAGCGTGAACCTAATTGGGTCACACAAACAAGGGCTTTGTAATCTGGTGATCTCATATGTGAACTGGTCCAGTTTTAAATTGATCTAAGGATGGGATTTCATTAGGTTTAAGATAAATTCGTGCTAGCATGCGATTGAACTCTAACGTTCTTCTTTTACATATCATAAATAAGTTGTCCCTGATCTACTAGCCCAAAGGAGTTTTGTGATTGCAAGGTCAGAAGGCCTTGCATAGTGGTTTTGAACTGGAGTGTACAAGTCGAAAAGGTTGTTCTATTTGGTAAGAATTACTGGTACCATTTTTGTCCAACCTGCCATTTCTTTATTCTTTGACTTTGGTCAAAAAGTCTACCTTTGACTGGTCAAATGTTGACTATTGACACTTTGACTTTTTAACCACATGTCATGCACCTATTGGAGAGCTGGTGCGGGCTTGTCCCCTACCAGAACCTGACAAGGAGGAGGGCGCACGCCATCCTAGGCGTGTGCCCAAGTTTGGAGATGCCCTAGAGCTCCCTGTTGGACAGGGATTCCAATTAGAGTTCTCCTAAGAACCAACTTTCACTGGTCTTCAGGCACCCTCAAGAGGAATCCAGGGGACTATATGAGGAAATCCCTGATTTCCCTGACCAGGTTCGTTCAGATCTGATCAGATCAAGAGATATATTTCAAAATTTTTTCTCTTAGATCTGTATCAGATCAGGGATGCTTCAGATCTGATTCTTATTTATTTAATAAAAATTAAATGAAAAGGATAAATTATCACATTCATTTACCTGAATAGGGTAATCCTATTACCCTTGATGAATCCGTTTGCAGGCGGAGGTCTGGATCAAGCCACGCAACCGCCTGGCCTCCTACCGGTAATCCACTCGGGCTGGGATTTGGAGATCCTCCTTCTTCTCTATCACGTTGCCTCCCAAAAATCAGATCCTGGATTCTGATCGAAGGTAATCTTCAAAACTCCTTTGAAGATCTGCATCGTTCTTCGCAGCAGCGCAGCTTCTTGCTTTTGATCTCTTTTCTTGATCTAAATCGCAACCATCCAAATCCAAAACAAACTTTGGAACACGTGGAGAGCGAAGGGGAGGAGAAAGAGTATGGCGTGGAGAGGAGAGAGGCAGCCTTGGGGCGTGGGAAGATTGCTCTTGCATTATTTCTTGATTATTATCTTTTGTCACTTTGGCGCGCTGGGTCCTCTTATATGAACTAAGCGTGATCAAGTCACTTACCATCCCAACCAATCACACCCTTTGTGAAATCCAGATCTAAATATGCACATGGTGGGATCTTAGAGTCCCCCTGGATTTCCTACTTGGAGAGTTGCCTTGGACAGTCAAACTGGATTCTTACGAAGAACTCTCAATGGAATCCTAAGGGAGATGGAAGTCCTTGTCCCACAAGGACTCCATGTCGCCTCTTTACTGGGCTCAACGCCTCCCTTGGGCGTGCGCCCATCTCCTTGCCAAGTTTCTGGCAGGGGGACAAGCCTCCCCACCAGCTATCAATAGGTGCATGACATGTGGTCAAAAGTCAAAGGTGAATGGTCCAACGTTTGACCAGTCAAAGTAGACTTTTTGACCAAAGTCAAAGAACAAGAAATGGCAAGGTGACAAAAATGGCAGGTAATGTCTTATAATCAATGACAACCTAATTCCTGACTTGGACAACCTCCAGTCAGACCATAAGACAGACTTTGTTGAGCACAAAACTCCTTTGGCTCAGACAGGATGACTTATTTTATGATAGCAAAGAAGAACGTTAGGTTCAATCGAGTGCTAGCACGATTTCCTTGAAGCTAATTGAATCTCATTCAGATCAATTGAAACTAGAATTAGTTTCATTGATTAGATTCACCAGATTCAAACCCTTGTTTGTGTGACAGTTAGGTTCAGTTCTGTATGGTATGGGATATGTCATGATCTCTATCAATCGACATGCATCGAAACTCGCTTCTCGATGATCAAACTCTTCCCTGATTCGAAACCAGCTAGAAGGCTGATCGATCATCTAAATGCATTCTAATTGCTCCCAAAATCCACCAGTGACAACTAGCATGTATATGGTGGCCCAACCCATCAGAGCTGAATGCGAACCTTTGGTGCAGCTACCTGTGTGATTCAGTTCTTATATCTTGAGCCCCTGATCAGATTTAGGGTTAAGGTGACTCGTCAGCAACACTATCTCTGTCATATGATGTAATCATTCGATTCGAGTCCAATGTGAAATCTAAATAGAAACATCTTTCTATTATTTCACTCTGCCATGGCCATGGCTTTCAGGACTTGATTCCTCATGATCATCATAGGGCTACTCCTCTACCCACGAGGTAGATAGATCCCAGCGCTATCTTTTGATAAGCGCAATTCCAGTTCCTACAATGAACAGATCCAGCCAACATAACACTTCTCAGGAGTTCAATATTGGGACTTCTAAGCGCAGACCGCAGAGTAATGGGATGGTAGTCAAAACTGACAATGACACCTCAAGCGTGAGACTTGGCGCATGCATCTCCAGGTCAAAGAACCAGACACACTCTGACTAAGCCATCCGAGTCAAGTCATTGACGAGAAGGTAGAACTCCCTAATGACTACTCGGTGGTCACGCTCGTGCCCTCGTTCTCATAACGAGTACCTTGTACTCCACTCCTCAGGCGCATCCGGTGTCTCATACACACGTAGACTCAAGACTCATCTACTAAAGAGAAGCGTCCGACACCAAACCTTCCGGATCAATCCACCATCCTCGTGATGATCCTATGGTCGGGAGCTTTTAAATGAGTTATTATGATTATTCATGTCTAAAATTTTCAGTCTTGAAATATGAAATTATCATTACCATTAACTCAAAGGAATGTATCAGACCACTATACACAGTGGTGCATAGAAAAATACCCATTTATTAATTATAGTCAAAATTACAATTTTTGCCCTAGAAAGTGTAATTACAAGTGTCAGCCAATTCTGGCTTCTAGGGCACATAATCTAAAATCCTCCCACTTGTCAAAAGCCAATTGGCTACAAGTCTAAGTCCCATCTTCTCAAGGTGGGCTTCGATCCTTCCTGCTGGCCCATCAACGGCTTTGTAAGTGGGTCTGCCAAATTATCTGCGAGTCGACTCTCTGACCTCAAAACGTAACCTTTCTAAGGTAATCGCGGAATTGAGATGAATATCGCCGCTCAATGTGCTTGAACCTTCTGGTGAGACCTCAGGCTCCCCTTAGCAAGGGCTATGGCGGACATTGTTGTCCGCAGTAATAGAGGAATGGCATCATCACGGCATTACTTTCCAATTTCTGCGAGGCAAACTCTCTTGTATCGCAGAAACCGCTTCCTTTGAGCAGCCCCCTAGGCTGATGCAAGGGCTATCCTGATAATATCACTCAGCTGCTCCATGAGTAATGTGAAGATCTTGCGTAATTCTATAACAGTTGCCTTGGAAACTCTCCCAGCTGACAGCTCATCCACCTGCACAAAAACAGACTTCCAGATGGTCGATATTTCGATCAATCTATATCGGACATGAAGTCCAGTCTGTGACCCTGGACCTGGAGTTCTTCATTACCAAAGACCAACATCATAATCCTTGTTCTCTCAGTACTTAAGGATACACTTCTACAGAAGTCCAGTGTTCTTTTCACCGGATTTGACTGATAATCTGCTTGTGACACTCACAAGCATGGGCTATATCAGGTCGTAATAGCAATGGCATACATGAAAAATATGAATTATCACTACCATTAACTCAAAGGATGTATCACAGACACTAAATACACATATGTGATAGAAAATAATCTATTTTATTGATATTTGTCAAAATTATAATTTTGTTCTTAGAAGTGTATTACAAGTGTCAGCCAATTCTGGCTTCTAGGGCATATATATCTAACAGTAGGATCATCACGAGGATGGTGATTGATCTGAAAGATTGGTATATGATCGCTTTCTTTGAGTAGATGAATCTTGAGTCTACATTGTGGAGACACCAGAGTGAGAGTATAGATACTCATTAGAGAATGTGGGCACTGAGCGTGACCACCTCGAGTAGTCATAAGAAAGTCTACCTTCTCATCGATGACTGACTCAATCCTACAGTGGTGTGTCTAGTTCTTTGATCTGAGATGCATCGACAGTTCACCTTGAGGGTGTTATAGTTTGACTATACCATAACTCAGTCTCCTAGCCATTTAAAATCCTGAGGTGTATGTTGGCTATAGTACATTCATTATAGGAATTGGATTGCACCAATAAGGGATCTATCTACCTCGGTAGATGAGGAGTAGCCCTACGATGATTATGAGAATCGAGTCCATAAGCCCATGGCCATGATAGAGTGAAGATGATAGAAAGAGTTTCTATAAGATTTCATACAGAACTCGAATCAAATGATTAATTCATATGATGGATATTGGGTTTGACGAGTTCACCTTAACCCTAATCCTGTTGGGGCTCAGGATAGAAGAATCCAATCACATAGGTAGTTGCACCGAGAGGTTCACTTTCAGTTTTGTTGGGTTGCCACCATATACTGCTAGGTATCACTGGTGGATTTTAGGAGCAATTAGAATGATTTTGATGATCGATCATTCTAATTGTATGAATCAAAAAAGTTTTGGTCCATCGAAAGGTGCTTCGATGATGTCGATGATGGAGATCATGACATGTCTCATTATCAAATAAAATTGAACCTAATTGGATCACACAAATAAGGGTTTAGGTCTGGATGTCATCAATTAAACTAACCTAGTTCGATTGATTTGGATTAGATCCAATCAGATTCAAGGTAATCATGCTTGCATACGATTGAGCCTGACTTTGTCCTTCTGTAATCTTTTTAATTCATCGCAATCGAGTCAAATTTTATTTGACTCATTTCTATATCTTGAATGAATTTATTTTTATCTGACTAGAATAAGTCTAGATTAGAATAATTATAAAAATTAAATTCATTTCTAGTGCAATTGGATTAGGGTCAATAGTTGACCCAATTGAGAGAATTGAGGGTCATGTGATCAGAGAATTTTAGAAACTTTTTTAAAAATTATTTTGCTCTAATTTTTAGATATGTGATAGGGCATGAGTTAAATTATGATTTTTGGAGGTGCCTAGGCTGGGTTTCGATAGAGTTTGATTTGGATTAAACTCTTGAGGGAAGAATCCTAGATACACATGGACTCTTCCTTATCCGTTCATACTGCCACCTTTCAGATGGATTTTTAGTGTCAAAACTAGATGGGATCTAGGATTTTTTATGGAGATCAGGTCCAAGAGTCCCAATGGTTGAATTAATAAGGTTTTTGGTCAAAAAGGAACTCTTTATGACACTATGTCTTGTATAAGAACTCTTCTCATGAAATTACCTTAATGTAATTTATTTTTTCCACACCCAAAGGAGCCTTCCCTATGATATCCACACCCCTTCTATCCTTTCTCTCCCTCTCTTCTACATGCCTAAGATGTTAGGCACAAATCTGATTGAAGATCCAAGGTTTTTGGCATAAGATTTAGCATCTACGCGATCGTGTTCATAAGACGAATAGGTTGCCCTCAGAAGTCATTTTAAAGGTTCTTTTAAATCAAATCTATTAAAAAATATTTTCTAAAGCCAATCATCTAAGTAGTAGATGATTGAGATTAGTATATAAATTATCTAATAATAATAATTTGGCTATTTCATAATAAAAGTTCTATCTTTCTTAAATGAATTTCTAAATTTTGATGAAGTCCTTAGAACCACAAGCAATCAATAAAGAAGAATTTATCAGACGGTTCTTAAATCTTTCATGATCAAATGATAAGTTATTAACAAGGATGATAACTTATCGAGTCTAGGTCACTATATGCCATGTGCCTTGGTTGTCCTCGTAATCAAGTGATGTGGAGACACTGGTATGGCATCCAGATGAGATATAAGGGTACATCTATACTGAACGTGATCAATGTAGCACTCTACGATCAAGAATAGCTAGCTAAGGCCAATGGGTATAAGTGTCCCACCGACTTGAGATTGCCACGGTGACTTACGAGCAACTCACTATACTTTGATGCTGGACTGTCTATATTTCTAATATAGATGATAGAAGATTTTTAGGTATAGTCAAGTACTTATAGAATTGGTGTATGAGTTAAGATAGGATTGACCACTCCTGATTAACTTTAGGAAGAGAATGTCTCGCTGTATTTTAATTTAGCAAAACCTAGGCCTGGATAATCCTCATGAGGTGTCATGGGATTTGCAAAATTTTGAGATATAATAGAGATAACTTGTATGAGTGTTTGATAGCATACTCGAAGTTTTCTTGAGCATTATTGGTCATAGGGATGAATTATACAGTAACCATGGGCCAGGGTTCTAAGAATGTTGCTTTGTATACATTCAACCTATCCGAACATCGAAAATCATTGCTAGATGGTAACTTTGATTGGTACAGAAATTAGTTCTTGTACAACTAGCTTAGGTTCAAACCTATGGGGTCACACACATTAGAGCTTGTAACATGATCGGATGGTTAATCGATGATTGAGAATCCTTCTAAGGTCAATCCATCAATACGATTGGTGTTTGACCTAATGTAAATATTGTAAGAGAATCGATTAGCAATTGAATTGCTAATTGGCTTAATTTGATTGAGCAATCAGGCTAAGATCAAGTCTAATTGAATTAGATTCAATTAGAATTAGTTTGGACTTAATTAGATTAAGTCTAGTTGGTTTATTGGATAAGTAAATTGCAAGAAAGAATAATTTCTTATTTGATCAGGACTTGGGTGCACCTAATTGACTTTGGATTTAAATCAGATTTAAATCTTGATTTAATCAAATTTAATTAAGCTCCTAGCTAAACTAGGATCATCCTTAATTGGTTGTATTTAATCTAATTAAATAAGATTTAAATTTGATTTAAATCTATTTTGACCTAGTCAAACAAGAGGAGTACCTGTTGGACTGAGACTCTCTTTCTTTCTTTTGCGCCTATTAAAGTCCATGCCAAATTTTTAATTTCAGATTTTTTATGTATTCCCATGCCTAAGAATTCCTTCCATGCCCACATATCAGATTTTTTGGGAGTTTGTTTTGACTTGGTCAAAATAAGAAAGAGTTGAGATTTCTTTCCTTCTTGCAAGAGTCCCCTTTTGACCAAACTCCTTTCTCCCTTATTTGCCACCTCTACCCACGCCCTCCTTTTGATTTCTACCTTTTCTCCCTTTTTCTTGGGCATTGGTTTTCTATTTCACACTCCAAAAATTAAGGGAGGGGCGTCCCCAAGAGTTGGACGCCCTATAGAAGTCCTCCTTTGACTAGGTTTTGATCTAGTCTTGTAATAAAAGGTGGATGCCTCATACGAGATGGATTTAGGATGTGAAAAATCCTAGAAAAATTATAAAAATTAGAGGAGAAGGAGGAGAAGGCATGGAGGATTTGTGGTGCCAAGATTCTTGGAGAAGAGCCCTTAATTAAGACATCAAAGGTTGATGTCTTGAAGAGACAAGGAAAGAGAAGATTATCTTCTCTTATATTTTTCTTTTATGTTTCTCTCTTTCTATTTTATTTATGATTTTTATATGATAAAAATTTGAGAGAGAGAGAGAAGAAGGGCTTGAGGAAATATGGTGCTAAGATCCTTAGAGAAAAGATCTTCATCTAGACATCAATCATTGATGTCATGAAGGCATAAAGGTAAGAGAAGATTATCTTCTCTTTATTTTTTTTGAGTATCTTTTTCTTCATTATTTTATGTGATTTTTATATGATAAATATCTAAGAGAGAGAGAGAGAAAGAGGGCATGGACGAGAAGAAGAAGAGAAGAAGGTCTTCTCTTAGGGTTTCCTTGAGAGCCCTTCTTCTTAATTTTATTTATAAGATTTTTATGAGAAAAATCTTAGAGCATGATATTTAGAAAATTAGAAAAAAAATTTAGAGGAGAAGGTCTCCTTTGAACCTAGCATAATAGATATTTTTAGGACATCAACCGTTGACGTCTTTAAGGAAAAGATTTATCTTCTCCTAGGATTTATTCCATATGTATTTTTATTTCTATTTTATGAAAGATCCAAAGGTTGGATTTGTCCCTCATTCCTCCTCATGTTCTTCATCTCTTGGATTGTCCAGGAGATCCGAAGGACATGTATTTGATTAACCATCAGGAGGGATTTGCGAGAAGCTAGCACTTTGAGCGGATCTTCGTTAGACAAACCTCCGATCTGTGTTTCAAGTTTGTGTGGATCACTTATAGAGATCGGATGCATGTGTGGCTCCAAAGGCAATAATGGATTCAACCACGGAGTTCTCGACTTACGCAAAGATAAGAGATTTGATCTTTTGGTGACCTAGATGCAATCTAGGTTTAGATCTAGAATTGTTCTAGATTAGGTATTGATATGATCAATACCACTTATGATTAATTTTATTATAGATTTATATTTATATCATAACATGTTATAGATCCTTGATGTAGGGTTTTGTAATTTGAATATATGCATGTCGTAGATTAAATAGTTTAATCTATGTCTTCCGCTGCTCTATATTTTAAAAAAATTTTGAAATCTATGCATGAAACCTGCATATTTTCTATCAGTGATATCAGAGCATCTAGGTTCTATTATAACATGTTTATGTATGTTTTAGATTAAATCTAAAAATTAAAGTTAATTAAAGATCGTATATACTACCATAAGATTGTCCTGTTGTAAGGTTAACCCCTTATAATGAAAAGGTTGTCCTGGTATGTGCTGATTTAAATCAAAATCATGAATTATTTAGATAAGATATAAAAAAAATTATAATTTAATTTTCTAATTTAAATATGAGATTTAATAGATATTAGATCTATTTAGATTATTTAGATTAGATATAAATAATATCAGGATTGCACATATTGCCATAAGGTTATTCTGCTGTAAGGTTTACCCCATACAGTAAAAATGTTGTCCTAGTATGTGCTGATCAGAGAAACTTAAATCATAAATATGTTAGATGAGATCTAAATTAATTTATGATTTATTTTTAAATTTTAAATCTAATTTTAAATGGTTTATGATCTAATCCATATGATGTATTTTATGTTAAAATCTAATCCTCTTATTGCATATGTTGATATGTAATTTTTATTTTGAATCTAGAATTTATATGTATGACATATTTATTTTGTAAAAATTAAATCACAAACTTACTTTATGCAAAATCCTAGATTTGAAATCCTAGGATATGATCTAAATAATGAAACAAATCAGATCTAAAACTATATATTGAATATGATTCAATACAATTTAAAAATATTTCAAACAATAAAATCAAAAATTAGTTCTGAGATTCCATAAACCTAAACCCATAAGACTTAAACTTAATTGAGAATTAAGTGATTGTTTAGGATCTAGGTTTGTGATTTGAAGATCCTACGATAATTTCATAATACATGGGTTAAAGAAAAATGGGTTAGCTCTGATCAGATCCTTAACTAGGTTAGATCTAGGATTAGATTAAATATGAACATAGTTAAGAAATTGATCAAACCTAATTAATAGTTAATTAGGATTAGGTCATTTCTATAGATCACTTCAATAGTTGTAGTTGATCAAAGTTCATACATCGAACAAATGGATGCTGATCATGGCTCAGTGGTCGAGCCTGAGTCTTTAGGTAGACCAAATCAAAACTGACAAACCAATTGGTGTCTAAGATAAGTCTAACATCCCAGATTGATGGTTTTTAATTGGCAGCCTGCTTATCTGGCCATTTCTGATGGTGTCTAAGGCAAGCCTTGGCTGACCCTTCCATCGATCTCACTTACCTGGCCAATGTGGTTAATCAAATTTTTGATTAGGTTGCTCATTGATTCATGCTAACCCATGTCACATAAGAAATCAGTTAGACTGATTTTATTCAGTGAGACTGATTTAGGTGCCCATGGACCGTAATTGATCCTAGTCCTCATCAGTAACTTACGAAGTTAGTGGAAGGACTTGACTTGGTGAAGTCAGTTGGAGCAAATTGGTCCATGTCCTTTCTATCCTTAAATCACTAATAATTTAAATCCTCTAAAATTATTAAGTCCTTAAAATGATAAAGTTATGGGGATAATGGAGTGATAGCCTCCCATTAAGGTGTTTGATAATGGATCCATTAACTCAATAATTATTGGAGGCCCAAGGGCCTAGTGCTTATTGACTAATAGAATTATCATCCATCATATGATGACTTGGATGTGTCTCTCTAATGATGGTTGGGTTGGCCAACCAAAGTTGGGCCTGATCATTCATTGGTTGGATGCGCCAAGTATGGTCATGTTAATGGTTGGACCTAATTGGATCCTTTTCTGAGAAGGCCAAAGCCAACTGATCAGGGCTTGGGGCAAAATTAAAATTACTAAAAATTATTTGGAGAAATAATTGGTTATGAATCTATCTTTAGATGTACATGGATGGACCAACCAAAGTTGGGCTCATGTGCAGTCTATGTGAATTCTAGTACCTACTAGAAAATTAAAGTAATTCCTTGAATTGGAGGTAGAGACTATCAGTTCGAATAAAATAGTGAAAGAACCTTTAGACTAAAGTCCAAGTCTTTAAGCTTAAAATGATTCATATACAATAGGTCATTGTTCTCTATTAAGGCTAAATCCTAATTGCTCCTATCACTATTAGATAGTGAAGACTTATGGACCCAACTTCGATAATTAGTATCGAAAGTTGAATATTGGTTCCGTAGTACGAATGGATTCATATTGGGACTTCTGAGCCCAATCAAAATAATTAGTCCAAGGTTAATCCAAATCAAGCATAGTGCTTCTAATATCAGAAATAGGGTCATAGGAAGAAGATTTATCTTGCTTTCCTTGACTACAATAGGCTGAACAAGAGAAAGGAGCAAAAGTTGCTCATTAAAGACGTTATATGATAACATCTTAAAACTTCTCTGTATGTAATTCTACTACCTGGGTATTAGATACTAGTGGTCTTATGTAATTCATTGCAAGGACTTAAGGTAAGTGGAATGTACACAGTCTAGTTAGATTATATCATGGATGTCTATGTTTGGCATTATAGACTTAGTCATATTGACAAGAATAGGATAAACGGGTTAGCTTGAAAGAAAAATCTCGATATCAATGATTGTGAATCATTGATAGTTTGTGAATCTTGTCTTCATGCAAAGATGACAAAGTCACATTTTACTGAAAAAGGTGAAGGAGCTGATAAAGTTCTAAGTCTCATACATAGTGATGTATGTGGACTTATGAACCTAGGTGCCAAAGGAAGATACTAATATTTCATTACAGATGACTTATTTGGGCATGGGTGCATCTGGCCTGAATTATTTAAAATATTCAAATGATTCAATAATGAAATAAAAAAATAAACTAAAAAGGTATTAGAACTCTTTGATTGGATCGAGGAGGCGAATACTTATTCAGTAAGTTTTTGACATATCTAGGAGAAAATTGGATTCTCTCTCAATAGATTTCTTTTCGAAATGTAGTGTATCCAAAAGAAGAAATTGAACTTTGTTAGACATGCTTCAATCCACAATAGGGTATACTTGTCCGTCTGTTGCAGGGTTGTGCTCTTGTGACTATTTTTTTATTCTAAAAATTTATACCAAGTTAATCTATTGCATTGACTCCATATGGGATATGGATCGGACGTAGACCTAGATTATCTCACTTTCGGATTTGGAGTTGATCAGCCTATGTCATATATTTGCACACAGATAAACTTGGATCCTGGTCCAATAAGTGTTTAAGGGTTGTTAATTCTTCTATGCTAAAGAACATAAGATATTCATCAACAATAGGGCATTCCTTTTGGAAAGGAGTTTCTTAGAGAAGGAAATGATGCCTATCAAGTTAAACTTGTAAAAGTTTGATTGGTAGAAAAGAACTGATGCTTTCTGATAAACCTATAGAACCAAATTTGATCAGATCAAATTTGGAGCCCATTAAAGTGTCATCTTTAAGGAGATCCGGTAGAGTACCACATTAGCTAGATAGATACTTCAGTGTCTAGGTCCGGGATGGCGATCATGTTGAGCTTGATGAGAATAATAAGGATCCGATCACCTATAAGGATACAGTGCAGTGGCCTGATTCTAAGAAGTGGCTTGGAGCCATATGATCTAATTTAAAGTCTATAAAAATCAATAGTGTATGGACACTAGTTGATCATCTGAAGGAATAAAATCCATTGGATGTGAATGGATTTTTAATAGGACCAGAGTAGCGCAGATGGAAAGGTAAGGACCTATAAAGCTCATCTGAGTATCATCTCAGAGTTTGAACATACGTTCTGAACGATATCTTAGTTATGAACAAAGACAAACCCTGCACTTATTATCGGGCAAAATGTTTTGTAGTGTTATTACTTGTGATGTTTGAGGATAAAATTCTCTTAATCCGAAGTAGCATTCCAACATTGCAAGGAATAAATGTTTAGCTGTCATCTTATTTATCCATGTACGAGATTAGACATGGTATACTCACTTGAGGTAGTGAGCAGATGCCAATCTAATCCAAGTAAGAGCCACTGGAGGATTGTATAGACAATCCCTAAGTATTTGGAAAATACTAAGATCCAGTGACTTAAATATGGAAGTGCTGACTTAAAATATATGGATGTTTTGATTTCAGTCAGAACAAGATGACAACAAGAGAATGTCGACTTATACCCTAATTGTAGGAGCAATCTGCTCGAAAGGTTTCAAGCAGGATATTTTAGCCTATTCAGTTAGTGATGTAGAGTATATCATGGCATATGATGCTGCCATGTAAGTTATGTAGTTATTGAGGTTCATCAGCAGGTTGGGAGTGGCATCCTCCACCCATGGTCCAGTCCTATCGTAGCACTAGAGCCATAGCTTAGGCTAAAGAACCGAATGATCAGCATATTCTGCATCAGTTTCATCTTAGATATTTGATCTGGGTGACGTCGATCTTTAGATGATCGATGTAAAAGAAGAACTTGACCGACCCATTCGCTAAGACCTCGAAACTAAGGAGTTATACGAACTCAAGTGGAAGATAGGATATTTGATATCGTTCTGATTGGCTTTAGTCCAAGTGAAAGTTGTTTGAAAATGTGTCCTAAAGCCAATCAGCTAAGTTGTAGATGATTGAAATTAGTATATGAATTATCTAATAATAATAGTAATTTGGCTGTTTCATCATAAAAGTTCTATCTTCCTTAAATAAACTCCTAAATTATGATGAAGTTCTTAGAACCATAATCAATCAATAAAGGAGGATTTATCAGATGGTTCTTAAATTATTCATGATCAAATGATAAGTTATTAATAAGGATGATAACTTATCGAGTGTAGATCGTTGTATACCACATGCATTGGTTGTCCTCATAACCAAGTGGTGTGGAGACACTAGTATGGCATCCAGGTGAGATGTAGGAGTACATCTGCACTGAACGTGACCAATATAGCACTCTACTATCAAGAATAGCTAGCTAAGATCAATGGGGGTAAGTGTCCCTCCGACCTGAGATCGTTATGGTGACTTGCGAGGAACTCATTGTACTTTAGTGCTGGACTGCCTGTACTTTTAATATAGGTGATGGAAGGTTTTTGGGTATAGTCAAGTACTTGTAGAGTTGGTGTGTGAGTCAAGATGGGATTGACCACTCCTGATTAACTTCAGGAAGGGAATGTCTCACTGTGTTTCAATTTAGCAAAATGTAGGCCTGGGTAATCCTCATGAGGTGTCACGGGATTTGCAAAATTTTGAGACACAATTGAGATGACTTGTATGAGTGTTTGATAGCATACTCGAAGTTGTCTTGAGCATTATTGATTATAGAGATGAATTATACGATAACCATGGGCTAGGGTTCTAAGAATGTTGCTTTGCATACATTCGACCTATCCGGACATCGAAAATCATTGCTAGATGGTAACTTCGATTGATACAAAAATTGATTCTTATACTATCAGCCTAGGTTCGAACCTATGGGGTCACACACATTAGAGCTTGTAACCTGATCGGATGGTTAATCGATGATTGAGAATCATTCTAAGGTCAATCCATCAATACGATTGGTGTTTGACCTAATGAAAATATTGTAGGAGGATCGATTAGCAATTGGATTGCTAATTGGCTCAATTTGATTGAGCAATCAAGCTGAGATCAAGTCTAATTAAATTAGAATTAGTTTGGACTTAATTAGATTAAGTCTAGTAGGTTTATTAGATAAGCCAATTGCAAGAAAGAACAATTTCTTGTTTGACTAGAACTTGGGTGCACCTAATTGACTTAGGATTCAAAATAGATTTAAATCTTGATTTAATTTAATTTAATTGAGCTCCTTGTTGAACAAGGATCATCCCTAATTGGGTTGCATTTAATCTAATTTAAATAGAATTTAAATTTGGTTTAAACCTATTTTGACCTAGTCAAACAAGAGGAGTCCCAGTTGGACCTTTCTCTTGCGCCTATTAAAGCCCATGCCAAATATTTAATTCTAGATTTTTTTTATGTATTTCCATTACTAAGAAGGCCTTCCACACCCACATAACAGATTATTTGGGAGTTTGTTTTGACTTGGTCAAAACAAGAAAGAGTTGGGATTTCTTTCCTTCTTACAAGAGTCTCCTTTTGATCAAACTCCATTCTCTCTTGTGCACCACCTCTACCCACACCCTCCTTTTGATTTCCACCCTTTCTCCCTTACTTTTGGGCATTGGTTTTCTATTTCACATGCCAAAAATCAAAGAAGGGGCATCCAAGAGTTAGATGCCCCATAGAAGTCCTCCTTTGACTAGGTTTTGATCTAGTCTTGTAATAAAAGGTGGATGCCTCTTATGAGATGGTTTTAGGATGTGAATAATCTTAAAAAAATCATAAAAAATTAGAGAAGAAGGAGGAGAAGGCATGAAAGATTTGTGGTGCCAAGATTCTTGGAGAAGAGCCCTCAATTAAGACATCAAAGATTGATGTCTTGAAGAGACAAGGTAAGAGAAGATTATCTTCTCTTATATTTTTCTTTTATGTTTCTCTCTTCCTATTTTATTTATGATTTTTATATGATAAAAATTTAAGAGAGAGAGAGAGGAAGGGCTTGAGAAAGATGGTGCCAAGAACCTTAGAGAAAAGGTCTTCATCTGGACATCAATCATTGATGTCATGAAGGCACAAAGGTAAGAGAAGATTATCTTCTCTTCATTTTCTTTTGAGTATCTTCTTCTTCATTATTTTATATGATTTTTATATGATAAAGATCTAAGAGAGAGAGAGGAAGAGGGTGTGGAATCTATGCTCCAAGGTGTTGGGGCATGGTGATCCTTTTTGGACATGATCTGATCATGTCCCGATGTGAGAAGAAGAAGAGAAGATGGTTTTTTCTTAGAATTTTCTTGAGAGCCTTTCTTCTCAATTTTATTTATGAGATTTTTATGAGAAAAATTTAAGGGTGTGATATCTAGAAAATAAAAAAAAAAAATTCAAAGGAGAAGGTCTCCTTTGAACCTAGCATAATAGATATTTTCAGGACATCAACCGTTGACGTCCTGAAGGAGAAGATTTATCTTCTCCTAGGGTTTATTCCATATATCTTTTTATTTTTGTTTTCTGAAAGATCCAAGGGTTGGATTCCTTCCTTATTCCTCCTCATGTTCTTCATCTCTTGGATTGTCCAAGAGATCAGAAGAACATGTATTTGATTAATCGTTAGGAGGGATCCATGAGAAGCTAATACTTTGAGCGGATCTTCATTCGACGAACCTCCGATCTATATTGCAGGTTTGTGTGGATCACCTATAGAGGTCGAACATATGTGCAGCTCCAAAGGCAACAATAGATTCAACCACAGAGTTCTCAACCCGTGCAAAGATAAGAGATCTGATCTTTTGGTGACCTAGATGCGATCAAGGGTTAGATGTAGAATTATTCTAGATCTAGGTATTGATATGATCAATACCACTTATGATTAATTTAATTTTAGATTTATATTTGCATCATAACATGTTATAGATCCTTGATGTTGGGTTTTGTAATTTGATTACATGCATGTTGTAGATTAAATAGTTTAATTTATGTCTTCCGCTGCTCTGTATTTTGAAAAAGTTTTAAAATCTATGCATGAAACCCTGCATGTTTTCTATCAAGATCTAGATCTGATTTTTAGAGAAGAGATTCATGAGAGGAAGATATTCAGATCCTGCTCGAGTGGATACTGGTAGAGGCCAGGCGCATGTGTGGCTCCTTCTAGAACCTCAGGAATTAATAAGATCATCGTAGGGTAATTAGATTACCAAATCAGGTACTTAAAATTAAATTTGATTTAATTTTATTTTTAACTTTTAATATTAGATCTCTATGATTAGATCCAAGAAGTCTCAGATCTGATTAAGATTTTAGAGAATTTTTAAAAAATATTTCTTCAGATCCAAGCAGATCTGAATGATCCTATGTCGAGAAAATAGATTTTTTCTTCAACTGGTATCAAAGCCAGGTTACAGTTCTTCGAATCTATTTTTGATCTAATTTTATTTTTATTTTTTATCTAATATTAAAAAGTTTTAGATATCACATCAGATGTGATTAGATCTAAAATCAAAAAATTAAAATTAAATCATTTAGATCTAATATGTATGAGATGCATGACTAGACTGAGAATAGAATAGTTCTATGTATAGTCTAGTATAATCATGTTGTTAATTTGATTAAATATAATTTTAGATCTATTTATTTTTTATTTTTTTGATATTATAATTATTATAATCAGATCTAAAAAATAGAAAATAAAGTTTTTAACTTTTGATTTATTCATATGTGATATGAAAAGATGCATGTTTAGACTAGTTGTAGAATAGTTCTATAAATTATCTAGAATAGTTTTATTTTGATATGATAAAATTTAAATCTATTTTTTACATATTATATATGATATTTTAGATCTAAAAAACATGCATGTTTAATTTAGTGATGATACATGAGATGTATGCAAAGCATGTATTAGTTAGATCATTAATTATATATGTGATATATGATCTGGATCTAACTAGTTTTGTAGTTTTAATTATATTTTTGATTAAGGCATTCTCCTTGGCCATCTGGTCATAAGAATAAAGTAGGATTTAAAGGCCCTCGCCTTCCATTCGATGCGGTGTTCTTATGGCGTGTAGGAGTGCTACACGTTCATTCTTAATCAAAAATTAGAACTTATTTTCTATAAAATTCTAGATCTTGAAACCCTAGGATTTTGATACGTATTTTTTATTTATGAATCCAAACTTAATTAAAAATTAAAATTAAAAAACTAATTAGGTCTAAAATTAAGAATTTTTAGATCTAAGATATTTTCATAAAATTGGGTTTGAGCTTGGGTAGCTCAATTAGGTCTAGCAGTTTATCAAACCAATTTAAGAGTTGGATAGGTAGGATTAAAAGTGCTTAGAATTGATCAGCCCAATAGTTGTAAGTCTGGATCAAGATCGACTCACAGCCACATGTGATCGATATAATTAAGACCTAATTTGGCTCCATGGTTCGAGCCTGGATTGTAGGCTAACTTGATTAGTTTTGGTTCGACAATTTGGTGTCTAAGATAAGTTTGGCAGATACGATCGATTAATTTTTAACTAGGAACTACTTGACCTGAGAATGCATTCTTATCGAGTTAATGGCATATCCGTTCCACTAGTCTCACTTACTTGGCCATTTGTGTTAATTGGTCATCCATCATTGTAGATGTGCGGGCCCTTCCTGGGGTTGATTGTTCTCAGCTGGTTATAGTGGCTCAGTTGCACTGGGAAGATGCAACCACATCTATTAGGCATTGGATGCTACGAGTTGGAGGATGGGTTAGACTCAATGTTTTGGATACGGTGAGGGATCCAATCAAGAATCTAATTCATGCAAATGATGGATCTGACTTAACTAAGAAGTGGATCAATATTCTGAACATGGTGAGATTCATGAATTAGAGGCTTGGATTAGGTGCACCATGATTAGAGAATTATTGGATAAGAGTTGTCCATTCATCGGTTGATCCATCATCAATAACTATTAGGTGAGGTGGTGAGCTAGTTGGTGGAACCGCACCATCCACTAAAAATCAATTGATCGCAAAGATTTTCGCATCTCTGCCCAGGGAGTGTAGAGACCTAAGAAAATAGTGGGAGCCTAATTTATTTAAAAATAAATTTTTAAATAAATTGATTAAGTTTAATTATAAAATCAAACTAAAAACTTTGACTATCTATAGGAAAATGTCTGCATCCAACCCACTAGCCTATATTGGACACCCATAGACTGATTGGACCCAACTTCAAGGATTGGCTCTAAAACTTCAAAAGTATTTTGGATTTTGAGAAGTTGACTCATGTGTTGGAACAGGACCCTCCTACTTTACGAGCCCATCTATCCATTGATCAGAGAGTGTCTCTAGAGAAGTGGATGGATGATGATAACAAAGTTAGGTATTATATGTTGGGCTTGATGTCTGATGAGCTCCAGCACCAACATGAAGACATTAAGACTAGCCACCAAATGTTGGCTCACCTACAAGAGTTATTTGATGAACAAAGTCGTGCAGCCAAATATCAAGTCACTAGAAGACTTTTTAAGGCTTAAATGCATGATGGATAGTTGATCCAAGATCATTGTCTGATGATGATCAAGGACTTAGAAGAGCTTGAGAAGCTCGGTGTCAAGTTGAACAAGAATTTATAGATTGATATAATTTTGCAATCTTTGACTGATGCATATGGGTAGTTCATCATGAACTACCATATGCATAAACTATAGAATACTTTGGTAGAACTTATGAATATGCTGGTTACTGCTGAGCTTTCTATAAAAGGTTCTAAAGACTCAGTACTTACTGTAGAGTAGACTTCTTCTATGAAAAAGTCTTTTGGAAAGAAGAAGTCTGTGAAGAAGTGGAGGATGGATGGTGGGAAGAAGAAGGCAGAGTCGAAGAAGAAGGTTGTTGACAAAGAAAAATATTTTTATTGCAACACAGACGGTCATTGGAAGCGAAACTGCCCCTTATACCTGGCTAGCCTGAAGAACAAGAAGAAGGCAGGTCCTTCTGGAGGTATGCTCGTTATAGAATCTAACCTTATAGTTTCTTCTGCATCTAGTTAGGTGCTTGACTCTGGTTCTAGTGCTCACTTATGCACTTTTATGTAGGATCTTGAGGATAGCAGAAGGCTGAGGGATGGTGAGATGATCCTACGTGTCTGGAATGGAGCAAGAGTTACTACAGTGGCCATGAAAACCTATCCTCTACGATTACCATTAGGATTAGATTTAATTCTTAGAGACTATTTTTATGTGCTTGCAGCAATCAGAAATTTGATTTTTATTTCATGTTTAGCATAGGAAGGCTATGTGATTAGTTTTCTTAAGGACCATTTAATATTCTTTATGAAAGAAATAAAATTGCAAGTGGTTTTCTTATAAATGGTCTCTATCAGTTACATATTGATGTTTCTATTTTCAATATCGAGCAAAACGTGAATGCCATAGGATCAATATGACCTAGGGATAGTTTAAATGATAGGTATCTATGGCATCTTAGGCTAGGTCATATAGCGGAAGACAAGATTAACAAATTGGAGAAATTTGAGCTATTGAGTCTGTTGACTTTCAAGTCATATCCAATTTATGATTCATGCCTTCATGGCAAAATGACCAAGCTTTCTTTTGTAGGACATGGGGAAAGGGCCATAAAACTACTTGTCCTAGTACATATTGATGTGTGTGGCCCATTTGATGTGCCGACTAGAGGCAACTATGTCTACTTCATCATCTTTATCGATGATTTATCTTGATATGGGTATGTGTATTTGATGCGACATAAATCTGAAGCTTTTGAAAAGTTCAAAGAATTCAGACATGAAATAGAAAAATAAATCAAAAAATTTATTAAGGTTTTTCGATCAGATAGAGGAGGTGAATATCTTAGATGAGAATTTCTAGACTATCTTAAGCAAAATGGCATAGTCTCTCAATGGACTCTACCTGGAACACCTTAACTCAATAGAATTTCAGAATGAAAAAATCAGACCTTATTAGATATGGTCTGATTTATGATGAGATTCATGGACCTTCTTGAGTTTCTTTGGAAACATAGTCTAATGACCGCTATATATTTACTGAATAGGATTCTCTCTAAAACCATTCCTACCACACCATATGAGATATGGCATATTAAGAAACTAAGTTTGAGTCACCTCAGAATTTGGGGTTGTCCGACTCATGTCAAGAGACAACAGGTGGACAAGTTAGAGTATAGGTCCATTAGAGCTCAGTTCATATGATATCCTAAAGAATCATTAGAATATTATTTCTATATTCTGAAAGATCATAATGTGATTGTGAGTCGATATGCCATCTTTCTTAAAAAATAGTTTATTCAAGATGGTGGCATCGAAAGACAAATTAGGCTTGAGGAGAAAGTCTCCCAAGAGCAATGAGCTAAGGATCCTATGAAACCCAATCAAATTGAGCCAATCCAATCACTACCTCCTCCACCTCATAGATTAGAAAGAATTTTTCATCCTCCTGAAAGATACTTAGGTACTATTTTAGAGGACGTAGAGAAAATGTTTCTCATGAAAAATGGGGTTCATGATGATGATCCCAAAACCTATGACGAGGCGATATTAGATATCGACTCTGAGAAATGGTTAGAGGCAATAAAGTCAGAGATTGACTCAATGCACTCAAACCAAGTCTGGACCTTGGTAGATCCACCTGAAGGTATAGTACCTACTGGGTATAAATGGATCTATAAGAGATAGATAGGTGTAGATGGAAATGTGGAGACATTCAAGACTAGGTTAGTGGTGAAGGCATTGACTATCAAGATACCTTCTCATCAGTAGCCATGCTAAAATTCATCCGCATATTGCTTGCTATTGCAGCCTATTTTAATTATGAAATATGACAGATGGATGCAAAAATGGCCTTCTTAAATAGATATCTTGAGGAAAATTTCTATATGGAATAGCCGCTAGGTTTCACATCCAGTGATACTGATCACAAGATTTGCAAGCTGCAAAGGTCCATCTATAGACTTAAGCAAGCATCTCAAAGCTGAAATGCTCATTTCAATGATGTGATCAAATCATTTGGATTCATCAAGAATGAGGAGGAACCATGTGTATTCAAGAAGGTCAGTGGAAGCACTGTTGTCTTTCTCGTACTGTATGTGGATGACATCCTTCTTATTGGAAATGGTATTCCCATGTTGACCATAGTTAAAATATGGTAATCAAAAGAGTTCTCTATGAAAGACCTAGGAGAGGTATCCTTTATTCTAGAAATTAAGGTCTATAGGGATAGACCGAATAGGATACTGGGTCTCTCATAGAAGATGTACATAGAAGAGGTACTAAAGAGGTTTAGCATGAAAATCTCCAAGAGGGGATTGGTGCCCTTCATTTCTCCAAGATGTGTCTCAATACACCCGAGGAGATTGAATGCATGAGCAAGATCCCTTATGTTTCGCCCATAGGGAGCCTCATGTATGCCATGCTATGTACACGACCTGATATCGCCCATGCTATGAGTGTCACGAGTAGATATCAGTCGAATCTAGGTGAAGAGCACTGGACTTCTGTGAAATGTATCCTTAAGTACTTGAAAAGGATTAAGGATATGTTCTTGATTTTTGGTAATGGAGAACTCCAGGTCTAGGATTATACAGACTTAGATTTTATGTCTGATATAGATGATTGAAAGTCGACATCTGGTAGTCTATTTGTATGTAATGATGGTGCTATCAGCTGGAAGAGTTTCAAGCAAACTATAATAGAAGATTCCATCATGGAAGTAGAGTACATTGCTGCATCGAAAGCTACAAAGGAGGCATTCTGGTATAAGAAGTTCATCATAGAACTCAAAGTGATGCCATCAGATGCCATCCCTCTATATTATGACAACAATGGTGCCATAGCCCTAGCTAAGGAACTGAGGTCTCATCAAAAATTCAAGCACATCGAGCGATGATTCCACCTCATCTACGATTACCTTGAGAAGGGTTACGTCAAGATCAAGAGAGTCGACTCCACGGACAATGTGGCAATCCACTGATGAAGCTTTTAGGCCAGCAGAAGATTGAAGCCCATCTTGAGAAGATGAGACTTAGATTTGTAGCCAATTAGCTTTAGGTGAAGTGGAAGTTTGTTAGATATGTGCCCTAGAAGTCAGATTGGCTAACACTTGTAATACACTTCTAAGGGCAATTTTATAATTTTGACTATTAATTAATAAAAAAATTATTTTCTATCATAGTATGTATTTAAAGTATATGTGATACATTCTTTGAGTTAATGGTAATGACAATTCATATTTTCAAAGAGTTAAAAATTTAAGACATGAATTTTTATAATTAACTCATAAACTGCTCCCGACCGTAAGATTATCACTAGGATGGTAACTGATTCGGAAGGTTGGTGTACGATCACTTTTTTTGAGTAGATGAGTCTTGAGTCTATGGTGTGCAGATATTAGAAGGAGAGTACAGATACTCGTTAGAGAATGAGGGCACTGAGCGTGATCACCTCGAGTAGTTATAAGGAAGTCTACCTTCTCATCGATGACTAACTCGATGCTGTAGTGGTATGTCTAGTTCTTTGACCTGAGGTGCATTAGTAGTTTACCTTGATGGTGTTATAGTTTGACTATACCATAACTCGATCTACTAGCCATTTGGAATCCTGAGGTGTATGTTGGCTATAGTACGTTCATTGTAGGAATTGGATTGCACCAATAAGGGATCTATCTATCTCAGTAGATGAGGAGTAGCCCTATGATGATCATGAGAATTGAGTCCATACGCCCATGGCCATGGTAGAGTGAAGATGATAGAAAGAGTTTCTATAAGAATTTCACATAGGACTCGAATCGAATGATTAATTCATGTGATGGATATTGGGTTTGACGAGTTCACCTTAACCCTAATCTTGTCGGGGCTCAAGATAGAAGAAACCAATCATATAGGTAGCTGCACCAAGAGGTTCACTTTCAGTTCTGATGGATTGTCACTATATACTACTAGGTGTCATTGATGGATTTTGGGAGCAATTAGAATGATTTTGATGATCGATCATTCTAATTGTATGAATCAAAAAAGTTTTGGTCCATCGAAAGGTGTTTCGATGATGTCGATGATGGAGATCACGACATGTCTCATTATCATATGGAACCGAACCAATCTAGGTCACACAAACAAGGGTTTGGGTCTGAATGTCATCAATTTAGCTAACCTAGTTCGATTGATTTTGATTAGATTCAATCAGGTTCAAGGTAATCATGCTAGCACACGATTGAGCCTGACTTTCTCCTTCTATCATCTTTCTGATTCATCACAATTGAGTCAAATTTGATTTGACTCATTTTTGCATCTTGAATGAGTTTATTTTCATTTGACTAGAATAAGTCCAGGTTAGATTAATTATGAAAATTAAATTCAATCCTAGTGCAATTGGACTAGGGTCAATAGTTGACCCAATTAAGAGAATTAAGGGTCACATGATTAGAGAATTTTAGAAATTTTTTAGAAATTATTTTGCTTTAATTATTGGATATGTGATAGGACATGAGTTATACATTGGGTGTGCAAATTTTCATGATTTTTGGAGGTGCCTAGATTTAGTTTTGATAGAGTTTGATTTGGATCAAACTCTTGAGGGAAGAATCCTAGATGCATATGGACTCTTCCTTATCCTTTCATGCTGCCACCTTCTAGATGGATTTTTGGCATCAAAATCAAATGGGATTTGGGGTTTTTCATGGAGATCAAGTCCAAGAGTCCCAATGGTCGAATTAATAAGGTTTTTGGTCAAAAAGGAACTCTTTATGGTGCTATATCTTATATAAGAACTCTTCTTATGAAATTACCTCAACGTAATTTATTTTTTCCACATCCAAAAGAGCCTTTCCTCTGATATCCACACCCCCTCTATCCTTTCTCTCCCTCTCTTCTACATGCCTAAAAAGTTAGGCACAAATCTGAGTTGAAGGTCTAGGGTTTTTGGCACAAGATTCAGCATCTATGTGACGGTGTTCGTGAGACAAATAGGTTGCCCTCAAAAATCATTTTGAAGGTTTTTCAAATCAAATCTAGATCTAATTTTTGGAGGAGAGATTTATGAGGAGAAGACATTCAGATCCTGTCCAAGTGGATACCAATAGAGGACAGGCACGTACGTGGCTCCTTCTAGAATCTCAGGAATCAATAGGATCATCACTGGATAATTAGATTACCAAATCAGGTACTTAAAATTTAATTTAATTTAATTTTATTTTTAACTTTTAATATTAGATCTCTATGGTTAGATCTGAGAAGTCTCAAATCTAATTAGGATTTTAGAAAAAAAATTTGAAATATTTCTTCAGATCCAATCAGATTTGGACGATCATGTGCCAGGAAAATAGGTTTTTCCTTCCGTAGATACCAATCTAATCCAAGGGAGAACCACTGGAAGGTTGTTAAAACTATTTCAAAGTATTTAAGAAATACTAAGGACCAGTGGCTTGTTTATGGTGAGTTGGATTTGAGGCTTATGGGATTTACTGACTCCAATTTTCAATCTGATCATGGTGGCAGCAAAAGTGTATTGGAATATATATTTAGCTTTAATGGTGGAGCTGTCTGTTGAAAAAGTTTCAAGCAGCATATTATGGCCGACTCAATTTGTGAGGCAGAGTATGTCGCTACATGTTATGCTACCAAAGTAGCGGTGTGGCTAAGAAAGTTCATATCGAGTTTGAAGTGGCACCCTCCCTTGATGGTTTAGTTCTACACTTCTGCAACAGCTCTAGAGCCATTGCTTAGGCTAATCAACCAAAGGCACACTAATGGACAAAGCGTATTCTATGTCGTTACCATCTTATCTAGAAGATCATGGATCGAGGTGACATCGATCTTTAGAAGATCGACGGGATGGAGAACCTGACCGACCCATTCACCAAAGCTATTGTGGTGAATGAGTTTGATGACTTCAAGTCAAAGATGGATATTAGATACGGCACCGATTGACTTTAGTCCAAGTGAAAGATTATTGGAAATAGTATTTCAAAGTCAATCATCAGCTTATTGATGGTTGTGCTAATTTTTATACTTGTATATGAATTATTAATAAAAAAATATTTTAGCATTTTTTCATCATAAGTTCTTCCATCTTCTAATGAACTCCTATGCATTGTGGTGAAGTACTTAGGACTATTTAGAATCGACAAAGAAGGATTTATCATTTAGTCCTTAAACCTTTTCGTGATCAAATGATATGTTGTTACCAAGGATGACAATGTTTATCAAGTATAGATCATTGTGTGCCATATGGATTGATTGTCCTTTTAACCAAGGAGCGTGGTGACACTGGTATGGCATGCAGGTGAGATGTAGGGGTACATTTGCACTGCATGTGATCAACTCCAGAGTTTTCTGCTATCAAGATTTGCTCTGATGGAATATGGGTATAACTATCCCTTCGACCTGAGATCACTATGGTGACTTTCAAGCAACTCACTGTACTTTGGTGTCGGACTACTTGAATTTTTAATTCAGTGATGAAAGATTTCTAGGCATAGTCAAGTACTTGAGGAGTCGGTATGTGAGTCAAGATGGGATTGACCACTTTGACTCAGGAGCTGTATTCAGTTGTATTTTAATTTAGCAAATCCTTGGCTAGGGTAGTCCTAGTGAGAAGTCACGGGATTGATTGCATTGAGATATGATTTAGATGTACTTTTCAAGGTTGATAGTTTAACTCTGAGTCATCCTATACATAGAGGTCCAAGAATTGAATTATGTGGTTACAATATTCTCATAGGTTCTAAATATTGCAATTATGACTATTCGACCTATCCAAATGTTGAGTACCATTACTAGATGGTCGCTTCAATTAGTGTAGAAATTAGTTCCTATGCTACCGCTTAGGTTCAAACTTGTGGAGTCACACACATTAGAAGTTCCTATCCGATCTGATGGCTAATGAAGAGTTCCACTGGATTGAGACTCTATGGTCAAGAGTCTCACTAGTCTGGGACTCTTCGATCGAGAGTCCTACTGGGCTAGGGACTCTGAGTCTTGCTTGTTTGGGACCTCTATGATCAGGAGTCCCACTAGATTGAAACTTTATGGTTAAGAGTCCCACTGGATAGGAACTCTTCGACCAAGAGTTCTACTACACTGAGACTCTGAGCCTTACTTGTTTGGGACTCTGTGATTAAGAGTTCCATTGGTTTGGGACTCTATGATTATGAGTTTCATTCATTTGGATTACTAGGATCAAGAGTCCCATTGGTTTAGGATTCTTCGATCAAGAGTTTCATTTTAATGGGACTCTCTTGCCCAGACATTGACTGGATTTGGACTCTATATTAATGAGAGATTTAATTATCGATTTGATTACAAATTAACTCAATTTAATTGAGTAATTATTTTTGGATCAAGTCTAATTGAATTGAATTCAGTTGGATTTGATTCAATTAGGTTATGAGATGACCTAATCACCGAGAAGATTTGATCCCTGATTTGATCAAGGGTTGGGCTTAATCAATTCTTAATTTGATTAGGATTTAATTAAGGCAAAATTAGTTGGATTTAATCTAGTCTAATTGGGCCTAACCAATTTGGATTGGGTTGGTTCAATTGGATGAGATGAGTTGAGACTAGTTTGACCTAGTCTTCCATGCGCCACCTTAATCTTTCTTTGCATAAATCTTTCTCCATGAGAAAGTGTTTCTCATGCTGATTTTTCATGCAAGAGAGGGCATGTGCCCTCCCTTCTCATGCCCCATTGTGATAAGATTAGATGATTGCCATTCAAATTCAAAAGAAGTTTGAATTTGAATGAACAACCTCTTTAACCTATCTCTCCCTCATGCCACCTTTTGTTTTGTGCATCTATAATTAGTGTGGCATTTTTGAGATGAAAATACATTTGAGAAAACCTCCCCTCTGCATGCATGAGCCCTCCCCTTGCATGAGAAAAATCTAAAAAAAATTCTGAGGGAAGCAAAACTTGAGAGAAAGGAAGGCGCAAAGTTGGAGTGATTGCGCTGCCATAGAATTCAGATCTAGGGTTCAGGGTGCACTTTCATGAGATTTGAGTGCTAGATCTTCATGAAACATTTTGGAGAGCCTCCTCAACCTCTTCTATACCTCTTCTACTGATCCAAAGCATCCAAAGAATCGATGGAGGGAGATCGAAGCGTTCGATCAGATTCAACCCTCAAGACTATTTTGCATCGAGCTATCACTCGAGAGGAGCCAATCGGGATCAGAACCTTGTGTGGACCATCCATGGAGGTTAGACACATTGTGTGGCTATGTTTTGATGATCAGATATTTCTAGTGGTGATTAGATTACGATGATCGACTTTTCATGGCAAAGGTAATATGTTTTGAACATGTAAAGTAGTAAAACCATTTTACCGCTGATAGTTTTTTATTTTCATATTTTCATGCATACATGTCATATTAGATTCTGTATTTATAGAATTTTGAGATCAGATCTATAGCTCTAGAAAAATTAATTAGATTAATTTTTAATTTTATTATATTTATTTTTTGAAAAATTTTTGAAAGTAGAGCTAGAAACCTCATATGCAAACCATCAACCTCGGCTTCTTAGCTAGGGCTATGGCGCCATTATTGTTGCAGTACAGAGGGATGACATCTGATGGCATCACTCTAAGCTCTACAGTATACTTCTTGAATCAGAATACCTTCTTCATAGCTTTCAAAGTAGTGATATATTTTGCTTTCATGGTGGAGTCTGCTATCATGGTCTGCTTAGAACTCTTTCAGCTTGCAGCACCATCATTGTATAAAAATAAACTACCAGATATCGATTTTCTATCATTTATGTTAGACATAATGTCTGAGTCTGTATATCCCTAGATATGGAGTTCTCCATTACTAAAGACTAGAAATAGATCCTTAGTTTTGCTCAAGTACTTAAGGATACCTTTCATAGAAGTCTAGTGCTCTTCGCCTGGATTCGATTGATACCTATTCATGACATTCACAGCATGGGCGATATCAAGTCATGTACATAGCATGGCATACATGAAGCTTCCTATTACCAAAGTATAAGGGATCTTGCTCATGTGTTCAATTTTCTCAGATGTTTTGGGGCACATCCTTTTGAAGAGATGAATGCCATATCTGAAGGGCACTTGTCCCCTCTTGGAGTTTTCCATCCCGAACCTCTTCAGCACCTCCTCTATGTACATATTCTATGAGAGACTCAGCATCCTCTTTGGTTTATTCCAATAGATCTTAATCCTCAAAATAAAGGATGCTTCTCCTAGGTCTTTCATAGAAAACTCTTTTGATAATCATATTTTGACTAAAGTTAACATGAGAATATCATTTCCAATTAAGAGAATGTCATCCACATATAGTATGAGAAAGACAACAGTGCTCCCATCGATTTCTTTGAAAATACTTGGTTCCTTCTCGTTCTTGATGAAACCAAATGATTTAGTCACATCATTGAAACAAGAATTCTAGCTTCGAGATGCTTGTTTTAGCCCATATATGGATCTCTATAGCTTGCAGACCTTATGATCACCATCACCAGATGTTAAGTCATTTAAGAATGATTTAGATATGCTTGTTCCATATAGATGTCTTCCTCATAATATCCATTTAAGAATGCAGTTTTTACATCCATCTGCCATATTTCGTAATCGAAATAGGCTGCAATTGTAAGCAACATGTAGATGGATTTAAGCATGGCTACTAGCGAGAAGGTATCTTGATAGTCAATGCCTTCATGCTTACTATACCCTTTCGCTACTAGCCTAGCCTTGAATGTCTCTATATTTTCATTTGCACCTATCTTTCTCTTGAAGATCCATTTACATCCAATAGGTACTACATCTTTAGGTGGAACTACCAAGGTCCAGACTTGGTTCTAGCTTATTGAGTCAAGCTCTAACTTCATTGCCTCTAGCCATTTTTCAGAGTCGATATCTGATATTGTCTTGTTATAGATTTTGGGATCATCATCTTGAACCTCATTTTTTATGAGGAATATTTTCTCTGCATCATCTAAAATAGTACCTAAGTATCTTTTAGGAGGATGAAAAACCCTACTCGATCTACGAGGTGGAGGAGGTAGTGCATGGATTGGCTTAGACTGACTGGGTTTCATAGGTTTTTTAGCTCGTTGCTCTTTGAAGACTTTCTCCTTGAGACCGATCTATCTTCTGATGCCACCATCTTGAATAAACTATTTTTCAAGAAAAATGGCATGTTGACTCACAATTACATCATGGTCTTTCGAAAGATAGAAATAATATCCTAACAACTCTTTAGGATATCCTATAAACTGAGCTCTAAGGGACCTAGACTCTAACTTGTCTGCCTACTATCTCTTGACATGGACCAAACAATCCTAAATTTTTAGGGGACTCAAACTTGATTTCTTACCATGCCATATCTTATATGGTATGGTAGGAACAATTTTAGATGGAATCCTATTTAGTAAGTAAATCACTATCATTAAACTATATTTCCAAAGAAACTCAGGAAGGTCCATGAAGCTCATCATGGATTGAACTATATCTAATAGAATCTAGTTTCTCCATTCTAAAATCTCGTTGAGTTGTAGTGTTCCAGGTGGAGTCCATTATGAGATCATGCCATTATCCTTGAGATAGTCCAAAAATTCTCGACTAAGGTATTCACCGCTTCGATCCGATCGAAGAATCTTAATGAACATTTTAGTTTGCTTTTTCACTTCATATCTACATTCCTTAAACTTTTAAAGGCTTCAGACTTGTGTCGCATCAGGTACACATACCCATATAGAGATAGATCATCGATAAAGATGACGAAGTAGGAAAAGTTATCTCTGGCTGGCTTATCAAATGGTCCACACACATCTATATGTACCAGGGCAAGTAGGTCTGTGTGTTAGATATATGTGCCCTAGAAGCCAGAATTGGCTGACACTTGTAATACACTTCTAGGGGCAAAATTGTAATTTTGACTATAATTAATGAAATGGGTTATTTTCTATCACACATGTGTATTTAGTGTCTGTGATACATCCTTTGAGTTAATGGTAATGATAATTCATATTTTCAAGAGTTGAAAATTTAAGACATGAATAATCATTATTAACTCATAAACAGCTCCCGACCATAGGATCATCACGAGGATGGTGATTGATCCGGAAGGTTGGTGTACGATCGCTTCTCTTTAGTAGATGAGTCTTGAGTCTACGGTGTGGAGACACCAGAGCGAGAGTACAGATACTCGTTAGAGAACGAGGGCACTGAGCGTGACCACCTCGAGTAGTCATTAGGGAGTCTACCTTCTCGTCAATGACTGACTCGATGCTGCAGTAGTGTGTCTGGTTCTTTGACCTGAGATGCATCGACAGTTCACCTTGAGGGTGTTATAGTTTGACTACACCATTACTCGGTCTCCTAGCCATATGGAACCCTGAGGTGTATGTTGGCTATAGCATGTTCATTGTAGGAACTGGATTGCATCAAGATGGGATCTATCTACCTCGGTGGTAGAGTAGTAGCCCTATGATGATCATGAGAATCAAGTCCAGAAATCCATGGCCATGGTAGAGTGAAATAATAGAAAGAGTTCCTATTTAGATTTTCACATTGGACTCGAATCGAATGATTACATCATATGACAGAGACTAGGGTTTGACGAGTTCACCTTAACCCTAATCTGATCGAGGCTCAAGATAGAAGAACTTAATCACACAGGTAGCTGCACCAAGAGGTTTGCATTCAGCTCTGATGGGTTGCCACCATATACTGCTAGGTGTCACTGGTGGATTTTGGGAGCAATTAGAATGATTTAGATGATCGATCATTCTAGCTGTTCGAATCAGAAGAGTTCTGATCCATCGAAAGGAGTTTCGATGATGTCTATGATAGAGATCATGACATATCCCATTACCATACAGAACTGAACCTAACTGGGTCACACAAACAAGGGTTTGAGTCTCTGGTGATCATCAATTGAACTCATCTAGTTCAATTGATCTGAATGAGATTCAATTAGGTTCAAGGAAATCGTGCTAGCACTCGATTGAACCTAACGTTCTTCTTTTTCTATCATAAATAAGTTGTCCTGACTGAGCCAAAGGAGTTTGTGCTCAATCAGAGGCCTTCATATGGTCTGACTGGAGGTTGTCCAAGTCAGAATAGGTTGTCTTATTTTGTAAGACATTACCTGCCATTTTTGGTCACCTGCCATTTCTTATTCTTTGACTTTGGTCAAAAGTCTAACCTTTGACTGGTCAAACGTTGACCATTCATCCTTTGACTTTTGACCACATGTCATGCACCTATTGGAGAGCTGGTGGGGGCCTTGTCCCCCTGCCAGAACTTGGCAAGGAGAAGAGGCGCACGCCAAGGGTGGCGTGAGCCCAAGTAGGAGGCGCCTAGGAGTCCTTGTTGGACAAGGACTCCACCTCCCTTTAGGATTCCAATCAGAGTTCTACTAAGAATCCAGTTTGACTGGTCTTAGGCGCCCTCTAAGGAGGAATCCAGGGGTCTCTTTTTCAACCAATCAGATTTAGATCTGATTTCATAAAGGGTTGTGATTGGTTGAGAGGAAGAGGAGTTGGATCACAAGAGGTCTATAAATAAGACCCTGCGCCCAACCCTAATAAAAAGTGAATTCAATAGAGATTTCCCATGCCCCAAGGCTGCCTCTCCCCTCCTTCTCCACGCCATACTCTCTTCTCCCCTTGCTCTCCACGTCCAAAAGTGTTTTGGACTTAGTTTGGTGCGATTCAGATCAAGGAAAGGCGATCAAAAGCAAGAAGGCTGCGCTGCTGCAAAAGGACGACTGTAGATCTTCAAAAAGAGTTTTGAAGATCCTTCAGATCAGATCCAGATCTGATTTTTGGAGGTGTGATAGAGAAGAAGAGGTTCTCCAGATCCAACCTGAGTGGATACCGGTAGAGGCCAGGCACTTGCGTGGCTAAGATCCAGAACCTTCCGCTGCAATCAGGATCATCTACAGGGTAATAGGATTACCCAAATCAGGTAAATTAAATTTGATTTAATTTATCTTATTTTATTTTATTTATTAAAATAATAAGAATCAGATCTGAAATATATCAAGATCTGATTAAGATCAAGAGAAAATTTTTGAAATATATCTCTTGATCTAATCAGATCTGGACGAACCTGGATCGGGAAATCAGGATTTCCCTTCACTGTGGCCCTTTCTCCATGTCCTACAAAAGAGAGCTTGGTCATTGTGCCTTGAAAGCATGATTCATAAATTGAATATGACTCAAAAGTTAATAGACCCATTAGTCTGAATTTCTCTAATTTGTTAATCCTATCTTCTGCTATATGACCTAGCCTTAAGTGCCATAGATATCTTTCGTGAACATTATCCCTAGGTAGTTTTGATCCTATGGCATTCACGTTTTGCTCGATATTAAAAATAGAAATATTTACATGTAACTGATAGAGACTATTAAAGAAACCACTTGCAATTTTATTTTTTTATAAAGAATTATATAGTGATCCTTAAAGAAACTAATTACATAGTTCTTTTATGCTAAATATGAAATAGAAATCAAATTCCTGCTTCCAGCAAGCACAAAGTAACGGTCTCTAAGGACTAAAACTAATCCAGATGGTAATAAAAAATGGTAGGTTCCTACGTTTACAATAGCAACTCTTGCTCCATTTTCGATATGCAGGATTATCTCTCCATCCCTTAGTCTTCTACTCTTCTCAAGATCTTGCATAGAAGTACATAAGTGAGCACTAGAACCAGAGTCAAACATCCAACTGGATGCAGAAGAAATCATAAGGTTAGTTTCAATGACGAGCATACCTCCAGAAGGACCTACCTCCTTCTTGTTTTTCAGACTGGCTAGGTATGAAGGGCAATTCCACTTTCAATGACCATCAGTGTTACAGTGAAAATATTTTTCTCTATCCACGGTCATCTTCTTCGTTATTCTCTTACTTTTCTTCTTTCCTTCTACCTTCTGCTTCTTCGTAGACTTCTTTTTCTTTCTAAAAGACTTTGGAGGAAGTTTGCTCCACAGCAAAAACTGAGCCTTTTGAATCTTTCATAGTTTGCTTAGTAGTAACCAGCATGTTTATTAACTCAGCCAAAGTACACTGGAGCTTATTCATATGGAAGTTCATGATAAACTTCTATACGAATTAGTCAAGGACTACAAGATCACATTAATCTGCAGGTTCTTGTCCGTAATAATACCAAGCTTCTCAAGCTCTTCTAGATTCTTGATCATTGCTAGGCAGCGATATTGGACTGACTGCCCATCATGCATCTGTGCCTTAAAAAATCTTCTCGAGATTTGATAACGTGCTGTGCGACTCTGTTCATCAAACAAGTCTTACAGATGTGCCAACATTTGATAAGCAGTTTTAATGTCTTTATGTTGATGCTACAATTCATCTAACATTGAGCCCAACATGTAGCATCTAACTTTGTTATCATTATCTGACCACTTCTCATGAGATGCTCTTTGATCAACGATCAGACGGACTGGTAGAGTGGAAAGATCCTAATCCAACACATAAGATAGCTTTTAAAAACTTAAAATAATTTTAGTTCTAGAGCCAATCCTTGTAATTGGATTTGGTCAGTCTGTGGGTATCTAGGATTTGGGCTAGGGGGTTTAAGGCAGACATTTTCCTACAGAGAGTCAAAGTTTCTAGTTAGACTTGTAATTTGACTTGACCAATTTATTTAGAAGTTTCATTTTAAAATAAATTTAGGCCCTCACTATTTTCTTGGATCCCTACACTCCCTTATCAGAGATGCGAAAGTTTTCATGATTAATGACTTTTAGTGGGTGGTGCGATCCTACCGATAGACTCACTACCTCACCTAATAGTTATTGGTGATGGGTCATTCGATAAGTGGACAAGTCTTGTCCAATATTTCTCCAAACATAGTGCACTCAAACTTATTCTTTAATTGATGAAGCTCATCATGCCCAAAATATTGCTCCACTCCTTAGTTAAGCTAGACCCATCATTTGCACAAACTGGATTCCTGAATGGGACCCTCACCATATCCAAAATATGGAACCCAACACATCCTCCAATCATAGCATCCCATGCCTAATAGATATGATTGTATCTTTCTAGTGCAACTAAACCACTGTATCTAGTCGAGAACAATCAACCCCGTAAAGGGCCTCCACATCTACAATAGTAGAAGACCCATGACTTAATATTTTCTTAAGGAGATTTGATTTAGGTCTCTTAGATTCGACTTATTCATAACAATTATGACTAACCTAGTGGCATGGGTTAGCTCTAATCATTAGCCAGCTTAAATCAGAAGTGGATTGATCCAAATGGCCAGGTAAGTAAAATTGGTAGAAGGGATATGCCATTAACTTGCTATGAATGCATTCAGATCGAGTGGCTTCTAATTAAGAACCAATCGGTTGTATCTATCAAACTTACCTTAGACACCAAATTATCAAACCAGAATCAATTAGGTTAACCTACAATCCAAGGCTTGAACTACGTTGGTAAATTAGGTCTTAACTTGATTGACCACATGTGACTATGTGTTGACCTTGACCAAGACTTACAACTATTGGGCTAGTCAATTCTAAGCTCTTTTGATCCCACCTAACCAAATCTTGATTCGATTTTGATCAACCACTTGACCTAATTGAGCTCCTCATTCTTGATCCCAAATTTTATGAAGGTATCTTAGATCTAAAAATTCATAATTTTTAGACCTAATTAATTTTATAAACTTAATTTTTAATTAAGTTCAAAGATTCAAAAATAAAATATGTATAAAAAATTCTAGAGGTTCAGGATCTAGGATTTTATAGAAAAATAAATTTTAATTTTTGATTAAGGACAAACACACAGTACCTTTACATGCCATAAGAGCATCCCATCGAATGAAAAGAGAGGATCTTTAAATCCTTCTTACTCTAATAATCAGATGGCCAAGCGGAATGCCTTAATCAAAAATTTAATCAACACTACAAAAATAGTTAGATCTAAAACATGTATCTCGTATATAATTAAAGATCTAACTTATACATATTTTGCATACATCTCATGTATTATATTTAAATAAATATGTGTATGTTTCAGATCTGATTATATTTGATATAATGTCTAAAAATAAAATCCTAAATGATCATATCATAAAAAATTTTATTCCAGATAATTTATAGCATAAGATCTGTAAAACTAGTCTAGATATGTATCACATATATTGCATATATAAATTTTTAAATTTAATCTACTAATTTTAGATCCGATTACATCTCATATAACATCTAAAATCAATGATATCAGATCATAAAAAAATAAAAATTAGATCTAAAATAGATTTAAAGAACTGCAAATGCAGCTCTAATACCAATTGAAGAAAAAATTAGTTTTCCTACCATAGGATCGATCTGATCTAATCAAATTTGTAGCAAAAAATTTAAAAATTTTTCTATAATCTAATTAGATTTGAGAGTTCTCAGATTTGATAGAAATAATCTGATTATAAAAATAAAAATTAAATTAAATTAAAAATTTTAGATATTACTTGATCTGATTTGGACAAGCTCCAGTTAGATCAGGACAAACCCATATAGGATTCCTGGATGAGTCAAATCTAATTTGACTCAATCAAGACAACCCAAAAAGATGATAGTAGAAAATAATAGGCACAATTATATGCTAGCATGATTTTCTTGAACCTAATTGGATCTAATCCAAATCAATCGAACTGAGTTAGTCCAATTGATGACATCCAAACTCAAACCCTTATTTGTGTGATCCAGCTAGATTCAGTTCTGTATGATAATGAGATATGTCATAATCTCCATCATCGATATCATCAAAATAACTTTTGATGGATCAGAACACTTTTGATTCATCCAATTAGAATTATCGATCTTCAAGATAATTCTAATTGGTTCCAAAATCTACCAATGACACCTAGCAGTATGTGGTGGTAACTTATTAGAACCAAATACGAACATCTTGGTGCAGCTATTGGGTATTGTATCATAAAATCAGTCATCTAGGTTGTAGATGGTCGAGCTGATTATAAGTTTATACTTAAATTATAAATGAGTAAAATTATTATTCTAGCAATTTCATCACTTTGTACATTTTTTTATAATGAATTCGTTTATGATGAACTCCTTAGGAGTATATAGATTTGACAAAGAAGGATTTATCATTTAGTTCTTAGACTTGTTTGCGATCAAATGATATGTTGTTACTCAGGATGAACAATGTTATCGAGTGTAGATCGTTGTGTGCTATATTTATTGGTTGTCCTCTTAACCAAAGAGTATGGAGATGCTGCTATGGCATACAGGCAAAGTGTAGGGGTATATTTCACTGAATGTAATCCAACTGTAGAGCTGTCTACTATCAAGAGTTACTCATAAAGGATATGGGTATAAGTGTCTCTTAAACCTAAGATCACCATTGTGACTTGCAAGCAACTCACTGCACTTTGGTACTGAACTTTCAAAATTTCTAATTTAGTGATGGAAGGTTATTGGATATAGTCAAGTACTTATGAAGTCAGTGTGTGAGTCAAGATGGGATTGACCCCTCCAAGTATTGGAGTAAGTGCATCACTGTATTTTAATTTAGCAAAACCTCGATCGGGGTGGTCCATTTGATGGATGCTGAATTTTGAAATACAATATGGATAATTTTTGGGATTGGCAATAAATCCTAGATCATCCTTTGAGGATTAAGGTCAAGTGGATGAATTATATGATAACTATATGTTACAGGTTCATTGATGTTGCGTCGCGACTATTCAACCTATTTGGACGTCGGATATCATTGCTAGATGATCATATCGGTTGGTATAGAAAATTGATTCTTGTGCTACCTACTTAGGATTCGAATCTATGGGATCACACATAATAGGAGTTCCTACTTGATCTGATGGCTGATCAAAATTTCTAATGGTCTGAGACTCTATGGTTAAGAGTCCCACTGGACTGAGACTCTATGACCAGGAGTTTTACTAGACTGAAACTCTATCTTCGTGGGTTTCGTTGGATTGGGACTCTGAGTCCTACTTATTTGGGACTCTATGATCAAGAGTTTTACTGGTTTGAGACTTTATGATCATGAGTTTTATTCATTTGGGATACTTCAATCAAGAGTCCCACTCGTTTGGGACTCTTTGATCAAAAGTTTCATATAGATGGGACTCTATTATCTAGATATCCATCCAATTAAAATTTTATATTTATTAAGGGATTAATTAGTAATTTAATTGCTAATTAGTTTAATTTGATTGAGCGATGAGGATTCGATTAAATTTGATTGAATTTGATTTGATGGGGTTTGACCTGATTAGGTCAAGAGATGACCTAATCGCTAAGGAAGATTTGATCTTGATTTGATCAGGATCTGGATCTAATTAATTTCTAATTTGATTGAAATTTATTAGGTTGGGTTAAGCCTAATCTGATTAGATTTGATCTAGTCTAATTGGGTTAGGAGAAATTGGTTTGGTTGAGACCAATTTGGACCAATTCAAAGCTTGTTTGAATTTTGAACTCCCTACACCCGCTTTGACTTTTCCACGCCCTCTCTCATGCACACTTTAGATTTTGCATGAGAGTTTCTTATGCCCAAAAGGTATCTGTTGAAGGGAAATCCTGATTTCCCGGTCCAGGTTCGTCCAGATCTGATTAAATCAAGAGATATATTTCAAAAATTTTCTCTTGACCTTAATCAGATCTTGATATGTTTTAGATCTGATTCTTATTATTTTAATAAATAAAATAAAATAAGATAAATTAAATCAAATTTAATTTACCTGATTTGGGTAATCCTATTACCCTGTAGATGATCCTGATTGCAGCGGAAGGTTCTGGATCTTAGCCACGCAAGCGCCTGGCCTCTACCGGTATCCACTCGGGTTGGATCTGGAGAACCTCTTCTTCTCTATCACACCTCCAAAAATCAGATCTGGATCTGATCTGGAGGATCTTCAAAACTCTTTTGAAGATCTGCAGTCGTCCTTTTGCAGCAGCGCAGCCTTCTTGCTTTTGATCGCCTTTCCTTGATCTGAATCGCACCAAACTAAGTCCAAAACACTTTTGGACGTGGAGAGCAAGGGGAGAAGAGAGTATGGCGTGGAGAAGGAGGGGAGAGGCAGCCTTGGACGTGGGAAATCTCTATTGAATTCACTTTTTTGATTAGGGTTGGGCGCAGGGTCTTATTTATAGACCTCTTGTGATCCAACTCCTCTTCCTCTCAACCAATCACAACCCTTTGTGAAATCAGATCTAAATCTGATTGGTTGAAAAAGAGACCCCTGGATTCCTCCTTAGAGGGCGCCTAAGACCAGTCAAACTGGATTCTTAGTAGAACTCTGATTGGAATCCTAAAGGGAGGTGGAGTCCTTGTCCAACAAGGACTCCTAGGCGCCTCCTACTTGGGCTCACGCCACCCTTGGCGTGCGCCCTTCTCCTTGCCAGGTTCTGGCAGGGGGACAAGCCCCCACCAGCTCTCCAATAGGTGCATGACATGTGGTCAAAAGTCAAAGGGTCAATGGTCAATGTTTGACCAGTCAAAGGTAGACTTTTGACCAAAGTCAAAGAACAAGAAATGGCAGGTGACCAAAAATGGCAGGTAATGTCTTACAAATAAGACAACCTATTCTGACTTGGACAACCTCCAGTCAGACCATATGAAGGCCTCTGATTGAGCACAAACTCCTTTGGCTCAGTCAGGACAACTTATTTATGATAGTAAAAGAAGAACGTTAGGTTCAATCGAGTGCTAGCACGATTTCCTTGAACCTAATTGAATCTCATTCAGATCAATTGAACTAGATCAGTTCAATTGATGATCACCAGATTCAAACCCTTGTTTGTGTGACCCAGTTAGGTTCAGTTCTGTATGGTAATGGGATATGTCATGATCTCTATCATAGACATCATCGAAACTCCTTTCGATGGATCAGAACTCTTCTGATTCGAACAGCTAGAATGATCGATCATCTAAATCATTCTAATTGCTCCCAAAATCCACCAGTGACACCTAGCAGTATATGGTGGCAACCCATCAGAGCTGAATGCGAACCTCTTGGTGCAGCTACCTGTGTGATTCAGTTCTTCTATCTTGAGCCCCGATCAGATTAGGGTTAAGGTGAACTCGTCAAACCCTAGTCTCTGTCATATGATGTAATCATTCGATTCGAGTCCAATGTGAAAATCTAAATAGAAACTCTTTCTATTATTTCACTCTACCATGGCCATGGATTTCTGGACTTGATTCTCATGATCATCATAGGGCTGCTCCTCTACCACCGAGGTAGATAGATCCCATCTTGATGCAATCCAGTTCCTACAATGAACATGCTATAGCCAACATACACCTCAGGGTTCCATATGGCTAGGAGACCGAGTAATGGTGTAGTCAAACTATAACACCCTCAAGGTGAACTGCCGATGCATCTCAGGTCAAAGAACCAGACACACTACTGCAGCATCGAGTCAGTCATTGACGAGAAGGTAGACTCCCTAATGACTACTCGAGGTGGTCACGCTCAGTGCCCTCGTTCTTAAACGAGTACCTGTACTCTCGCTCCGGTGTCTCCACACCGTAGACTCAAGACTCATCTACTAAAGAGAAGCGATCGTACACCAACCTTCCGGATCAATCACCATCCTCGTGATGATCCTATGGTCGGGAGCTGTTTATGAGTTAATAATGATTATTCATGTCTTAAATTTTCAACTCTTGAAAATATGAATTATCATTACCATTAACTCAAAGGATGTATCACAGACACTAAATACACATGTGTGATAGAAAATAACCCATTTCATTAATTATAGTCAAAATTATAATTTTGCCCCTAGAAGTGTATTACAAGTGTCAGCCAATTCTGGCTTCTAGGGCACATATATCTAACAATCTCCCACTTGTCCTAAAGCCAATTGGCTACAAGTCTAAGTCCCATCTTCTCAAGGTGGGCTTCGATCTTCTGCTGGCCCAACGGCTTTGTAAGTGGGTCTGCCACATTATCTGCGGAGTTGACTCTCTTGACCTCAACGTAACCTTTCTCAAGGTAATCGCGGATGAGATGATATCGCCGCTCAATGTGCTTGGACTTCTGGTGAGACCTCGGCTCCTTAGCAAGGGCTATGGCGCCATTGTTGTCGCAGTAAAGAGGAATGGCATCTGATGGCATTACTCCAATTTCTGCAGCAAACTTCTTGTACCAGAATGCTTCCTTTGCAGCCTCTGATGCAGCTATATATTCTGCTTCCATGGTGGAATCTGCTATCACAGTTTGCTTGGAACTCTTCCAGCTGACAGCTCCACCATTGCACACAAACAGACTTCCAGATGTCGACATTTCGATCATCTATATCGGACATGAAGTCCGAGTCTGTGTATCCCTGAACTTGGAGTTCTCCATTACCAAAGACCAACATCATATCCTTAGTTCTTCTCAAGTACTTAAGGATACATTTCACAGAAGTCCAGTGTTCTTCACCTGGATTTGACTGATATCTGCTTGTGACACTCACAGCATGGGCTATATCAGGTCGTGTACATAGCATGGCATACATGAGGCTCCCTATTGCAGAAGCATAAGGGATCTTGCTCATGCATTCTATTTCCTCAGGTGTGCTGGGGCACATCTTCTTGGAAAGATGAATACCATGTCTGAAGGGTATTAATCCCCTCTTAGAGTTTTCCATACTAAACCTCTTTAGTACTTTCCTCTATGTACATCTTCTGTGAAAGTCCTAGCATCCTATTCGGTCTATCCCTATAGACCTTAATTCCTAGAATAAAGGATGCTTCACCTAGGTCTTTCATGGAGAATTCCTTAGACAACCACATCCTTGACTGATGTCAACATGGGAATATCATTCCCAATAAGGAGGATGTCATCCACGTACAATACGAGGAAGACAACAGCGCTCCCACTGACCCTTTTGAAAACACATGGTTCCTCTTCGTTTTTGATGAAACCAAACTTTTTGATCACATCATTGAAACGAGTGTTCCAGCTCCGAGATGCTTGCTTAAGTCCATATATGGACCTTTGCAGCTTGCAAACCTTGTGATCAGTATCACTGGATGTGAAACCTAGCGGCTGTTCCATATAGATATCTTCCTCAAGATATCCATTTAGGAATGCCGTTTTCACGTCCATTTGCCATATTTCATAATCGAAATAGGCTGCAACAGCAAGCAATGTGCGGATGGATTTTAGCATAGCTACCGGGGAAAAGGTATCCTGATAGTCAATGCCTTCACGTTGACTATAACCTTTTGCCACCAGTCTAGCCTTGAATGTCTCCACATTCCCATCTGCACCAATCTTTCTCTTGAAGATCCATTTACACCCAATAGGTACTATACCTTCTGGTGGATCTACCAAGGTCCAGACTTGGTTTGAGTGCATCGAGTCAATTTCTGACTTCATTGCCTCAAGCCATTTCTCGGAGTCGATATCTGATATCGCCTCGTTGTAGGTTTTGGGATCATCACCATGAGCACCATTACCTATGAGGAACATTTCCTCTATATCCTCTGAAATAATACCTAAGTATCTTTCAGGGGGACGGGAAACTCTTTCCGATCTACGAGGTGGAGGAGGTAGTGTTCTTATTGGCTCAACCTGATTTGGTTCCACTTGGTCCTTAGCTCGTTCTGCTTGTGAGACTTTCTCATCAAGCTTAATCTGCTTTCCAATGCCACTATCTTGAATAAACTATTTTTCAAGAAATATGGCATGTCGACTCACAATCACATTGTGGTCTTCTGGAATGTAGAAATAGTATCCTAATGACTCTTTAGGATATCCTATGAATCGAGCTCTAAAGGACCTAAACTCTAACTTGTCCGCTTGTTGTCTTTTGACATAAGCCGGACAACCCCAAATTCTGAGATGACTCAGACTTGGTTTCTTACCGTGCCATATCTCATACGGTGTGGTAGGAACGGTTTTAGAGGGAACCCTATTCAGTAAATAGATTGAAGTTAATAATGAATGTCCCCAAAGAAAATCTGGGAGGTCTGTGAAGCTCATCATGGATCGAACCATATCCAATAGAGTCCGATTTCTCCGTTCTGAAACCCCGTTGAGTTGAGGTGTTCCTGGTGGAGTCCATTGAGAGACTATGCCATTTTCCTTAAGATAGTCTAGGAATTCCCGGCTAAGGTATTCACCTCCTCGATCTGATCGAAGAACCTTAATGGGTTTTCCAGTTTGTTTTTCTACTTCATGTCTGAATTCTTTGAACTTTTCAAAGGCTTCAGACTTATGTCTCATAAGATACACATACCCATACCTAGACAGATCATCGGTAAAGGTAATGAAGTAGACAAAATTGCCTCTAGCCGGCACATCGAATGGGCCGCACACATCAGTATGTACTAGGGCAAGGAGATCTGTGGCCCTCTCCCCATGTCCAACAAAAGGGAGTTTAGTCATTTTGCCTTGAAGACAAGATTCACAAGTTGGATACGACTCAAAAGTCAATGGACTCAATAGCCCATTTTTCTCCAATTTGTTAATCCTATCTTCTGCTATATGACCTAATCTCAGGTGCCATAGATATCTGTCGTTTGGACTATCCCTAGGTCGTTTGGCATTCACGTTTTGCTCGATAGTTAAAATAGGTACATCAATATGCAACTGATAAAGACCATTAACAAGGAAACCATTTGCAATTTTATTTCTTTCATAAAGAATGTTACAATGGTCCTTAAAGAAGGTGATCACATAACCTTCTTGTGCTAAGCATGAAACAGAAATCAAATTCCTGCTAGCTGCAGGCACATAATAACAGTCTTTTAAAACTAAGTCTAAACCAGATGGTAATCGCAGAGGGTATGTTCCCACGGCTACTGCAGCAACTCTTGCTCCATTACCGACGCGTAGGATCATGTCTCCATCCCTCAGCCTCCTGCTATCCTCAAGACCCTGCATAGAAGTGCACAGATGAGCACTAGAACCAGAGTCAAGCACCCAACTGGATGCAGAAGAAACCGTAAGGTTAGACTCAATAACGAGCATACCTCCAGAAGGACCTTCCTTCTTGTTCTTTAGGGTGGCCAGGTAAGTAGGGCAGTTCCGCTTCCAATGGCCGTCGCTGTTGCAATGGAAACACTTTCCTTTGCCATCGACCTTCTTCTTCGGTTCTGCCTTCTTCTTCTTTGATCCTTCTACCTTTTGCTTTTTCACAGACTTCCTTTTTCTTTCCATAAGACTTTCTTTTGGAAGAAGTCCGTTCCATAGCAAGAACTGAGCCTTTAGAACCTTTCATAGAAAGCTCAGCGGTAACCAGCATATTCATCAACTCGGCCAAGGAATTTTGAAGTTTATGCATGTGGTAATTCATGATGAATTGCCCATATGCATCAGTCAAGGATTGCAGAATAATATCGTTCTGCAAGTCCAAGTCCAACTTCACACCGAGCTTCTCAAGCTCTTCCATGTCCTTGATCATTGTCAGACAGTGATCTTGGACTGACTGCCCATCACGCATCTTAGCCTTAAAAAGTCATTTCGTGACTTGATATTTGGCTGCGCGACTCTGTTCACCAAACATCTCCTGTAGGTGAGCCAACATTTGGCGAGCAGTCCCGATATCTTCATGTTGGCGCTGGAGCTCATCAGACATCGAGCCCAACATGTAGTATCTGGCCTTATTGTCTTCGTCAATCCATTTTTCCAGAGACGCTCTCTGTTCAGTGGATGGACGAGCTGGTAAGGTGGGAGGGTCCTGGTCCAAAACATGTGTTAACTTCTCTGAACCCAAAACAATTTTGTAGTTCCTGAGCCAATCTTTATAATTGGGTCCAGTCAGTCTATGTGTGTCTAGGATACGTGCCAGTGGGTTGGACGCAGACATTTTCCTGTAGAGAGTCAAAGATTCTAGTTAGATACTGTAATTTTGACTTGACCAATTTGTTTAGGGATTTTATTTTTAAACAAATTAGCTCCCACTATTTTCTCGGATCCCTACACTCCCTCTGTAGAGATGCGAAAATCTCCGCGATTGATGATTTCTAGTGGGTGGTGCGGTCTCACCAACTGACTCATCACCTCACCTAACAGTTATTGGTGATGGGTTAGCCAATGAGTGAACAACTCTTGTTCAATGATTCTCTAATCATGGTGCACCCAAACTTGGTCTCTAATTCATGAATCTCACCGTATCCGGAATATTGATCCACTCCTTAGTTAAGTCAGACCCACCATTTGCATAGACTGGGTTCCTAATTGGGTCTCTCACCGTATCCGGAATATTGAGCCCAACTCATCCTCCAGCCCATAGCATCCAATGCCTAATAGACATGGTTGCGTCTTCCCGGTGCAACTGAGCCACTGTATCCAGCCGAGAACAATCAACCCCGGGAAGGGCCCGCACGTCTACAATGGTGGAAGACCTCGGACTTAATCTTTTCTTAGGGAGAATTGATTCAGGTCTCATTAAACTAGACTTGGCTTAGTCATAACAATTATGACTAACCTAGTGGCATGGGTCAGCTCGGATTATTGACCACCTCAGATCAGAACTGTGTCAACAGATATGGCCAGGTAAGTGAGACCGGTGGAAGGAATATGCCGTTAACTCGCACAAGAACGCATTCAGGTCGAGTAGCTTCCAATTAAAAACCAGTCGGTCGTCTGTGCCAAACTTACCTTAGACACCAAATTGTTGAGTCAGAACCAATTGGGTTAGCCTACAATCCAGACTCTAACCTCTGAGCCTAATTAGGTCTTGCTTGATCGTGACTCGATCTTGACCCAGACTTAATCCTATTAGGCTGGTCAATTTAAGCATTGTTGATCCCATCTAACCAACTCTTGATTCGGTTTGATCAACCGCTTAGACCTAATTGAGCTACCCAAGCCCGAACCCAGTATTATGAATATGTCTTAGATCTGAAATTCTCAATTTTAGACCTAATTAATATTCCATAAACTTAATTCTTAATTAAGTTGGGTTCATAAACAAAATATGCACAATAAATCCTAGGGTTTCAGGATCTAGGGTTTTGCAGAAAGTAAGTTTTGGGTTTCTGATTAAGGACGAACACGCAGCACCCCTACACGTCATAAGAACACCCCATCGAATGGGAAGAGAGGGCCTTTAAACCCTTCTTCGTTCTTATGACCGGACGGCCAAGAGGAACGCCTTAATCAGGAACATGTAAATCTACAAAACAGTTATAGATCTATATCATATATCTCATATATAAATTTAGATCTAATCAAGGCATATTTTGCATACATCTCATGTATCAAATCATGCATGTTTTCAGATCTAAATTATCACATAATAATCTGAAAAAATTAGATTTAAATTGATCTAATCAAAATAAATTCTAATCTAGACAATTATGTAGAACTATTCTACAACTAGTCTAGTCATGCATCTATCATATCTCATATGATATTTAAAATTAAATAATTTTTATTTGCTGTTTATCAGATGTTATTATAACACTTATAATATCAGAAAACATAGTAAATAAGAAGATCTAAAATATGATTTAATCATATTAAATCAAAGACATGCAAAACTATTCTATAGAACTATTCTATTCTAGAACTAGTCATGCATATCTTCATGTTCTTAGATCCAAATCATTTAATTTTAATTTTTCTGATTTCAGATCTGATCACATCTCATGTGACATCTGAAATCACATTATTTTTAATTAAAATAAAATTAAAATCAGATCTAAACAATTTTAGAACCATGGCTCTGATACCAGTTGAAGGGAAATCCTGATTTCCCGGTCCAGGTTCGTCCAGATCTGATTAGATCAAGAGATATATTTCAAAAATTTTCTCTTGACCTTAATCAGATCTTGATATGTTTCAGATCTGATTCTTATTATTTTAATAAATAAAATAAAATAAGATAAATTAAATCAAATTTAATTTACCTGATTTGGGTAATCCTATTACCCTGTAGATGATCCTGATTGCAGCGGAAGGTTCTGGATCTTAGCCACGCAAGCGCCTGGCCTCTACCGGTATCCACTCGGGTTGGATCTGGAGAACCTCTTCTTCTCTATCACACCTCCAAAAATCAGATCTGGATCTGATCTGGAGGATCTTCAAAACTCTTTTGAAGATCTGCAGTCGTCCTTTTGCAGCAGCGCAGCCTTCTTGCTTTTGATCGCCTTTCCTTGATCTGAATCGCACCAAACTAAGTCCAAAACACTTTTGGACGTGGAGAGCAAGGGGAGAAGAGAGTATGGCGTGGAGAAGGAGGGGAGAGGCAGCCTTGGACGTGGGAAATCTCTATTGAATTCACTTAGACTTAGGATTAGGGTTGGGCGCAGGGTCTTATTTATAGACCTCTTGTGATCCAACTCCTCTTCCTCTCAACCAATCACAACCCTTTGTGAAATCAGATCTAAATCTGATTGGTTGAAAAAGAGACCCCTGGATTCCTCCTTAGAGGGCGCCTAAGACCAGTCA
>QRFJ01001093.1:240008-277269 GCA_006176705.1 Cocos nucifera | reverse complement strand
AGGGTATGTTCCCACGGCTACTGCAGCAACTCTTGCTCCATTACCGACGCGTAGGATCATGTCTCCATCCCTCAGCCTCCTGCTATCCTCAAGACCCTGCATAGAAGTGCACAGATGAGCACTAGAACCAGAGTCAAGCACCCAACTGGATGCAGAAGAAACCGTAAGGTTAGACTCAATAACGAGCATACCTCCAGAAGGACCTTCCTTCTTGTTCTTTAGGGTGGCCAGGTAAGTAGGGCAGTTCCGCTTCCAATGGCCGTCGCTGTTGCAATGGAAACACTTTCCTTTGCCATCGACCTTTCTTCTTCGGTTCTGCCTTCTTCTTCTTTGATCCTTCCTACCTTTTGCTTTTTCACAGACTTCTTTTTCTTTCCATAAGACTTTCTTTTGGAAGAAGTCCGTTCCATAGCAAGAACTGAGCCTTTAGAACCTTTCATAGAAAGCTCAGCGGTAACCAGCATATTCATCAACTCGGCCAAGGAATTTTGAAGTTTATGCATGTGGTAATTCATGATGAATTGCCCATATGCATCAGTCAAGGATTGCAGAATAATATCGTTCTGCAAGTCCAAGTCCAACTTCACACCGAGCTTCTCAAGCTCTTCCATGTCCTTGATCATTGTCAGACAGTGATCTTGGACTGACTGCCCATCACGCATCTTAGCCTTAAAAAGTCATTTTCGTGACTTGATATTTGGCTGCGCGACTCTGTTCACCAAACATCTCCTGCAGGTGAGCCAACATTTGGCGAGCAGTCCCGATATCTTCATGTTGGCGCTGGAGCTCATCAGACATCGAGCCCAACATGTAGTATCTGGCCTTATTGTCTTCGTCAATCCATTTTTCCAGAGACGCTCTCTGTTCAGTGGATGGACGAGCTGGTAAGGTGGGAGGGTCCTGGTCCAAAACATGTGTTAACTTCTCTGAACCCAAAACAATTTTGTAGTTCCTGAGCCAATCTTTATAATTGGGTCCAGTCAGTCTATGTGTGTCTAGGATACGTGCCAGTGGGTTGGACGCAGACATTTTCCTGTAGAGAGTCAAAGATTCTAGTTAGATACTGTAATTTTGACTTGACCAATTTGTTTAGGGATTTTATTTTTAAACAAATTAGCTCCCACTATTTTCTCGGATCCCTACACTCCCTCTGTAGAGATGCGAAAATCTCCGCGATTGATGATTTCTAGTGGGTGGTGCGGTCTCACCAACTGACTCATCACCTCACCTAACAGTTATTGGTGATGGGTTAGCCAATGAGTGAACAACTCTTGTTCAATGATTCTCTAATCATGGTGCACCCAAACTTGGTCTCTAATTCATGAATCTCACCGTATCCGGAATATTGATCCACTCCTTAGTTAAGTCAGACCCACCATTTGCATAGACTGGGTTCCTAATTGGGTCTCTCACCGTATCCGGAATATTGAGCCCAACTCATCCTCCAGCCCATAGCATCCAATGCCTAATAGACATGGTTGCGTTCTTCCCGGTGCAACTGAGCCACTGTATCCAGCCGAGAACAATCAACCCCGGGAAGGGCCCGCACGTCTACAATGGTGGAAGACCTCGGACTTAATCTTTTCTTAGGGAGAATTGATTCAGGTCTCATTAAACTAGACTTGGCTTAGTCATAACAATTATGACTAACCTAGTGGCATGGGTTCAGCTCGGATTATTGACCACCTCAGATCAGAACTGTGTCAACAGATATGGCCAGGTAAGTGAGACCGGTGGAAGGAATATGCCGTTAACTCGCACAAGAACGCATTCAGGTCGAGTAGCTTCCAATTAAAAACCAGTCGGTCGTCTGTGCCAAACTTACCTTAGACACCAAATTGTTGAGTCAGAACCAATTGGGTTAGCCTACAATCCAGACTCTAACCTCTGAGCCTAATTAGGTCTTGCTTGATCGTGACTCGATCTTGACCCAGACTTAATCCTATTAGGCTGGTCAATTTAAGCATTGTTGATCCCATCTAACCAACTCTTGATTCGGTTTGATCAACCGCTTAGACCTAATTGAGCTACCCAAGCCCGAACCCAGTATTATGAATATGTCTTAGATCTGAAATTCTCAATTTTAGACCTAATTAATATTCCATAAACTTAATTCTTAATTAAGTTGGGTTCATAAACAAAATATGCACAATAAATCCTAGGGTTTCAGGATCTAGGGTTTTGCAGAAAGTAAGTTTTGGGTTTCTGATTAAGGACGAACACGCAGCACCCCTACACGTCATAAGAACACCCCATCGAATGGGAAGAGAGGGCCTTTAAACCCTTCTTCGTTCTTATGACCGGACGGCCAAGAGGAACGCCTTAATCAGGAACATGTAAATCTACAAAACAGTTATAGATCTATATCATATATCTCATATACAAATTTAGATCTAATCAAGGCATATTTTGCATACATCTCATGTATCAAATCATGCATGTTTTCAGATCTAAATTATCTCATAATAATCTAAAAAATTAGATTTAAATTGATCTAATCAAAATAAATTCTAATCTAGACAATTATGTAGAACTATTCTACAACTAGTCTAGTCATGCATCTATCATATCTCATATGATATTTAAAATTAAATAATTTTTATTTGCTGTTTATCAGATGTTATTATAACACTTATAATATCAGAAAATAGTAAATAAGAAGATCTAAAATATGATTTAATCAGATTAAATCAAAGACATGCAAAACTATTCTATAGAACTATTCTATTCTAGAACTAGTCATGCATATCTTCATGTTCTTAGATCCAAATCATTTAATTTTAATTTTTCTGATTTCAGATCTGATCACATCTCATGTGACATCTGAAATCACTTTATTTTCTAATTAAAATAAAATTAAAATCAGATCTAAACAATTTTAGAACCATGGCTCTGATACCAGTTGAAGGGAAATCCTGATTTCCCGGTCCAGGTTCGTCCAGATCTGATTAGATCAAGAGATATATTTCAAAAATTTTCTCTTGATCTCAATCAGATCTTGATATGTTTCAGATCTGATTCTTATTATTTTAATAAATAAAATAAAATAAGATAAATTAAATCAAATTTAATTTACCTGATTTGGGTAATCCTATTACCCTGTAGATGATCCTGATTGCAGCGGAAGGTTCTGGATCTTAGCCACGCAAGCGCCTGGCCTCTACCGGTATCCACTCGGGTTGGATCTGGAGATCCTCTTCTTCTCTATCACACCTCCAAAAATCAGATCTGGATCTGATCTGGAGGATCTTCAAAACTCTTTTGAAGATCTGCAGTCGTCCTTTTGCAGCAGCGCAGCCTTCTTGCTTTTGATCGCCTTTCCTTGATCTGAATCGCACCAAACTAAGTCCAAAACACTTTTGGACGTGGAGAGCAAGGGGAGAAGAGAGTATGGCATGGAGAAGGAGGGGAGAGGCAGCCTTGGGGCGTGGGAAATCTCTATTGAATTCACTTTTTTGAATTAGGGTTGGGCGCAGGGTCTTATTTATAGACCTCTTGTGATCCAACTCCTCTTCCTCTCAACCAATCACAACCCTTTGTGAAATCAGATCTAAATCTGATTGGTTGGAATAGAGACCCCTGGATTCCTCCTTAGAGGGCGCCTAAGACCAGTCAAACTGGATTCTTAGTAGAACTCTGATTGGAATCCAAAAGGGAGGTGGAGTCCTTGTCCAACAAGGACTCCTAGGCGCCTCCTACTTGGGCTCACGCCACCCTTGGCGTGCGCCCTTCTCCTTGCCAGGTTCTGGCAGGGGGACAAGGCCCCCACCAGCTCTCCAATAGGTGCATGACATGTGGTCAAAAGTCAAAGGGTCAATGGTCAACGTTTGACCAGTCAAAGGTAGACTTTTGACCAAAGTCAAAGAACAAGAAATGGCAGGTGACCAAAAATGGCAGGTAATGTCTTACAAATAAGACAACCTATTCTGACTTGGACAACCTCCAGTCAGACCATATGAAGGCCTCTGATTGAGCACAAACTCCTTTGGCTCAGTCAGGACAACTTATTTATGATAGTAAAAGAAGAACGTTAGGTTCAATCGAGTGCTAGCACGATTTCCTTGAACCTAATTGAATCTCATTCAGATCAATTGAACTAGATCAGTTCAATTGATGATCACCAGATTCAAACCCTTGTTTGTGTGACCCAGTTAGGTTCAGTTCTGTATGGTAATGGGATATGTCATGATCTCTATCATAGACATCATCGAAACTCCTTTCGATGGATCAGAACTCTTCTGATTCGAACAGCTAGAATGATCGATCATCTAAATCATTCTAATTGCTCCCAAAATCCACCAGTGACACCTAGCAGTATATGGTGGCAACCCATCAGAGCTGAATGCGAACCTCTTGGTGCAGCTACCTGTGTGATTCAGTTCTTCTATCTTGAGCCCCGATCAGATTAGGGTTAAGGTGAACTCGTCAAACCCTAGTCTCTGTCATATGATGTAATCATTCGATTCGAGTCCAATGTGAAAATCTAAATAGAAACTCTTTCTATTATTTCACTCTACCATGGCCATGGATTTCTGGACTTGATTCTCATGATCATCATAGGGCTACTCCTCTACCACCGAGGTAGATAGATCCCATCTTGATGCAATCCAGTTCCTACAATGAACATGCTATAGCCAACATACACCTCAGGGTTCCATATGGCTAGGAGACCGAGTAATGGTGTAGTCAAACTATAACACCCTCAAGGTGAACTGCCGATGCATCTCAGGTCAAAGAACCAGACACACTACTGCAGCATCGAGTTAGTCATTGACGAGAAGGTAGACTTCCCTAATGACTACTCGAGGTGGTCACGCTCAGTGCCCTTGTTCTTAAACGAGTACCTGTACTCTCGCTCCGGTGTCTCCACACCGTAGACTAAAGACTCATCTACTAAAGAGAAGCGATCGTACACCAACCTTCCGGATCAATCACCATCCTCGTGATGATCCTATGGTCGGGAGCTGTTTATGAGTTAATAATGATTATTCATGTCTTAAATTTTCAACTCTTGAAAATATGAATTATCATTACCATTAACTCAAAGGATGTATCACAGACACTAAATACACATGTGTGATAGAAAATAACCCATTTCATTAATTATAGTCAAAATTACAATTTTGCCCCTAGAAGTGTATTACAAGTGTCAGCCAATTCTGGCTTCTAGGGCACATATATCTAACATCTGTGCCCCTTCTCATTTCTGCCTTTGACCTGGTCTAAATGTTGGACTGGTTCAAAGCAAGTTGAATTTTGAATTCAACTTGAATTTGTTAGAAGTTGCAACCCCCTATCCGTCTTCCTATGCCCCTAGTGAATTCATGCAAATATTTTTTGTATTTCTAAGTATGGGTGCATAGAAGGAGAGTCCTTCTGCATGTTAATCACTCTAGGTGGGTGCTCGAATGGGACAAGGAGCCCACTTGAATTTTGAATTCAAGTGGATTGTTGAAACTTCCTAACCTCCCTTAGCTTATCTCCTCCCATGCCTTTCCTACTCAAACACACACTATAAAATCAGATTTTTTTATTTATGTGTGAAGGGAAGTGAGAGGGGTTTTCTAGAGAGAGAGTATTAGAGAAAAGGGATGCAAATTGTACATGGAAAAGTCTAGAGGGTGAGAAAGTTTCTCTTGATAGGAATGGTGTATAGGATGGAAGAATGGATTTCAAAGCAAAAATATGAAATCATACAAATCAAACCTGAATCCTAGGACCACCTTATTAGCAAATAAATCATATAACATACATTTATAATATAAAAAAAAGTATTAGAACATACCTCTTATCGCTTAATCCTAAATTGTCCCTAATTGCCGGCAGCAGTCCGTCAGGGGTACCACCAGGTGCCCACGTGTTCATCCTCTAATGTTGATCCACACAGAGACTTGATCAAGACACCAGCACCTTTGATTTGTATAATTAAAATTTTAATAATAAGAACTTTAATTAAATGGGCAAGAACTTTCTTAGCCTTTATGTCACCTTCCTTACCTCTCTTTCTTTTTTCTTGTCTTCTTAATTTTTCTACCTAATCTCTTTATCTTAAAATGACTTCTTATCCTTATAAGGATAAAGTCTGGATAAGAGAAGGAAAGAAAAAAATTGGATAATAGAAAATACTTGTAAGAAAGAAAGATAATTTTCACTCCTCCCGGACTCTTGGTGCGCATCCTTATTTATAATGTACGTAAGGGTGCCAACATATTTTCTCGCACCCCTTCAAAATATTATCTCATGTCCCTTCAGCCAATCTCATGCCTCATCAGTTAATAACATTATGTAGACTTAGTCCAAGAGGTGCCTTAATGCAGAAGGACTCTCGGACTAATTCTACGTAAGTTATTTATGAAGAGTCGCAGGATTTCATTCTTGGCGCCATCATTTTCATCCATTAGATTAGATAAAAAAGCCATCCAATGGCTTTAAAAAGGGATGCCCAATCAGCAAGAAGGCATGGAGATGAACTTTGAATAGTCAAAGTCCCAAGGGACTTTGACTTGGTCCAAGAGGCATCAAGGATGAGAGGAAGGCAAGGAGTCTTGGGCGGCAAGTATTCCTAGGTGACAAAGTGTACATTCTCAAAACAATAATGGAGTATTTTATCTGTAGAAGGACTCTTCTGTGCCCCATATCTGATGTCCATGCCTATTTAAAAAATTTTATGTGATATAGCAAATGGAAAAAGTCAAAGAAGGTAGGCACCAACTAATTCCATGCGCCAAAAATTCTTTGCGCATGAAAGACTTTCCACGCATAGGAGAGAAACTCTCTGGCATGTGGGATTGAGGTATATGGCACCCCAACTAAAGCCCAATCAGTCTGGGTTAATCCAATTCAAGACCAAATCCTATTTGGCTCAAATCGGACCTTAATTAGCCCAAATCAGAAGCCGATTCGAATCTAGGTGCTAGGGTTTGCTACATGTGCTAGCATGTTCATCTTGCAAACATGGTCTAATCTAATTAGATCCTTAATCAATTCTTTTTGTGTGTGACCCATTGGGTTCTATATCTAACCAATAGTGAGTTTGGGTGTGATTTGACCTAATCTGGTTAGAACTCAACCAGACCGATTTAGGTCAAAACTAGCCAATCCAATTTGACTTAATTTAGAACACTTTCTTATTTAATGATCAAATTAAAATTTTAATTTGATCAAACCCACAAGACATGATTGACATCTAGCCACGTATTGTGACTTCTCAGAAGATGTGAAATTTTGATGGAAATACCAAAAATATCCTTCAGTAAAAATTACCATGCAACTAGATCCTTCGATCTTCCTGCATTCTGAATATGACTCTAGGTATGGAAATATGTCAATCCAAATATCATATTCATTTCTCTTTCAATCTTATGATGATGATTCATTTAAAAAAACATTATAAACTATTTTTTAATTTTCATCATGCTTTGATCAAAGTCTTTTTGAATTATCATTTGTTTGAAGCAGGTAGGATGCTATTTTCTCTTACCAGGAGTGATCGATTCCATGTTAACCTACTCACAACCTTCATATATATAATCTACCATATCTAGATCATCCCATACATAACTGAGTCATGAATGAATATGAACCAAAATATGGATTTATATATATAAGATTCTATGATAGTTTCAGGTCAAAGGATTACATGCACAAATTCCACTATGAGAACCATCTATTGACATGTAGATAAGACTCCATTAGATATTCTCGATTTGGATCAATTCAGTGAACTCATTCTCTAATGAGCACCCACATTCTTGTATTAGTGTCATACACAAGTTATTGTGAGATCAATCACCCTCTCAATCGAGCATACAAAGAATGTGCTAGTCTTACCAAAAAATATTGATCCCTAACTCAATGTCCCATCGACTAGGAATATTTAAATTAGGGTTTTAAGATTTTAGATCTCACTGGTATGATCTCATCATAATCCTAAAATCATAGCCCTAATTTATGGGGTTCATCATAATCTTAAATAAATAATAAGACACTGCATATGATGAAATAAATATCTTTATTTATTTATTAAAAATGTCATTACATGAGTTTGGAAGACAAAGAATAGCCCAAAAAATTGATTGGCTTGAGGGCATATTCCTTTCAATCTCCCACTTGCACTAAAGCCAATCGCCCTTATATTTTAATCCCATACAATCAAGGTGGTGATCAAACAGTTGCAGTGGTAAAGCCTTAGTGAATGGGTCTGCTATGTTGTTCTTTGTGTCAACTCGTTCTATGACTACATCTTGTCTTTCAATAATTTCACGAATGAGATGGAAGCATCTCAGAATGTGTTTGGATTTATGATGAGACCTTGGTTCCTTTGCTTGAGCAACAGCTCCTAGTATTATCACAGTAAAGTGGTACTGGAATTCTTAATTTCAGGAATAACATCCAATTCAGTGATGAACTTCTTTATCCAGACAGCTTTCTTGGTGGCTTCACTTACAGCTATGTATTCTGCTTCAGTGGTTGAGTCAGCTACAGTTGGCTGCTTAGTACTCTTCCAACTCACTGCTCCACCATTCAGAGTAAAGACATACCCTAAAATGGATTTGCTATCATCTGGGTCTGATTGAAAACTAGAGTTCAGAATATGCTTCTAGTTTAAGATCAGAACCACCATATATTAGAAAAATATCTTTAGTCCTTCTCAAGTATTTAAGAATATTTTTTACAGCTTTTCAATGATCCTCTCCTGGATCAGCTTGAAATCTACTTGCAATGCCTAAAGCATAAGCAACATCAGGCCTTGTACATAACATGGCATACATTATTGATCCAACATTCGAAGCATAAGGAATAGAACTCATTCTATTTCTCTCTTCAGGTGTCTTTAGGAGACATCTTTTTAGAGAGATGTATGCCTTGACTCATGGGTAAGTAACCTCTTTTACTCCCATCCATACTGAATCTTTTTAGTATTAAGTCAATGTACCTAGATTGGGACAAGCCTAGCATCCTCTTAGATCTATCTCTATAGATCTTTATTCCTAGTATATAGGATGCTTCTCCCAAATCTTTCATGGAAAACTTATTTGATAGCCATAATTTGACTGATTGTAATATTGGGATATCATTTCCCAATGAGGAGTATGTCATCTACATACAGAACCAAGAAGACTATGGTTCTCCCACTAGTTTTCTTGTACACACATGGTTCATCCACATTCTTGATAAAACCAAACTCTTTTACTGTTTACATCAAAATAGATGTTCCAACTCCTTGATGCTTGCTTTAATCCATAAATGGATCTCTTAAGCTTGCATACCTGATTTGGTCTCTCATTTGACTCAAATCCCTCTGGCTATGACATATAGACCTCCTCCTCAAGGAAAACCATTAAGGAAGGCAGTCTTTACATCCATTTGCCATATTTCATAGTCGTGGTATGCTGCTATGGCAAGCATAATCCGAATAGATTTGAGCATGGCAATAGGTGAAAATGTTTCATCATAATCAATCCCCTATTTTTGCCTAAAATCCTTAGCCACCAATCTGGCCTTATAGGTTTCAATTTGACCATCAGCTCCAATCTTTTTCTTAAAAATCCATTTGCATCCAATAGGATTTATATCCTCTGGTGCATCCACCAAAGTCCATACTTTGTTGGTGTGCATGGATTCCATTTCGGATTGCATGGCAGCTAGCCATTTGTAAGAGTCCTTACTTTTGACTGCTTTCGTATAGGTCAGAGGTTCGTCATTCTCAATGACTTGGGCTTCATTGTTCTCAATAATGAATCCATACCTCACAGGTGTATTTCGTACTCTTTCAGACCTATGGATAGGAAGTTGTGTTTTGGTTCTTTTATGTGATTATTTGGTTGAAAAATTTTTATTTATTTTTCTTGAACTTCACTAAGTTCAATATTTCTACCACTGCCCTTTTCTAGGATAAATTCTTTTTTTCATGAAAATGGCATGCCTACTTACAAATACCTTTTGTTCAGTAGGATGGTAGAATAAATATCCTATACTATTTCTAGGATATCCTATAAATAGACATCTGTCTGATCTAGCATCAAGTTTATGTCCAAAATTTCTTTTGACATATGCTGGACAATCCCATATCTTAAGATACTTAAGATTAGGTTTCTTACTTCTCCATATGTCATATGGAGTACTAGATACAGATTTAGAAGGTACTCTATTCAAGATGTAAATTACAGTCTCCAGGGCATGACCCCAGAAGAAAATAGGTAATTTAGTGAAGCACATCATGGACCGTACCATATCTAATAAGGTATGATTTTTTCTTCCGACTACACCATTTAATTGCGGTGTATAAGGAGGTGTCCATTCAGAGAGAATCTCTTTAACTTTAAGATAGTCTAGAAACTCACTAGATAAGTATTCTCCTCTCCGATCAGATCGAAGGATTTTTATACATTGTCCAGTTTGTTTTTTGACCATACTTTGATACTCTTTAAATTTATCAAAGGCTTCTAATTTGTGTTTCATAAGATACATGTATCCAAACCTAGATAAATCATCAGTGAATGTTATAAAATAAGAGTATCCTCCTCTGGCTTGAGTTGTCATAGGACCACATACATCCGTATGTACAAGTCCTAATAACTCATTTGTCCTTTCTCCATGTCCACTAAATGGAATCTTGGTCATTTTACCCATGAGGCATGATTCACAAGTTCCCAATGATTCATAATCAAAAGGATCAAAGAACTTTTCTTTGTATAACTTGTTAATCCTAGCCTCACTAATATGACCTAATCGACAATGCCAAAGTAAAGTATTATTTATGTCATCTCTCTTACGTTTTCTATTTTCATCAATATGAAATATATTATCATCCAAATCGTTACATTAAGACTATAACCTTGTTTTAATAACAAGGGTATAGATATAATATTTCTAATGATCTTAGGCATATAATAATAATTTGTAAGCTCTAAGATCTTTCCATAAGGTAACTTCAATATATTTGTCCCTACAGCTTCTGCTTGGATAGACTCTCCTCCAGCGCCATAGAGCTTGAAGTCACCTTTCTTCAAACTCTTAATTTTTTACAGCCCCTACAAATATTTGCAGATATGAAAACCACAGTTAGTATCTAATACCCAAAAATTTAAAATGGAAGAATTTAATGATAATATAGTATGTATCTCATACATACCTTTTGGTGAATTATTTGCACCAGACTTCACGGTTGCAAGGTTAGCCTTGCAATTTCTCTTCCAATGACCTATTTTGCCCCAATGAAAATAGGTCATCTATCCGGAGACCTTCTTTCCCTTTTTCTTCTTATTTATACCACCTTTAGGATTCAACCTTCTCTTTGAACCCTTTTTGCCTGCCTTCTTCTTGGAGATCCCATCCACAAGAAGAAGAGGAGCCTTATCCTTCTTGATATGGTTTTCTGCTATCTTGAGCATATTTAATAGCTCAGGTTAGGAAGAATTTAGTTTGTTCATATGATAGTTCATGACAAACTGAGAAAATAATTTTGGAAGTGATTGTAGGATCAAATCCTGACTTAACTCTCCATCCATAACAAAATCTAATTGACTTAATCGAGTGATTAGGTCAATTACCATCAAAACATGATTTTGTATGGATGTTCCTTCTGTCATTCTTGCATAAAATAATTGCTTAGATATCTCATATCTAGCAGTCCTACTATGCTCTCCATAAAGCTCTTTTAGATTGAGCAATATGGATTGAGTGTCCATGCCATCATGCTGCCTCTGTAATTCATTATTCATAGAGGCAAGTATGATGCATTTGATAGTAAGAAAATCATTTTGCCACATCTTGTATGTGGACTTATCTTCATCTGTGGCATCATTTTCTAATGGCTTAGGATCAGGGGCATCAAGAATATAGGAAGAGTTTTTCTTGATTGAGTACTATTTTTAGGTTTCTCAACCAGTCAACATAATTTTGACCAGTCAATTTATTTGAATCCAAAATTGAACGCAATGAAAGTGAAGAAGCCATTTAATCTACATAATAAAGAACAATATATAAGCAAACAACTCATGATGACAAACATAATTAAATTAGGATTTTAATTTAATTATGTCTCCCACTATTTAATCAAAAAATCATAACCCTCTTATTGATTTTCTTAGTGAGAATAAGATCCTAATTTCTTATAAAAGGTCTTGTGGTTGCACAACAAACCTGTTATAAGTTCAAAGGATAGGAAACTCTTTCCAATTGCATTTTATGCAACTCTCAAAAAACTTTTGCCTCTAAAACATTAATAGCCTTGTGTTAGCACAACAAACTTTAATATTTTAGTTTAAGTAGAACCCTTCATTTTTATACAATCAAAATAAAATATAACTATTTTTGTGGATACATAATAAAGCAATATATTCAAAATGCTGTAAGCATCTCAATGCACTAGATTAATATTACATCATTCCCCATGATAGATCTTGTGGTTACACAACAAAACTAATATAGTTTTGAACATAATAAGAACCTAGTATGAAGGAAGGCCTTAATGTAGTGAATATAATACTAAGCATTTCAATCTAGAATTAAATTAATCGAATCGATCAGGTAAGTGGGAGAGAAGTGGGAGTCCCCTCATTGCTTTTCTTAGACACCAATAAATTGGTCAGGTCAGACAACGGAACCAATTAAAAAATCACATTCTCTTTACCAATCATGAACTATTTTTTCTAGACACCGATTGATCAATTAGACATCCTGACTGATTCAGTTATAGGTTAATTACACTACAACTTAATATAGTTTTTAAAGAGGGATTTAAAAGATCTCAATGCACATTCTGATTTAAATCAAACTAAATGCCTAATAGCATCAATTATGATAAAATTTATGTATATATTAATATGTATAATTATTCTAGGACAACCATCATTACATAGTGAATACTTTCCACTATATCAGGGCAACCTTTACAGAATAATATATACATCATAATCTCATTATGATAAATAAAAAAAATATGATATCATCATATAAATAACATGCAAATAAATATAATATATATATATATATATATATATATATATATATATATATATATATATATATATATATATATATATATGTATGTATGTATGTATGTATGTATGTATCATATTTTTCTTTTGTGCCATTATATTATAAGCAAAGCATTATATGATTTAACCTAATAAGGCTTTCTTTGATACCATTGATAGGAATGGTGTACAGGGTGGAAACATGGATTTCAAAGCAAAAATATGAAATCATACAAACCAAACCCAAACCCTAGGACCATCTTATTAGCAATTAAATCATATAACATGCATTTATAATATAAAAGAAAGTATTAGAACATACCTCTTATCGCTTAACCTTAAATTATCACTAATTGCCGGCAGTAGTCCATCAGAGGTTCCACCAGGTGCCCACGTGCTCACCATCCAACATTGATCCACACAAAGACTTGATCAAGATACCAGCACCTCTGATTTATATAATTAAAATTCTAAAAGGAAGAACTTTAATTAAATGGGCAAGACCTTTCTTAGCCTTTATGTCACCTTCCTTACCTCTCCTTACCTCTCTTTCTTTTTTCTTGTCTTCTTAATTTTTCTACCTAATCTCTTTATCTTAAAATGACTTCTTATCCTTATAAGGATGAGAGGGCGGCAAGTATTCCTAGGCGACAAAGAGTTCCTTCTCAAAATAATAACAAAGTATTTCATCTATAGAAGGACTCTTCTGTGCCCCATATCTGATGTTCATGCCTATTTAAAAAATTTTACATGACATAACAAATGGGAAAAGTCAAAGAAGGTAGGCACCAACTAATTCCATGCACCAAAAATTCATTGCGCATGAAGGACTTCCCACATGCAAGAGAGAGACTCTCTGGCACGTGGGATTCAGGAATGTGGTGCCCAACTAAAGCCCAATCAGTCTAGGTTAATTCAATTCAAGACCAAATCCTATTTGACTCAAATCAGACCTTAATTAGCCCAAATCGGAAGCCAATTTGAATCCAATTCGAATCTAGGTGCTATAGTTTGCTACATGTGCTAGCATGTTCATCTTGCAAACATGGTCTAATCTAATTAGATCCTTAATCAACTCTCTTTGGGTGTGACCCATTGGATTCCACATCTAACCAGTAGTGAGTCTGGGTGTGATTTGACCTAATCTAGTTAGAACTCAACCAAACTGATTTAGGTCAAAACTAGCCAATCCAATTTGACTTAATTTAGAACACTTTCTTATTTAATGATCAAATTAAAATTTTAATTTGATCAAACCCACAAGACATAATTGACGTCTAGCAACATATCGTGACTTCTCGGAAGATGTGAAATTTTGATAGAAATACCAAAGATACCCTTTAATGAAAATTACCGTGCAACTAGATCCTTCGATCTCCCTGTATCCTGAATATGACTTTGGATATGGAAATATGTCAATCTCAATATCATATTCATTTCTCTTTCAATCTTATGATGATGATTCATTAATTAAAACATTATAAACCATTTCTAATTTTCATCATGCTTTGATCAAAGTCTTTTTGAATCATCATTTGTTTGAAGCAGGTAGGATGCTATTTCCTCTTATCAGGAGTGATCAATTCCATGTTTACCTACTCACAACCTTCATATATATAATCTACCATATCCAGACCATCCCGTATATAACTGAGTCATGAATGGGTATTAACCAAAATATGGATTTATATATATAAAATTCTATGGTAGTTTTAGGTCAAAGGATTACATGCACAAATTTCACTATGAGAACCATCTATTGACATGTAGATAAGACTCCATTAGATATTCTCGATTTAGATCAATTCAGTGAACTCATTCTCTAATGAGCACCCACATTCTTGTATTAGTGTCATACTCAAGTTATTGTGAGATCAATCACCCTCTCAATCGAGCATACAAAGAATGTGCTATTCTTACCGAAAAATATTGATCCCTAACTCAATGTCTCATCGACTAGGAATATTTAAATTAGAATTTTAAGGTTTTAGGTCTCACTGATATGATCTCATCATAATCTTAAAATCATAGTCCTAATTTATGGGGTTCATCATAATCTTTAAATAAATAATAAGACACTGCATATGATAAAATAAATATCTTTATTTATTTATTAAAAATATCATTACATGAGTTTGGAAGATAAAGAATAGCCCAAAAATTGATTGGCTTGAGGGCATATTCCTTTCATCTCTTGCATCAATTTTTCCTCAGTACCACTTCTTTTATTTTTCTCTTTTTGATCATCCATCTAAAAAGTGTTTTGAGACAAGTTGTATGGTAGATGGAGAGTCCCTCTACCCATTAAAATTTATTTCATGAGAAAATTCAAAATGGAGTGAGCGTGAGAGAATTTTTGCGCGTCAGGATTTTTGGGTGTGCAAAACCCTAGAGTTGGGACTCAGGGTTTAGGTAGAGAGATTGAGCACTGTGAGTGCCCGATCGCCACCAAACTTGACACACTACCTCATCATCCTCTAAAGTATATTCTCTAATCTTCTAAAGCATCCAGGAGTTAGGAAGAAGATCGTCCATTGGATCAATGAAGATTGGCCGCCAAAGTCTTCGACGAGGAGCTGGCACTCTGGTAGAGCTAGTCGGGAATAGGAGCTCCATATGGACCATCTGTAGAAGTCGAACAAGTGTGCAACTACATTGTGATGTGTGAAAGCTTCATTTCATGGTTGTTAGATTGTGGAGTTTGACTACTTGTGCATAGGTATTATATTCTGAACACAAATTGGTCAACAAATGTGATTTGCTGATCGAATGTATTTAATTTTTCATTGCATATATACATATCTAAATCCATGTGTAGGATTATATGATCTGATCATAGCATGCCATAAATTAATATTAGATTAATTTTAGCATTCACTGCATATTTATTTTAATAAAGTTTTGAAAAGCAAGCCTAGAACCCTACACGATCTCCATCAATGTTATTGGAGCAAGGGTTGCTTGACATGTTTATACGTTAATTAGAAAAATTTAATATTAGCATATTTAATATATTTTGATCCAGATAACTTAGTAATTGAGGATGAATGAGCCACATCTGATGATAAGGGATAAGTATGGTTTAAAGGCCATCTCCTCTCATTCAATGAGGATTCCTTATAGCAGTAGGGATGCCATCATGAACTCATTCATTAAGATGAACGATAAAAGAATATTTTTTATTAAAATTATTTTAATATAAAAATTAAACATGAATAAGTTTAGATTAGATCTAAAAGGATTCATGGTTTGATAATGCTTAATTTTTTATTTAAAACTAGTAATAGATTGCTGTTTGAGAAATGAGCCAAGCCATTTCTAAAATGAGTCGATCTATTTGAAAAATAAAAAATAAAAAAAAACTTTTAAAATTTAAAAAATATTTTCAAAATATAAAACCTAACCCATCAGCCTAAAAACTTAATTAAAAAAATTAAGTATTGTCTAGAAGGATCTCGAATTATGAATTAAAGATTCTAAGATAAATGCATAAAATTATGGGTTAAAGAATTAGATGAATTAGGTCCATTAATTGGATTAGACTTAAGGTTAGTTAAAAAATATACTTAACTAGAGTAATTAATCAAATCTAGCCAAATATTAAATTAGATTAGATCAACGATGCTATAGATTCAACTTCAACATTTATAGTTGGACAAGTTCATGTCTTTAACAAGGACCAAGATGGACTTGATTCATAGCTAAGCGGTCCAGCCTGAAATTACTAGATTGATCTGATTGAACCAAATTAACCAGTTGGTGTCTAAGATAAGTTCGACAGTCTAGACCAATGATTTTTAATTAGGATTTAGTCACACTGATTCGATCTTTAATGAGTTAAGAGCATATTTCTTCCACTAATCTCACTTACCTGGCTGATATGATCGATTAGGATTTGATTAGATCACTTGGTGATTCAAACTGACTCATGTCACTAGGAATCAATTTGATTGATTTCAATAAGCAAGACTGAATTAGATACCCATGGACAAAAATTTATCCTAATCCTCATCTATTGATTTGGTGAAGTCAGTGGGAGGATTTGACTTGGTGAATTAGTAGGAATAAATTGGACCATGTCTTTTCTATCCTTAAGTCACATGTAACCTAAATCCTTTAAATTGTAAGATCCTTAAAAATGATAAGGTTATGGGGATAACTCAGTCACTGGAAGGACCTTTAGACTAAAGTCCAAGTCTTTTCGGCTAAATAATTCAAGTACTAATATGGTCTTGTATTTTTCTTTCAGATAAATAGAATAGCTAGTGTAAGTCCGCTCCGTTCACTGTTGGATAGTGACAAGCCTATAGGACCTGATTTCAAGAAGTTTAGTATTGATCCTAATCAGGCACACCCAAAGAAGAATGATCCTTTTGAATCGAATAGGTTGAATAGGAGAGATCAGTAAGTGATTGCTGGGCAAGGCTGTTATATGATAACACCTTGCAATTTTTTTATTTGTGATAAATCTACCTGGGTATTAGATCTCGGAAGTCTAGTTCACATACATAATTCATTGTATGGTCTTCAAATTGATAGAAAGTTTGAGGATGGCGATGTTGAAAAATATGTCCCAAAGCCAATCATCAGCCTATTGATGGTTGAGCTATATTATAATTATAATTAATTTATTAATTAATAAAATATATTTTTGATATTTTCATCATAAGTTTTCATCTTCTAATGAACTTCATTATTATGATGAAGTTCTTAGAACTATTTAGATTCGATAAATAGAGAATTTATCGATTAGTCCTTAAAATTGTTCATGACCAAATAATAGGCTGTTAATTAGGACGACAGCGTCTATCAAGTATAGGTCACTGTGTGCCATATAGGATGGTTGTTTATTTAACCAAGAAGTATGAAGACACTGGTATGGCATATAGATGAGATATAGAGGTACATCATCATTGAATATGACCAACTTTAGAGCATTCTACTGTCGAGAATATCTTTGATGGGATATAGGTATAAGTATCCCTTAGACCTGAGATCATCTTAATGGCTTATAAGCAACTCATTGTGCTTTGGTACCGGACTAATTGAATTTCTAATTCAGTAATGAAAGGCTTTTGGGCACAGTCAAGTACTTGCAAAGTTAGTGTGTGATCGAGATGGGATTGACCACTTCAAGAGTTGGAGAAGAATGTATCACTGTATTTGAATATAGCAAAACCTTGGCTAGGATAATCCATGAGATGGATTTGATATTTTGAAATATAATATGGATAGCTTGATCAGAGTTTATAGTTGAACTCTGAGGTATCCTACAAGCATTTTGGTCAAAGGGATGAATTATATAGAAACTATATCCACATGGTTTCTAATGATGTTGTTCTATACATTCGATCTATCCGATCGTCAGGTACCATTCCTAGATGGTCAATTTGATTGGTACAAAAATTTATTCCTATGCTTTCGACTTAGGTTTGAACCTATGGGATCACACACATTAGAGTTCATGATCTGATCGAATGGTTGATCAATGATTAAGAATTATTCTAGGGTTAAACAATCAATACAATTGATGTTTAACCTAGCGCAAGTATTGCAGGAGGATAGATTAGCAATTGGATTGCTAATTGACTTAATTTGATTAAGCCAACGGACTGAGATTAAGTTTAATTAAATATAATTTAATTTAATTTGGTTTGGGCTTGATTGGATCAAGTTTAATCGATTTATTGGGTAAGCCATGTGCAAGAAAGAACTAGTCCTAGTTCAACTAGGACTTGGGTCAACCCAATTTTTAATTTGATTAAAAAATTAATTTAAATTTAAATATAATTTAATCTAATTTAATTAGGTTTTTAATTAGGTTAGGACTTGATTTAATTAGGTTTGTTTACTTCTGGTTTAATTTGGTTTGAGAAATCAATTTTTGACCAAGTCATATATGGAATCCTAGTAGGACTAGGATTCCATCCTTGCACCACATTTGCCCCACTTCCCCCAAATCCCACGCTCTCTCTATTTTGGTGTTGAATCTTCTTTTCCTGATGGTTCATGCATGCCCACTCTCCTTCTCTCTCTCTTATTTGGAATAAGTTATGGACCAAGTCTATAGAAGATAAGTTGTTGTGTTTTGTTTGGACTCTATATGATAGAATCCCAAAAAACTAAAACTCCTTCCTTTGTGCCGCCCCTCACCTAATTTTCCTAGTTTTCTATGGTAGAAAGGGAAAGCTTTTGTGTGCCTACCAGGTGGCCCATAGCATGGGATGAGGAGGGGGCGCCCTAGTGTTGAGCATCCCAATAACTTGCCAAATATGGTCCTATCTTGTCTAGAAATTTGACCTAGACAAGACTCTTCCATATCTCTATATATATAGCTCATTTTGGTTTGATTTTTAGATTGATTGTAGAACATAGAGAGAGGTTTTGGATGTGTAAAAATAATAGGGAAAAGATTCTTGCGCACTAGATTTTCATAGACACCAATCCAGGTGTCTAGGTGAGAAAAGAGAAAAGAAGAAGAGAGTCTTCTTCTAGGATTTCTTCCATTCATCCTTTTTCCTCCACTTTTGAGATTTTTTTTTGAGAGTGTCTTAGATCTAAAATCTCTCATCTTCCTTCTAATCTTTGAAGAGTCTAAATCTAGAGGAAGAAAGTACCAGATCGACCGTCAAAGAAGAATCAGCATAGTACTAGCATACTATATTGATTTCCTGCATCGCACTTCTAATCGAGATTCGTGGGCTCGTGTCGACATCACAGAGAGGCTGGATGTATGTGTTGCTCGGAACTTCATCCTTTAGCCTAGATCTACAAGTTAGAATATCTAACTTGCATAGGTAATATGGATCTGATCCTATCTTACATATATGCAATAGATCTAATGTAGATCTATGTTGATGTGATCAATATTTTTTCCTCTATCATATATTTTTGATTTTTGATTTAATCTCATACCATAATCATGTAATAGAATATTAGATCTAGAATATTCTTTAATTTTAAGAATAAATTTTAATTTATTTCAGTCTTTCGCTGTCCGATCTTGAAAAAGTTTCAAGATCTAGCCCTAAAACCCTAGATCTGGTTCCTTCCATTGATATCAGAGCCCGGGTTGATTATTACATGATTATGTATGCATGTATAAATTAGATCTAATTTATAATCTAATTATTAAATCTAAAATTAAAAACTTCGATCACATGAACTGATTATAAGGTTGTCCTGCTGTAAGGTTTATCCCTTATAGTGGGAAGATTATCCTAGTTCGTGTAGATCTATTTTTTATCATAAATTTTTTAGATATGATCTAATTTTATTTATGATTTATTAGATTTAAAAAAGTTTTAGATTTAAAAATAAAAGTTTTAGATTTAATAAACCGATTATAAGATTGTCCTGCTGTAAGGTTTATCCCTTACCATAGAGAGATTGTCCTAGTACGTGCTAATCTAAAATATTGATCATAAAATTTTAGATTAGATATAAGAAATTTTATGATCTGATTAAAAAGATTTTAATCTAATTTTAATCATGATAAATGTATTAGATTTGATCTAAGGTAATTTATGATTGATTGGGGTTGAAACTATTTCAATTATATGAACTTATTTAGATTAGATCTAAAGTAGTTTCATGCTTATCTTACTTGCATAATGATTATGAATCAAATATGTAACTTGGTTGATAGAACCATGTTGTAAAAATATTTTATAAATTTAAAAATTATTTTTGAAAAGTCGAACCCCAACCCTCGCCCAAAACTTAATTAAGAATTAAGAAGTTATTTGATTAGGATCTAGGATTGTGAATTGAAGATTCTAAGATACAAATCATAACACATTGGATTAAATGGATTAGTGAAGATTAGGTCCATTAATTGGATTAGATCTAGGATTAGATTAAAGAATAGACTTAATTAGAGAATTGACTAAATCTAATCAATTATTATATTAGATTAAGTTAAGGATTCTCTAGATCAGTTATAATAGTTGTAGTTGGTCAAGTTCATGTCTTTAACGAGACTCAAGTTGGACTTGATTCTTTGCTACATGATTTAGCATGAACTGTTAGATTAATCTAATTGAGATTAATTAAACCAGTTGGTGTCTAAGATAAACTAGATCGGTGGTCTTTAATTGGCAGCCTGCTTACCTTGCCATTTTTGATGGTATCTTAGGCAAGTTTTGGCAGACTCTCTACTGATCGAACTTACCTGGCCTCTTGATAAAATTATGTTTTGATTGGATCACTTGACTATTCGAGTTGATCTATGTCAGTTAGGTAAATCAGTGTGACTGATTTAGGTGCTCCTAGACCAGCCTATTAATGGTTTTTCTTAAGTTGACTTATTGAAGCCAGTGGGAGGATCATGACAAGCTAGTTCATCTGACCTTCTCTCTTTCTTAAATTAAAATTCTCTAAAATTATTAGGTCCTTAAAATAAAATAGTTATAGTGAAAATTAGATCATAGCCTCCCATTAAGTGGATGATAATGGGTCGATTAGTTGGATAATCATTGGAGGCCCATAGGCCTGGTGCTTATCCGCTAATAAAATTATCATTCATAATATAATTTCTTGGCCATGTCTCTCTAAATGATGATTAGATTGACCAACCATAGTTGGGCTTAATCATTCATTAGTTAGATGGACCAAGTATAATCCTGTTAATGATTGGCCCTAACCAAAACTTTCAATGGAGGCCCTAGCCCACTAAAAAGATACCTGAGATAAAATTAAATTACTAAAAATTATTTGAAGAAATAATTGGTTATGAACCTATCCTTGGCTGTACATGGGTTGACTAACCATAGTTGGGCTTGTGTGCAGTCTATGTGGATTCTAGTGCCCACTAAGAAATTAGGATAATTTCTTGACTTAGAGGTAGAGGCTACTAGTTTGAATAAAATAGTGGAAGAACCTTTTGATTAAAGTCCAAATCTTTAGGTTTAATGAATCAATTACTAATTAAACTTTTGATTCTCTTTCATGCAGTTAAACCCAAACCACAGTTGCTCCATTCATTATTAGACAGTGATAAACTTATGGGACCTAATTTCGATAATAAGTATCGAAAGTTGAATGTTGTCTAGCAGCATGAAGTGGTTCGTGCTGGAGCCTCTATGTCCAATTTAAATATAAGATCCAAGAATAACCTAGATTAGGTAGAATGCTTCCACTATAAGAAGCAGGAGCATTAGAAGAGGAATTGTCCTCAGTATCTTGATTTTCATGACCCCAACAGGCTGAATAAGAGAGATGAGCAAGAGTTGTTGATCAAGGATGTTATATAATGATATCTTATAATTTTTTTTATTTGTGATACTTCTACTTGGATATTAGATACCGAAAGTCCAATTAATATTTATAATATGTTGCAAGGACTTCAAATTAGCAGAAGATTTAAAAATAATGAGCGATTCCTAAATGTTGAAGATGGAAGGTCTGTTCTAGTTCTAGCTATGAGAATAGTTCAATTTATTCTCAATACTAATATCATTTCTTTAAATGAATGTCATTATTATCCTTTCTTTTTTATGAATATAATCTCTATTAGCCTTTTGACCAAAGATATTTACTATTTATCTATAAAGAGAGATTATCGTAATATCATTATGAATGATGTTACAATAATGTAAGGATAATAAAGAAATAATATTTATATTTTATCATAGTCTATGAGTATAATGTACACTTCTAAAAAATATCCTAGATTAGATAATATCTCTGATATCTACCTATGGCACTGTAGGTAAGGTCACATTAACAAGAACAGGATAAATAGGTTGATCTAAGAGAAAATCCTCAAAGTCAGTGATTGTGAATCACTTCCAACCTGTGAGTCCTATCTTTTTGAAAAAATGACCAAGTCACCTTTTACTGAAAGATGAGAGAACCATTGAGCTCTTAGGTCTCATACATACAGATGTATGTAGACCAATGAGCAAAGTGCCAAAGGTGGATATTTCTATTTCATCACTTTCACAGATGATCTGTCTAGGTATGGATATGTCTATTTGATGAAACATAAGTCGAATTCATTTGAAATATTCGAAAGATTCTGAAGTAAAGTAGAAAAATAAATTAAAAGAAGATATTAAAACTTTTCAATCAGATCGAGGAGGTGAATATCTATCCTATAAGTTCTTGGCATATCTAAGAGAGAATAGGATTCTCTTACAGTGGATTTGTCTAGGAATACCATAGCATAATGGTGTATCAGAAAGGAAAAATTGAACCTTGTTAGACATGGTTCGATCCATGATGGGGTTTGCTAGTCTGCCTGTTTCATTTTGGGGTTATGCTCTTGAGATTGCATGTTATATATTGAACAATGCATAGAGTAAATCTATTGCAATGACTCTATATGAGATATAGACTGGGCATAGGCCTACACTCTCTCACTTATGAGTTTGGAGATGTTCGGCCTATGTCAAACATTTGCATATGGATAAGCTTGGACCCCAGTCTGATAAGTATGTATTTATAAGGTATCCCAAAGAAAGTAAGGATTACTATGTCCATCATGCTAAAGAACAAAAGATGTTCATTAGCCTTAAGGAAATCTTTTTAGAAAAAGAGTTTCTTGGTGAAGGAACTATTGCCTCTAAGATTGAACTTGATAAAATTCAACAGATAGAAAGATCGACACCTATAGCTAAATCTGAGTGGAATTTGATTAGATCAGATCTAAAGCCCAATGTACCTGCACCATTAAGATGATTCATTAGAGTACCACGTTAGTTGGATAGATACTATAATTTCTTGGTCTGGGATGGTGATCCCATCAAACTCGATGAGAACGATGAGGATCTGATCACCTATATAGATGCAATGCAGAGACATGATTCTGAGAAATGGCTCGAGGCCATGAAGCCCAAAATGGAGTCCATGAAGGTCAATGATGTGTGGATATTGGTTGACCCATCCAAAGAAATTAAACCCGTTGGATGTAAGTGGATCTTCAAAAGGAAGAGGAGCATAAATAGAAAGATGGAGATCTATAAAGTCTGTCTAGTTGCCAAGGGATATCATCAACATTATGGTATTGACTATGATGAGACATTCTTTCTTGTGATAATATTCAAATTCATTCAGATAATGCTTATGATTACTGCCCATCTGGACTATGAGATCTAGTAGATGGATGTGAAGACTGTTTTTCTAAATGGAGAGTTGATCAAAGAGGTGTATATGATACAACCTGAGGGGTTCACTATTGAAAAATATTTTCAAAGCCAATCATCAACCTGTTGATGGTTGTGCTACATTATAATTATAATTAATTTATTAATAAATAAAATATATTTTTAAAAATTTTCATGGTAAAGTATTCATCTTCTAACAAACTTAATTATTGTGATGAAGTCCTTAGGACTATTTAGCTTTAATAAAGAGAGAATTTATCGATTAGTTCTTAAATCTATTCACGATCAAATGATAGGCTATTAATTAGGACGACGGCATCTATCGAGCATAGGTCACTATATGCCATATAAGTTGGTTGTCCTCTTAACTAAGAAGTGTGAAGATATTGGCATGGCATATAGGTGCGATATAAGTATACATCATCATTGAACTTGATCGACTCTAGAGCATTCTGCTGTCGAGAATATCTTTTATGGGATATAGGTATAAATATCTCTTAAACCTGAGATCACCTCAGTGACTTGCAAACAACACACTATACTTTGGTATCAGACTAACTAAATTTTTAATTTAATAACGGAAGGCTTTTGGGCATAGTCAAGTACTTGTAAAGTTAGAGTGTGATCAAGATGGAATTGACCACTCTAAGAGTTAGAGAAGCATGTATCACTATATTTCAATATAGCAAAACCTTAGCCAGAGTAATCCATCAAATGGATTTGATATTTTAAAATACAATGTGGATAACCTGATCAGAGTTGACAGTTGAACTTTGAGGTGTCCTACAAGCATTTTTGTCAAGGGGATGAATTATATGAAAACTATATCCACATGGGTTCTAAGCATGTTGTCTTACACATTTGACCCATCCAGCCATCGGGTACCATTGCTAGATGGTTACTTTGATTGATATAGAAATATATTTCTATACTATCGATTTAGGTTCAGATCTGTGAGGTCACATACATAAGAGCTCACAATCTGATCGGATAGTTGATCAATGATTAAGAATCGTTCTAAGGTTAAATGATCAATATGATTGATGTTTAACCTAGTGTAAGTATTGCAGGAGGATCGATTAGCAATTAGATTGCTAATTTACTTAATTTAATTATACTAGAGGGCTGCAATTAAGTATAATTAAATATAATTTAATTAAATTTAGTTTAGGCTTGATTGGATCAAGTTCAATTAGCTTATTGGATAAGCCAAGTGCAAGGAAAAAACTAGTCCTAGTTCAACTAGGACTTAGATCAACCCAATTTCCTAATTTGATTAAAAAATTAAATCAAAATTAAATCAAATTTAATCAAGTCATTTATTGGGTTACAGCTTAATTTAATTTGGTTGGCTTGGTTTTGATTTAATTTGGTTTGACAAACCACTTTGACCAAGTCATAGATGGAATCCTAGTAAAACTAGGATTCCATCTTGCGCCACCTTAGCCCCTCATGCCCCATGCCCTATTTCTCCTCTATTTTGTGCTTCAAAATATTTTCTCCAAGGTCTTCTCATGCATGCCCTCATCTCCTCTCATTCATATATGGAAATTAGGTAGTAGACCAAGTCAAAGAAGGGAATTGGTTTTGGTTTCAAATCCTATGAGGTAGTGTTTTGAAAAACGAAAACTCCTCCTCCCATGTGTGTCACCCTCCTCCCTATTTTCTCTCTATTTTTCATGATAAAAAAGAGAAGGTTTTGGGTGACTTTCTCAAGAGGGTCCATGCCAAAAATTCTGGAGAGGGCACCCAAGAGTTGGGCACCCCTTGACTTGCCCAAATTGGACATTCTTTTTCTAATTTTTGACCTAGACAAGGACTCCTCTTTTCTTATATATTTTGGATGAATTTTGAGCTGATTTTTTATGAGGTTATAGAACTTTGAGAGAGCTTTGGGGTGTGTGAAAACTAGGGAGAGAGAGCCCTTGGGCATTGGAGTTTCATAGACACCAAACTAGGTGTCTAGGTGAGAGCAAAGAGAAGAAGAAGAGGGTCTTCTTCTAGGATTGCTGTGTTCACCTCTTCACTTCTTCCTCCTTTGAGTTTTTTGGGAGTGTCTCACATCTAAAACCTTCTCTCCTCCTTCTCCCCTTTGGAAGAGTCTAAATATAGAAGAAGGAGGCATCTGATCGACCGTCAAAGAAGGATCAATATAGTACTAACATACTGTACTGATTTTCTGCATCAGGACTTCTGATCATGATTCATGGGCTCGTGTGGATGACTCCTAGAGATCGGATGCATTTGCTACTCACAACTTCATCTTCAAGTTTGGATCAACAAGTTAGAATGTCTAACTTGCACACATAATAGATCTGATCTATTATTTTAGTACCTGCATTAGATGTAGTGTAAATACATGTTGATGTGATCAACATGTTTTAGTTTCTTCATTATATTTTAATTTTTGATTTAATGACATGCCATGATCATATAATAGATTGCTAGATCTAGGATATTTTTTGATATTTAAAATTAATTTTGATTAATTTTAGTCTTTCACTACCTGATCTTGAAAAGTTTCAAGATCTAGTCCTGAAATCTTAGATCTGGTTCCTTCAATTAGTATTAAAGTCAGGTTAATTATTACATGATTATGTATGCATATTTAGATAATTTTTAAATTAGATCTAATTTATAATCTCATTATTAAATCTAAAATTAATAATTTAGATTATACGAACTGATTATAAGGTTGTCCTGTTGTAAGATTTATCTCTTACAGTTGAGAGGTTGTCCTAGTTCGTGTAGATCTATCTTTAATCATAAATTTATTAGATATAATCTAATTTTATTTATAATTTATTATATTTAAAATAATTTTAGATCTAAAAATAAAAATTTTAGATTGCATGGACTAATTATAAGATTATCCTGCTATAAGATTTATCCCTTATAGTGGAGAGGTTGTCCAAGTATGTGCTAACCTGAAATATTGATCATAAAATTTTAGATTAGATCTAAAAGATTTTATAATCTAATTAAAAATATTTTAATATAATTTTAATCATCATAAATATGTTAGATTTGATCTAGGAAGATTTATGATTGATTAAAGTTGAAACTATTTCAATTACATGAACCTATTTAGATTAGATCTAAAGTAGATTCATGTTTATGTTACTAGCATATTGATTATGAATCAAACATGCAACTTGGTTGATAGAACTATGTTGTAAAAATATTTTACAAGCATAAAAATTATTTTTAAAAAGCCAAACCGCAATCCTCAGTCCAAAACTTAATTAAGAATTAAGAAGTTGTTTGATTAGGATCTAGGATTGTGAATTGAAGATCCTAAGACATAAATCATAACACATTGGGTTAAATGGATTAGTGGGGATTAGATCCATTAATTGGGTTAGACCTAGGGTTGGATTAAAGAATGAACTTAATTAAAGAATTGACTAAATCTAATCAATTATTGTCTTAGATTAGATCAAAGATTTTCTAGACCAATTACAATAGTTGTAGTTGGTCAAGTCCATGTCTTTAACGAGACCCAAGATGGACTTGATTCTTGGCTACACAGTCTAATACGAACTATTAGGTTGATCTAATTAAGACTAATTAAATCAATTGATATCTAAGATAAATTAGATCGATGGTTTTTAATTGGCAGGTTGCTTACCTGGCCATTTCTGATGGTGTCTAAGATAAGTTTTGGCAGACCCTCCCACTGATCGAACTTATCTGATCTCTTGGTGAAATTATATTTTAATTGGATCACTTGACTATTTGAGCTGATCCATATCAGCTAGGTAAATTAGTATGACTGATTTAGGTGCTCCTAGATCCGCCTATTAATGATCTCCCTTAAGCTAACTTGGTGAAGTCAATGGAAGGATCATGACAAGCTGGTTCATCTGACCTTTCCTCATCTTCAAATTAAATCTTCTAAAATTATTAGATCCCTAAAATAAAATAGTTATTATGATAACTAGATCATAGCCTCCCATTAAGTGGGTGATAATGGATCCATTAGTTGGATAATGATTGGAGGCCCAAAAGCCTGGTGTTTATCGGCTAATGGAATTATCATTCATTATATAATTTATTAGCTACATCTTTTTAAATGGTGGTTAGGTTGGTCAACCAAAGTTGGGCCTAATCATTCATTAGTTAGATGGGCCAAGTATGGTCATGTTAATGGTTGGATCCGATCGGACCTTTTCAGTGGAGGTCAAAGCCTACTGATTAGGGACTGGGATAAAATTTAATTACTAGAAATTATTTAGAGAAATAATTGGCTATAAACCTACCCTTAGATGAACATGGGTTGGCCAACTAAAGTTAGGCTCATGTGCAGTCTATGTAGATTCTAGTACCCACTAAGAAATTAGGATAATTTCTTGAATTAGAGGTAGAGGCTACTAATTCGAATAAAATGGTGGAAGAATCTTTTAATTAAAGTTTAAATCTTTAGATTTAATGAATTAATTACTAATTAGGTTATGATTTTTCTTTGTGCAGATATGGCCACTTTTCTATCACTCTGATCATTGTTGGATAATGATAAGTTGGTGGGACCCAACTTCGGTAGCTAGTATCAAAAGTTGAAGATAGTCCTGGAGCATGAATGGATCCTATATGTGTTGACAGATCCTGCACCTGAGGAGCCAGCTATCAATGCACGTGGAGCAGTCAGAGATACCTACCAAAATTGGCTTAGTGATTGGATCATGGTGCACTGCATTATGCTGGCTACCATGAGCGATGAGTTCAGTCATAGATTTGAGATGGCTCAACCAAAGGATGTGCTTCAAGTATTGGAGGATTCCTTTGGCACACCCAATGATGTGGAGAGGCACAAGACTAGTTGTGCCATCTTCAATGTCAGGATGCAGGATGGTGCCTCTGTCACTGATTATGTATTGTATATGATTGAGCTGATAGAGCGATTAAGCAAGCTTGATTTTTTCTTGCATAAATAGCTTGAAAAAGATGCAATACTGAACTTGCTGCCTAAGTCTTTTCTCCGACTCCTCACTCATTTTAGAATGACAAAGCCTGAAGTAGACTACCATGGGTTATTGGTGTTGCTTCAGAACTTTAAGAAGGATCACCAACTCCACAAGGAGTCAGTGAAGTTAGTGGGAGGCTCGTCTTCTGATTCTCGACCTTTTAGGAAAGAAAAAAGAATAAGAAGAAGAAAGCTAAGAAGGTGCAAGTTCAGGCTAGGACATCTATGCAGGGCTAGACTAGGAAGATCAAACTCGATAAGAGTCAAGCTGAATACTTCTTTTGCAAGAAGCGGAGGCACTGGAAGAGGAACTATCCTCAGTACATTGCCTCTCTAAATCTGAACAGGTAGAGAAAGAAGCAAGCTATTGCTGGACAAGGTATTTATATGATAACTCATTGTAATTTTTCTATTTGTGATATTACTGACTGGGTATTGGGTACCGATAGCCCTTACTATGTTTGCAATTCATTGCAGAGATTGTAGGTCAATAGGTTATTCGAGCAAGACGAAAAATTCCTGAATGTTGGAGATGGAAGATCAGTTTCAATTCTAACTTTAGGAATCCTGAAACTTGTATTTGAGTTCCATACTATTGTTCTTAGTTATTGTCATTTCTGTCCTAATTTTTTTTTAAATGTTATTTCCATAGGCCTTCTGGCCAAAAATGATTATAAAATTTTAATAAAGAAATAAGTTTGTAATATCATTATAAATGGTGTTACTGTTTTCTATGGACATTTGAACAATGGTGTGTATATGAAACAAGTTTGTAATATCATTATGAATGATGTTACTATTTTTTATGGACTTTTGAATAATGGTGTGTATATGCTATCACAACCTGTTAATGTAGTCTATTCAACTGGTAAGCATCCTAGATTAGATAGTGTGTCAGATATCTATTTATGGCACTATAGGCTAGGTCATATAAACAAGAATAGGATAAACAAGTTGACTCAAGAGAAAATTCTCGAAGTCAGTAATTATGAATCACTTCCAACCTGTGAGTCCTATCTTCTTGGTAAAATGATCAAATCACCTTTTACTAAAAAAGGTGAGAAAGCCACTGAGCTCTAGATCTAGTACATACTGATGTATGTGAACCAATGAGCTTAAGTGCTAGAGGTGAATGTTTCTACTTCATCACTTTCATAGATAATCTATCCAGATATGGATATGTTTATCTGATGAAACACAAGTCGGATTCATTTGAAATATTCAAATGATTCCGAAGTAAAGTAGAAAAATAAACTGGGAAGAGTATTAAAACTCTTCAATCTGATTGAGGAGGAGAATATCTTTTCGATGAGTTTCTCACATATCTAGGAGAGAATGGGATTCTCTTCTAATAGACTCCTTCAGGAACACCACAACATAATGGTGTGTCTGAAAGGAGGAATCGGACTCTGGTAGACGTGATCCGATCCATGATGGGTTTTGCCAGCTTGTCGATATTCTTCTAAGGATATGCACTCGAATCAGCTTGTTATCTGTTAAATAGGATTTCAAGTAAGTCTGTAGTTAAGACTTTGTTGGGGATAAATTCCACTCCCACCGAAGTTCAATCTGATGCTTATCCTAATGCAACCGATAATCAAAGAAGAGCTTCAATCAAAAATTCTCTCTCTAGCGGCCAAACGCTAGCCAAACTCCTTTAATGGCCGAACCCTAGTCGAACTCCTTTCAGAGTTCAGCTGAACTCCTCCCAGACTTCTTCATCAGTCGGGCCCCTCCAGTGGCCGAACTTCTTATGAATTTCTCCTTCAATCCAGTGCCTTCAGGAGCCGAACTTCTTTCAGACTTTTCCTTCAGTCGGATTCCTACAGGAGCCAAACTCCTCCCAAATTTTTCTTTCAATCAGATTTCTACAGGAGCTGAACTCCTTTCGAACTTTTTCTTCAGTCAGATTTCTATAAGAGCTGAACTCCTTATGGATTTCTCCTTCAGTTGGATTTCTATATGAGTCGAACTCCTTTCGAATTTCTCCTTCAGTCAGATTTCTATAGGAGTCGAAACTCCTCCTAGATTTCTCCTTCAGTCGGATTCCTATAGGAGCCAAAAACTTCTTTCGAACTTCTTCTTCAGTCAAGTTCTTCCAGGAGCCAAACTCCTTATGGATTTCTCTTTCAATCAGATTCCTCCAAGAGCCGAACTCCTTCTGGACTTCTCCTTCAGTCGGACTCCTCTAGGAGCTGAACTCCTTCTGAATTCTCTTTCAGTCAAGTTCATCAGGAGCCAAACTCCTTATGGATTTCTCCTTCAGTCGGATTCCTCCATGAGCCAAACTCCTTTAGGACTTCAGCCGAACTACTCCCAGACATCTCCTTCAGTCAGATTCCTCTAGGAGCCAAACTCTTCCAGACTTCTTCTTCAGTCAAACTCCTCAGGAGCCAAACTACTTTCAAATTTCTTCTTCAGTCGGACTCCTTCAAGAGCCAAACTCTTTCCAGATTTCTTCTCTAAGAGCCAAACTCCTTTCGAACTTCTCCTTCAGTCGGATTCTTCTAGGAGCCGAACTCCTTATGAATTTCTCCTTCAGTCGGATTCCTCCAGGAGCCGAACACCTTTCAGACTTCTCCTTCAGTTGGATTCCTCTAGAGGATTACTTTCAGATTTTAGCTAGCATTTCTCCTGGATGATCCCCTCTAACTATATTTTCTTTAGGAGTCTGAACTCCTCTAGAATTGATGTATGTCAAAGCTCTTCATCGACCAACATCTGCTTCCTCCGAACTTCGACTATCAAATCTCAATGAATGACTACATCATGGCAACGGACACCACTCTCCATAACAAACTCTACATGGCCTCGAGTGGCCCACTATCGAACGATTATGACCATCACTATCAGTCTGTTATAGGCTCCATCTATAAAAAGGAACTCTCTAGATACATTTTCTCTAAGCTCTCTTCTCCTTTCTAAAACTTTGTTGAATTCTTGCCTGAGCACTCCATTTCTGTTGATTAGAAGAGCTGAGTTGATCGTCGGAGGGTCCTACCGGAGCCACCACCACCGACTCCAGATGAAACTTTATTTTATAGATCATCGATGGCGACCTCTTCCTCCTCCACTCCAGCTCGATCTGGCATCAACCAAATTCTACACTAATAGAATTGGCGCTAGAGAAAGGATCCTCTATTCTTGAGATTTTTTTGTTCTTAAAGGAGTGCTCAGTCGATCCTGTGGATCTTCTTCTTCAAGATCCATCTCCATCCTCTCCCTCAATCCTGAAAAATGCCTCCAAAGAGGGCGACTACCCAGAGATCTACCACTTCTGCCACCACATTTGGGCTAGATCTGTCTGTCTCTGCTCCATCGCCGACACTTCAACCTCCTCCTCTACCGACGGTCATGGTAGATTTGGAGCAGTTCAACCTACTGATGCAGTAGGTTTAGGGCCTCACCAAGATGGTGCAGATCATGTGGCAGCCTCCGATGGTGATTCTACCAGAAAACCCACCATCAGAATGTCAGGAATCGACCCCAAGAAGGTGCACTTGGGCTAGCATACCCGTCACCCTTGGGAAGAAGAAACAGAGACCAGAGGATTCCTGCTCGAATCATAATTCTTCTCCAAAAGGGACCTTCCCCATTCACTATCAGAAGCCTTCCAAGATCTACGATTGAGATGACATCCTTGATCAAAAATTATGGGAGATGGATTGATGGATTGAGGAACTCCACCATGTCGTCCCGGTTCACCATGATGACATCTGCACTGATCTCTCTTTCTCTCTCCAAATTATGTAAGAGCCCATTCCATCGAGCTTCAAACTCTCCCAATTTGAAAGCTACGATGGAATCTTTGATCCCGTTGATCACCTAAAAGCCTTTCAGACCATGATGCTGCTCCATGGTGCATCAGATATCATATTATGTCGAGCTTTCCCATCTACCTTAAAGAAAGCAGTAAGAAACTGGTACTCAATGTTGAAGCCGAGTATGATCTTCTTTTTTGATCAGATGAGCCATCAATTTATGGCTCATTTTGTTAGCAGCCGACATTCCCATCGAGATTTAGATTTCCTGATGAACATCAAGTAGAAGGTGGGGAAATCCATCTGGGCTTATGTCATTTGGTTTAATGCTGCTGCATTGGAGATCCGAAACCTGAACCAGTTAGTTGTGATGATTGCACTCAAGGGCGACCTTCAGTAGAATGATTTGTTGTTCTTCCTGGAGAAGAAGTATCCTAGGGATTTTGTTGATCTACTAGCTCAGGCTGAGGGATATGCTCGAGCGGAAGAAGCCTTGAAATTGAAGGATAAGAAAGCCGCAGAAGAGTGGCGTGGATCCACTACTGATGGAGGGCCGAATGTAGTTTGGCCATGCTCACGGACCCACCTCTGAGTGCAAGCGAGCCTGAACTCCCCCTCAAGCTCGTCATCAAAGAAGTCCTGATAAAAGGGTGCGAAGAAGCTCTCCCTTCGGAAGGTTCCACAACTACGCCCCCCTTAATGCTCCTAAAGCTCAAATTCTGATGAAAATCAAGAATCACCTACCGAAACTAGAAGAATTACGATCTCCTCCAAATAAGCACAATCAAAGCAAGTACTATCTCTACCATCATGACCACAACCATAATACTGAAGAATGCATTTAGATTCAAAACGAAATCGAGGAGCTCATCAGGAGAGGCCAGCTGGGTTGATTCCACAGACGTCGGCCTGAAGCAAGAGTAGATCGATCAAGGGTGCTACCACAGCCAGAACCACCAATGAGGGAGGAACAACAAGAAGATCAGCCACCTCTTGGTATCATCAATACTATCTCTGGGAGACTTAGTGTTACATATATGTGCCCTAGAAGCCAAAATTGACTAACACTTGTAATACACTTCTAGGGGCAAAATTATAATTTTGACTAAAATTAATAAAATAGGTTATTTTCTATCACATATGTGTATTTAGTGTCTGTGATACATCCTTTGAGTTAATGATAATGATAATTCATATTTTTAAGAGTTGAAAATTTAAGACATGAATAATCATTATTAACTCATAAAATGCTCCCAACCATAGGATCATCACGAGGAAGGTGATTGATTTGGAAGGTTGGTGTACAATCACTTCTCTTTGGTAGATGAGTCTTGAGTCTATGGTGTGGAGACACCAGAGTGAGAGTACAGGTACTCGTTAGAGAACGAGGGCATTGAGTGTGACCACCTTGAGTAGTCATTAGGAAGTTTACCTTCTCATCAATGACTGACTCAATGCTGTAGTGGTGTGTCTAATTTTTTGACCTAAGGTGCATCGACAGTTCACCTTGAGGGTGTTATAGTTTGACTACACCATAACTCGATCTCCTGGCCATACGAAATCTTGATGTGTATGTTGGCTATAGCATGTTCATTGTAGGAACTGAACTGCATCAAGATGGAATCTATCTACCTCGGTGGTAGAGGAGCAGCCCTATGATGATCATGAGAATTAAGTCCAGAAGCCCATGGCCATGGTAGAGTGAAAAAATAGAAAGAGTTTCTATTTAGGTTTTCACATTGAACTTGAATCGAATGATTACATCATATGACAGAGACTAGGGTTTGACGAGTTCACCTTAACCCTAATCTGATCGGGGCTCAAGATAGAAGAACTTAATCACACAGGTAGCTGCACCAAGAGGTTCGCATTTAGCTTTGATGGGTTGCCACCATATACTGCTAGGTGTATCACTGATGGATTTTGGGAAGCAATTAGAATGATTTAGATGATCGATCATTCTAGCTGTTCGAATCAGAAGAGTTCTGATCCATCGAAAGGAGTTTCGATGATGTCGATGATAGAGATCATGACATACCCCATTACCATACAGAACTGAACCTAACTGGGTCACACAAACAAGGGTTTGAATCTGGTGATCATCAATTGAACTGATCCAGTTCAATTGATTTGAATGAGATTCAATTAGGTTCAAGAAAATCATGCTAGCACTCGATTGAACCTAACGTTCTTCTTTTACTATCATAAATAGTTGTCCTGACTGAGCCAAAGAAGTTTATGCTCGATCAGAGGCCTTCACTTAGTCTGACTGGAGCCTGTCTAGGTCAAAAAAGGGTGGTCTTATTTTATAAGATAATACCTACCATTTTTGGTCACCTGCCATTTTTCGTCCTTTGACTTTGGTCAAAAGTTGATCTTTGACTGATCAAATATTGACCATTGACACTTTGACTTCTGTCCACATGTCATGCACCTATTGGAGAGCTGGTGCGGGCTTGTCCCTCTGCTAGAACCTGGCAAGGAGGAGGGTGCACGCCACCTTGGAGGTGCTAGGGAATTCCTATTGGACAGGGACTCCATCTCCATTTTGGGTTCCAATTAGACTCCTAAGAACTAAGTTTGACTGGTCTTAGGCACCATCTAAGGAGGAATCCAAGGGACTCTATTTCCACCAATCAGATTTAGTTCTAATTTTACAAAAGATTGTGATTGATTGAGAAGAAGAGGAGTTGGATCACGCATAGTCTATAAATAAGACCCTACATCCTGTTAGATATATGTGCCCTAGAAGCCAAAATTGGCTGACACTTGTAATACACTTCTAGGGGCAAAATTATAATTTTGACTAAAATCAATAAAATGGGTATTTTCTATCACATATGTGTATTTAGTGTCTGTGATACATCCTTTGAGTTAATGATAATGATAATTCATATTTTCAAGAGTTGAAAATTTAAGATATGAATAATCATTATTAACTCATAAAATGCTTCCGACCATAGGATCATCATGAGGATGGTGATTGATCTGGAAGGTTGGTGTACAATCGCTTCTCTTTAGTAGATGAGTCTTGAGTCTATGGTGTGGAGACACCGGAGTGAGAGTACAGGTACTCGTTAGAGAATGAGGGCACTGAGCGTGACCACCTCGAGTAGTCATTAGGAAGTCTACCTTCTCGTCAATGACTGACTCGATGCTGTAGTGGTGTGTCTGGTTCTTTGACCTGAGATGCATTGGCAGTTCACCTTGAGGGTGTTATAGTTTGACTACACCATTACTCGGTCTCCTAGCCATACAAAATCCTGAGGTGTATGTTGGCTATAGCATGTTCATTGTAGGAACTGGATAGCATCAAGATGGAATCTATCTACCTCGGTGGTAGAGGAGCAGCCCTATGATGATCATGAGAATCAAGTTCAGAAGTCCATGGCCATGGCAGAGTGAAATAATAGAAAGAGTTTCTATTTAGGTTTTCACATCGGACTTGAATTTCTCTATGATACATCCTTTGAGTTAATGTTAATGATAATTCATATTTTCAAGAGTTGAAAATTTAAGACATGAATATATTATTATTAACTCATAAAATGCTTTCGACCATAGGATCATCATGAGGATGGTGATTGATCGGAAGGTTGGTGTAAATCGCTTCTCTTTAGTAGATGAGTCTTGAGTCTACGGTGTGGAGATACTGAAGTGAGAGTACAAGTACTCGTTAGAGAATGAGGGCACTGAGCGTGACCACCTTGAGTAGTCATTAGGAAGTCTACCTTCTCGTCAATGCCTGACTCTGCGTGCAGTGGTGTGTCTGTTCTTTGACTTGAGGTGCATCGATAGTTCACCTTGAGGGTGTTATAGTTTGACTACACCATAACTCGATCTCTTAGCCATACAGAACCCTGAGGTGTATGTTGGCTATAGCATGTTCATTGTAGGAACTGGACTGCATCAAGATGGAATCTATCTACCTCGGTGGTAGAGGAGCAGTCCTATGATGATCATGAGAATCAAGTCCAGAAGCCCATGGCCATGGCAGAGTGAAATAATAGAAAGAGTTTCTATTTAGGTTTTCACATCGAACTTGAATCGAATGATTACATCATATGACAGAGACTAGGGTTTGATGAGTTCACCTAAATCCTAATCTGATTAGGTTTCAAGATAGAAGAACTTAATCACACAGGTAGCTACACCAAGAGGTTTGCATTCAGCTCTGATGGGTTGCCACCAGTGACACCACCATATACTGCTAGGTGTCACTGGTGGCTAGATCCAGAACCTTCCGCTGCTTATAGGATCATTAACAGATAATAAAATTTTCCTACGTTAAGGTAAATTAAATTAAATTTAATTTATCTAAATTTATTTTAATTATTAAAATAATAAAGATCAGATCTAAAATATTTTAGATCTAATTTGGTTCAAAGAGAAAAATTTTTGAAATATATTTCTTGCTCCGATTAGATCTGAACGAACATGGTCTGGGAA
>QRFJ01001093.1:108700-239998 GCA_006176705.1 Cocos nucifera | reverse complement strand
GAATGATTACATCATATGACAGAAACTAGGATTTAACGAGTTCACCTTAATCCTAATCTGATCGGGGCTTAAGATAGAAGAACTTAATCACACAGGTAGTTGCACCAAGAGGTTCATATTCAGCTCTGATGGATTGCCACCATATACTGCTAGGTGTCACTGGTGGATTTTGGAAGCAATTAGAATGATTTAGATGTTCGATCATTCTAGCTGTTCGAATCAGAAGAGTTCTGATCCATCGAAAGGAGTTTCGATGATGTCGATGATAGAGATCATGACATATCCCATTACCATACAGAATTGAACCTAACTGGATCACACAAATAAGGGTTTGAATCTAGTGATCATCAATTGAACTAATCCAGTTTAATTGATCTGAATGAATTCAATTAGATTCAAGAAAATCATGCTAGCACTCAATTGAACCTAACGTTCTTCTTTTACTATCATAAATTATTATCCTTACCGAGCCAAAGAAGTTCATGTTCAATTAGAGGCCTTCACTTGGTCTGACTGGAGCCTATCTAGGTTAGAAAAGGGTTGTCTTGTTTTGTAAGACAATACCTGCCATTTTTGGTCACCTGCCATTTCTCGTCCTTTGACTTTGGTCAAAAGTTGAACTTTGAGTAGTCAAATATTGATCGTTGATACTTTGACTTCTGTCCATATGTCATGCACCTATTGGAGAGCTGGTGGGGGCCTGTCCCCTTGCCAGAACCTAGAAAGGAGGAGGGCGCATGCCACCCTTGGTGTGACCCCAAGCTGGAGGCGCCTAGGAGTCCCTGTTGGATAGGGACTCCATCTCCTTTTTGGATTCCGATTAGAGTTCTCCTAACAACCAACTTTGACTGGTCTTAGATGCCATCTAAGGAGGAATCCAAGGGACTCTATTTTCATTAATCAGATTTAGATTTGATTTCACAAAGGATTGTGATTGGTTGGGAAGAAGAGGAGTTGGATCATAGATAGTCTATAAATAAGACCCTACGCCCAACTCAAATTATGATTGAAAAAGGAATTGAAAATTCCCATGCCCAAGGCTGCCTCTCCTCTCCTCCTCCATGCTAAAGCATCTTCTCCCTCTCCTCTCCATGTCCAAAAGTATTTTGGGTTCTTGGTTGGTGTAATCCAGACAAGAGAAAGGCGACTAAAAGCTAGAAGGCTGCGCTGCCACAAAGGACAACTACTGATCTTCGAAAGGCATTTTGAAGATCCTCTAGATCAGATCTAGATCTAATTTTTGGAGATGTGATAGAGAAGAAGAGAAACTCTAGATCCAATCCAAGTGGATATCAGTAGAGGCCAGGCATTTGCGTGGCTAGATCCAGAACCTTCTGCTGCTTACAGAAACATCAACGGGTAATAGGATTACACTACATCAAGGTAAATTAAATTTGATTTAATTTATTTAGATTTTATTTTTATTATTAGAATAATAAAGATTAGATCTGAGACATCTCAAATCTAATTAAGATCAAAGAGAAAAAATTTTAAAATATATCTCTTGATCCGATCAGATCTGAACGAACCTGGTCCGAAAAATCAGGATTTTCCTTCACGCCCAATCCAAAGATTATTAAAAAAGAATTAAAAATTCCCACACCCCAAGGCTGCCTCTCCTCTCCTCCTCCATGCCAAGTCCATCTTATCCCTCTCCTCTCCATGCCTAAAGGTGTTTGGGATCCAAGTTGGTGCAATCCAGATGAGAGAAAGGCGATAGAAAGCTAGAAGGCTGCGCTGCTGCAAAGAACAACTGCTGATCTTCGAAAGATATTTTGAAGATCCTCCAAATCAGATCCAGATCTAATTTTTGGTGATGTGATAAAGAAGAAGAGGATCTCTAGATCCAGCCCGAGTGGATATCGGTAGAGGCCGGGCACTTGCATGGCTAGATCCAGAACCTTTTGCTGCTTACAGGATCATCAACGGATAATAGGATTATCCTACGTTAAGGTAAATTTAATTTAATTTAATTTATCTAAATTTATTTTAATTATTAAAATAATAAATATTAGATTTGAAACATCTCAGATCTAATCTGGATCAAAGAGAAAAATTTTTGAAATATATCTCTTGATCCGATCAGATCTGAATGAACTTGGTCCAGAAAATCAGGATATTCCTTCAACTAATATCAAAGCTAAGGTTCTAAAGTGTTTAGATCTGATTTTAATTAGAAAATAAGTGATCTCAGATGTCACATGTGATATGATCAGATCTAAAATTAGAAAAAATTAAAATTAAATAATTTGGATCTAAGATTAGAAAATATGCATGACTAGTTTTAAAATAGAATAGTTCTATAGAATCGTCTTGCATGTTTTCAATTTAATTTTATTAAATCATATTTTAGATATATTTATTTACTATTTTTTATATTATAATTATTATAATAACATCTAAAAAATAGCAAATAGAAATTATTTAATTTTAACATCATATGAGATATGATTGATGCATGTCTAGACTAGTTATAGAATAGTTCTACATAGTTGTCTAGATTAGAGTTTATTTTGATAAGATCAATTTAAATCTAATTTTTTAGATTATTGTGAGATAATTTAGATCTAAAAATATGCATGATTTGATACATGAGATGTATGCAAAATATGTCATGATTAGATGTAATTTGTATATGAGATATATGATATAGATCATAACTGTTTTGTAGTATTACATGTTTCCTGATTAAGGCATTCCTCTTAGCCGTCTGGTCATAAGAACGAAGAAGGATTTAAAGGCCCTCTCTCACCATCTGATGGGTGTGATTCTATGATGATGTGTAGGGGTACTGCGCATTCGTCCTTAATCAAAACCCAAACTTACTTTCTGCAAAACTCTAGATCCTGAAATCTCCTAGATTTATTGTGCAATATTTTATTTGTGAATCCTAACTTAATCAAAAATTAAGATTATGGAATATTAATTAGTCTAAATTGAGAATTTTAATCTAAGACATATTCATAATACTGGGTTCGGGCTTGGGTAGCTCAATTAGGTCTAAGCGGTTGATCAAACTGAATCAAGAGTTGGTTATCTCTCTCTTCAGAACCTTCCGCTGCTTATAGGATCATTAACAGATAATAAAATTTTCCTACGTTAAGGTAAATTAAATTAAATTTAATTTATCTAAATTTATTTTAATTATTAAAATAATAAAGATCAGATCTAAAATATTTTAGATCTAATTTGGTTCAAAGAGAAAAATTTTTGAAATATATTTCTTGCTCCGATTAGATCTGAACGAACATGGTCTGGGAAATTAGGATATCCTTTCACTTAGTACTTCAGCGAGCTGCCATCTCTCACCCTTAGAGCCAGGGGAAGCTTGCGCTGAACTAAAAAGGCCCGTATGAAGTAGAGGAGGTCGTCCGATCCAAAACTTATCGCCTGAAGGAGCTCAAAGAAATAACGCTCCCATGACCTTTAAACTCAAAGAATCTGAGGATGTACTACTAGTAATTTTTCTTCAATAAAACTCTTCCATTTCAATATTTTTATTTCTTAGTGCAAAAACTATGTGATGATAGGAAAGAAGCAATCAATAGTGGCCATGTTAGGAACAGGAGGAGAACCTCGTCCTAACATGAGCAAGTCGAAGTCCTACAACCTCGACTAGAGATAAGATCTCTCCCAAACTTCTACGTCAACAGAAAAGATAAGATCTCCTCCGAGTCTCTATGTCAATAGAAGATAAGATCTTCTTTAACCTCATCTGGGGATAAGATCTCCCTCGAGCTTCAATGTCTACGTCAATAGAAGATAAGATCTCCTTCAACCTCGATTGGAGATAAGATCTCCTCTGAGCTTCGATCGCTGGAGATAAGATCTCCTCTGAGCTTCTACGTCAATAGGAGATAAGGTCTCCTTCAACCTCGACTGAAGATAAGATCTCCTGAGCTTCAACATCTATGTCAACAGAAGATAAGATCTTCTTCAACCTCGGCCACTAGAGATAAGATCTCTTTCGAGCCCTGAGCTTCTATGTCAATAGGAGATAAGATCTCCTTCAACCTCGGCTAGGGATAAGATCTCCACCGAGCTTCTACGTCAATAGGAGATTAAGATCTTCTTCAACCTCGGCTGGAGATAAAATCTCTTCCAAGCTTTTACGTTAATAGGAGATAAGATCTCCTTCATCCTCAACTAGAGATAAGATCTCCACCGAGCTTCTACGTCAACAAGAGATAAGATCTCCTTCAACCTCGGACTGAAGATAAGGAATCTCCCCCGAGCTTCCACATCAATAGAAGATAAGATCTCCTTCAACCTCGACTGGAGATAAGATCTCCTCCGAGCTTCTACATCTACGTCAATAGAAGATAAGAGAAGAGGCCCTGATAATGGCCCTTATGCGTCCCTACAGCCCATTAGGAACATGAGGAGAACCTCATCCTAACGCGAGCAAAGTCAAAGACCTCATTCATTTTAGATGAAATGGGGGGAGAGGCTTTGACAATGGCCCTTATGTGCCCCTATAGTCTGTTAGGAATAGGAGGAGAAGCTCGTCCTAATGTGAGCAAAGTCTAAGTTTTCGTTCATTTTAGACGAGATGAGGGAAGAGGCCCTGACAATAATCCTTATGCGCCCCTATAGTCCATTAGGAATAAGAGGAGAACCTCGTCCTAACGCGAGCAAAGTCGAAGACCTCATTTATTTTAGACAAGATGGGGGGAGAGGCTCTGACAATGGCCCTTATATGCCCCTACAGTCCGTTAAGAACAGGAGGAGAACCTCATCTTAACGTGAGCAAAGTCGAAGGCCTTGTTTATTTTAGACGAGGTGAGAAGAGGAGATAAGATCTCCTTCAACCTCGGCTGGAGATAAGATCTTCCTCGAGCTTCAACTTCAACCTCGACTGGGGATAAGATCTCACCTGAGCTTCTACATCAAAAGAAGATAAGATCTTCTTCAACCTTGGCTGGAGATAAGATCTCCCCTGAGCTTCAACATCTATGTCAATAGGAGATAAGATCTTCTTCAACCTTGACTGGAGATAAGATCTTTCTCGAGCTTCTACGTCAATAGGAGATAAGATCTCCTTCAACCTCGGCTAGAGATAAGATCTCTCCCGAGCTTCTACGTCAATAGGAGATAAGATCTCCTTCAACCTTGGCTGGAGATAAGATCTCCCCCGAGCTTCAATGTCTACATCAATAGGAGATAAGATCTTCTTCAATCTCGACTGGAGATAAGATCTCCTTCGAGCTTCTACGTCAATAGAAGATAAGATCTCCCCCAAGCTTCCACATCAACAGGAGATAAGATCTCCTTCAATCTTAGCTGGAGATAAGATCTTCCCCGCACTTCTACATCTACATCAACAAGAGATAAGGGGAGAGGCTCTGACAACGGCCTTTATATGCCCCTATAGTCCATTAGAAACAGGAAGAGAATCTCATCCTAATGCGAGCAAAGTCGAAGACCTCATTTATTTTAGACGAGATGGGGGGAGAGGCCCTGACAATGGCCCTTATGTGCTCCTATAGCCCATTAGGAATAGAAGAAGAACCTCGTCCTAATGCGAGCAAAGTCGAAGGCCTCATTCATTTTATACAAGATGAGGGGAGAGGCCCTGATAATGGCCCTTATGCATCCCTACAGCCCATTAGGAATAGGAGGAGAACCTCATCCTAATGCGAGCAAAATCGAAGACCTCATTCAGTTTAGACGAGATGGAGGGAGAGGCCCTGACAACAGTCCTTATGTACCCCTACAGTCCATTAGAAATAGGAGAAGAACCTCATCCTAACATGAGCAAAGTCGAAGGCCTTATTTATTTTAGACGAGGTGAGAAGAGGAGATAAGATCTCCTTCAACCTCGGCTGGAGATAAGATCTCTCTCAATCTTCAACTTCAACTTCAACCTCGACTGGAGATAAGATCTCCCCCGAGCTTCAACTTCAACGTCAACCTTGGCTGGAGATAAGATCTCCCTCCGAGCTTCAACCTCAATGGTGTAGAGCCCAAAAAAGGACTTTGGCAATCGCCTTTTTCATACTCCCTTTCTTTGAATTTCTAACTCGAAAGTGGGGGGACTATTGTTGGGGATAAATCCTACTTTCATTGAAGTCCAGTCTGATGCTTAGCCTAATGCAATCGATAATCATAGAAGAGCTTCAATTAGAAATTCTCCCTTCAGTGGTCGAACCCCAGTCGAACTCCTTTAATGGTCGAACCCTAGCCAAACTCTTTTAATGGTCGAACCACAGCCGAACTTTTTTTTGGACTTCAGTCGAACTCCTTCCAGACTTCTCTACCAGTCGGGCTCCTCTAGTGGCCGAACTCCTTTCAGATTTCTCCTTCAGTCCAGTGCCTCCAGGAGCCGAACTCCTTCCAAACTTCTTATTCTGTCGGATTCTTACAGGAGCCAAACTCCTCCCAGATTTCTCCCTCAGTCAAATTTCTACAAGAGCCGAACTCCTTACAAATTTTTTCTTTAGTCAAATTTCTATAGGAGCCAAACTCCTTTTGGACTTCTCCTTCAGTCGAATTTCTACAGGAGCTAAACTCCTCCTGGATTTCTCCTTCAGTCAGATTTCTATAGGAGCCAAACTCCTCGCAGATTGCTTCTTTAGTCAGATTCCTATAGAAACCAAACTCCTTCCGAACTTCTCCTTCAGTCAAGTTATTTTAGGAGCCAAATTTCTTACAAATTTCTTCTTCATTTGGATTCCTTCAGGAGTTGAAGTCCTTTCGAACTTCTCCTTCGGTCAGACTCCTTCAGGAGTCGAACTCCTTTCGAATTTCTCCTTCAGTCAAATTCCATCAGGAGCCAAACTCCTTATAAATTTCTCCATCAGTCGGATTCCTCCATGAGCTAAACTCCTTTAAGACTTCAATCGAACTACTCCTAGACTTCTCCTTCAGTCGGATTTCTCTAGGAGTCAAACTTCTTCCAAACTTCTCCTTCAGTCGGACTCCTCTAGGAGCCAAACTACTTCCAAATTTCTCCTTCAGTCAGACTCCTCTAGGAGTCAAACTCCTTCCAAATTTTTTCTTCAATCCGAACTTCTTCTAGACTTCTTCTTCAACCAGATTCTTCTAGGAGCCGAACTCCTTATGGATTTCTCCTTCAGTCGAATTTCTTTAGGAGTCAAACTTCTTTCGAACTTTTCCTTCAGTTGGATTCCTTCAGCAGATTATTTCTAGATTTTGGCTAGCATTCCTCCTGGATGATCCCCTCTAGCTGTATTCCCTTTAGGAGTTCAAACTCCTCTGAAATTGATGTATGTCAAAGCTCTTCACCGACCAATGCCTGCTTCCTTCGAACTTTGACTATTAAATCTCAATGAATGGCCACATCATGACAACGGATATCACTCTCTATAACAAACTCCACATGACCTCGAGCGGCTCACTACTGGATGGTTACGACCATCACTATTAGTCTGCTACGGGCTTCATCTATAAAAAGGAACCCTCCAGATATGTTTTCTCTAAGCTCTCTTCTTTTTTTCTAAATTCTGTTGAATTCTTGCTTGAGCACTTCATTTCTGTTAGCTAGAAGAGCTGAGTTGATCGTCGAAGGATTCTATCAGAGCCACCACCATCGACTCTGGGTGGGACTTTATTTTATAGGTCATTGACGGTGACCTCATCCTCCTCCACTCTAGCTTGATCTGACGTCAACCAAATTTTGCACCAACAGACTCCATATGAGATATGGACAGGGCATAAGCCAGCACTTTCGCACCTTAGGGTTTGGGGGTGCCCGACTTATATCAAATGGTTAGTTACAGATAAACTTGGACCTACGTCTAACAAGTGCACATTTATTGAATATCCAAAAGAGACCAAAGAATACTATTTCTACCATGCTGATGAACAAAAGGTATTCATCAGCCTTAAGATAATCTTTTTGGAAAAGAAGTTTCTTGGTGAAAGAACTATTTCCTTTAAGGTTGAACTTGATGAAGTTCAATAGGTAGAAAAACTGACACCTATAGCTAAACCTAAGTCAAATTTGATTAGATTAGATCTGAGGCCTAGTGTAACTGCTCCATTAAGACGATCCGATAGAGTACTGCATCATCTAAATAGATACTATGGTTTCTTGGTCTGGGATGGTGATCTCATTGAACTCAATGAGAACGATGAGTATTTGATCACTTATATGGATGCTATGCAGAGATTCGATTCTGAGAAATGACTTGAGGCCATGAAATCCAAAATGGAGTCCATGAAAGTCAACAATGTGTGGACATTAGTTGACCCACCTGAAGGGATTAAATCTATTGGATGTAAATGGGTCTTCGAAAAAAAAGAAGCACAGATGGAAAGGTGGAGACCTATAAAGCCCATCTCGTTGCCAAGAGGTATCGTCAATATTATGATATTGATTATGATGAGATGTTCTCTCCTATGGTAATGCTCAAATCTATTTGGATAATGGTTGTGATAGCTGCCCATCTGAACTATGACATCTGGTAGATGGATGTGAAGATAGCTTTTCTAAATGGAGTGCTAATCGAAGAGGTGTATATGATATAACCTGAGGGGTTCACATCCTTAGATGAGTCCAAGGTGTGCAAGCTTTAAAGATCCATTTATGGTTTGAAGCAGGCATCTCGGAGTTGGAACATGCATTTTGATAAGGTGATCAAAATATATGACTTCGTTCCTGCATTTACAAATGGGCAACTGGTCTAGCAGTGGTATTCCTTGTCCTGTACGTGGATGATATTTTCTTAATCAGAAATGACATTTCCGTATTGTAAGAAATAAAAATTTGATTGTCATCACAGTTCTCCATGAAAGACTTGGGTGAAGCATCTTACATCTTAGGGATGAAGATCTATAGGGATAGATCCAAAAGGATGTATGAGTTTTCCCAATCCATATATATAGATATTGTGCTGAGGAGGTTCAGCATGGAGAATTTCAAAAGGCTATCACTCGATAGGCCATGAAATTTTTTTTCTCTAAGAAGGATTGTCCGACAACTCCTTAAGAGAGAGAGTATCTAAGTAGAGTCCTATATGCTTCGATAGTGAGATCTATCATATATGCTATGACATGTACAAGATCAGATGTAGCATACTCACTAGGAATAGTGAGTAGATACCAGTCTAATCTTAGAGAAAATCACTAGAAAGTGGTTAAAGCCATCTTTAAGTATTTGAAAAATGCTAAAGACCAATGGTTGATTTATGGTGAGTCTGATCTAAAATTTATGGGGTTTATGGACTCTAGCTTTCAATCTGACCACGATGACAGTAGAAGCGTGTCAAGATTTATCTTTACTTTAAATGATAGAGCCATATGCTGGAAGAGTTTCAAGCAGTATACTGTGGTAGACTCTATTTGCAAAGTAGAGTACATCACAGCATCAGATGCCACGAAGAAAGTTATGTGGTTGAGAAAGTTTATCACCAAGCTTGGAGTAGCACCCTTCCTAGATGGTCCGATCCTACTTTGCTATGATAGAACTGGTGCCATAGCTTAAGTGAAGGAACCAAAGGTGCACCAGCAAATGAACCATATCCTACGCCGCTTCCATCTGATCTAGAAGATCATGGATCGAGGTGATGTTGATCTTCAAAAAATCGATGAAAAGAAGAACCTGGCCGACCCCTTCACTAAAGCCCTGGCAATAAAGGAGCTCGACAACCCAAGTCGAAGATGGGTATTGGATACTATGCCAAGTGGCTTTAGGATAAGTGGGAGTTGTTAAAAAATGTGTTCCAAAGTCTATCATCAGTCTATTAATGGTTGTACTATATTATAATTATAATTAATTTATTAATAAATAAAATATATTTTTAATATTTTTTATCATAAAGTATTCATCTTCTAACAAATTTTATTATTATGATGAAGTCCTTAGGATTATTTAGCTTTGATAAAGAGAGGATTTATCGATTAGTCCTTAAATCTATTCATAATCAAATGATAGACTGTTAGTTAGGATGACAACATCTATCAAGTATAGATCGTTGTATGCCATGTAGGTTGATTATCCCCTTAACCAAGAAGTGTGGAGATACTAGTATGGCATACAGATGAGATGTATGGGTACATCATCATTGAACATGACCAACTCTAGAGCATTGTGCTGTAGAGAATGTCTCTGATGGGATTTAGGTATAAGTGTTTCTTAGACCTGAGATCACCTCAGTGACTTACAAGCAACTCACTGTGCTTTGGTATCGAACTAACTAAATTTCTAATTCAATAATGAAAGGCTTCTGGGCACAATCAAGTACTTACAAAGTCAAAGTATGATCAAGATGGAATTGACCACTCTAAGAGTTGGAGAAGAATGCATCACTGTATTTCAATATAGCAAAATCATGGCCAGGATAATCCATCAAATGGATTTGATATTTCAAAATACAATGTGGAAAACCTAATCAGAGTTGATAGTTGAACTCTGAGGTGTCTTACAAGCATTTTGATCAAGGGGATGAATTATTTGAAAACTATATCCACATGGGTTCTAAGGATGTTGTTCTACATATTTGACCTATCCGACCGTCGGGTACCATTGCTAGATGGTTATTTTGATTGGTATAGAAATCTATTTCTATGCTATCAGCTTAGGTTTGGACCTATGAGGTCACATACATAAAAGTTCACAATCTGATTGGATTGCTGATCAACAATTAAGAATTGTTCTAAGGTTAAACGATCAATACGATTGATGTTTAACCTAGTGAAAATATTGTAGGAGGATCGATTAGCAATTAGATTGCTAGTTAACTTAATTTGATTAAGTTAGAGGATTGAGATTAAGTTTAATTAAATATAATTTAATTAGATTTATTTTAGGCTTGATTGGATCAAGTCCAATTGGCTTATTGTATAAGCCAAGTGCAAGAGAAAAACTAGTCCTAGTTCAACTAGGACTTAGAACAACCCAATTTCCTAATTTGATTAGAAAATTAAATCAGAATTAAATATAATTTAATCTAATTTAATTAAGTCATTTATTGGGTTAGAGATTAATTTAATTTGGTTGACTTGATTTTGATTTAATTTGGTTTGAGAAACCATTTTGACTAAGTCATAGATGGAATCCTAGTAAGACTAGGAATCTACCTTGCGCCACCTTAGCCCCTCATGGCCCATGCCCTATTTCTCCTCTATTTTGTGTGACAAAATCTTTTCCCAGGCCTTCTCTTGCACACCTTCCTCTCCTCTCTTTCTCATTTAGAAATTAGGTAGTGGACCAAGTCAAAGAAGGGAATTGGTTTTGGTTTCAAATCCTATGAGATAGTGTTTTGAAAAATCAAAACTCCTCCTCCCATGTGTGTCACCCTCCTTTCTATTTTCTCTTATTTTTCATGATAAAAAAGAGAAGATTTTGGATGAATTTCTCAAGAGGGTCCATGCCAAAAATTCTAGAGAGGGCGCCCAAGAGTTGGGCACCCCTTGACTTGCCCAAATTGGACATTCCTTGTCTAGTTTTTGACCTAGACAAGGACTCCTCTTTTTTTATATATTTTGGATGAATTTTGGGCTGATTTTTTGTAAGGTTATAGACCATTAAGAGATATTTGGCATGTATGAAAACCAAGGAGAGAAAGTCCTTGGGCATTGGGTTTCAAAGACACCAAACTAGGTGTCTGGGTGAGAGCAAAGAAAAAAAGAAGAGGGTCTTCTTCTAGGGTTGCTGCGTTCATCTCTTTCCTTCCTCCTTCTTTGAGTTTTTTGAGAGTGTCTCACATCTAAAACCTCCTCTCCTCCTTATGCTCTTTGGAAGAGTCCTAATCCCAAAGAAGGAGGCATTTGATCGATGATTAAAGAAGGATCAATATAGTACTAGCATACTATGTTGATTTCTTGCATCAGGACTTTTGATCGTGTTTGTGGGCTCGTGTAGATGACTCCTAGAGGCTGGACGTGTGTGCGGCTTGCAACTTCATCCTCAAATCCAGATCAGCAAGTTAAAATATCTAACTTGCATAGGTAATAGATCTGATCTATTATTTTAATACCTGCATTAGATTAGTGTAAATACATGTTGATGTGATCAACATGTTTTAGTTTTTTTATTCTATTTTAATTTTTGATTTAATGACATGCCATGATCATGTAATAGGTTGCTAGATCTAGGATATTTTTTGATATTTAAAATTAATTTTGATTAATTTTAGTCTTTTGCTGTCTGATCTTGAAAAAAACTTAAGATCTAGCCCTGAAATCCTAGATCTGAGTCATTCACATCCACAGATGAGTCCAAGGTGTGCAAGCTTCAAAGATCTATTTATGGATTGAAGTAGGTATCTTAGAGTTGGAATATGCATTTTGATAAGATAATCAAAACATATGGCTTCGTTAAAAATGGAGAAGAGCCCTGTATCTACAAATGGGCAAATGATCCTGCAGTGGTATTCCTTATCTTGTACGTGGATGACATTCTCTTAATTTAGAATGACATCCTCGCACTGTAGGAAATAAAAGTTTGATTGTCATCTCAGTTCTCCATGAAGGATTTGGGTGAAGCATCCTACATCCTAGGGATGATCTAAAAAGATGCTTGGATTATCCCATTACACATACGTAGATACTGTGCTGATGGAGAATTCTAAAAAGGGCTATCTCTCGATAGGCTATGAAATTTCTCTGTCTAAGAAGGATTATCCAATAATTAAAGAGAGAGAGCATATGAGTAGAGTTCCATATGCTTTGGTAGTGGGATCTATCATGTACATCATGATATATATGAGACCAGACATGGCATACTCACTAGGAGTAGTGAGTTGATACCAGTCTGAGCTTGAAGAAAACCACTGAAAAATGGTTAAAGCCATCCTTAAGTATTTGGGAAATACTAAGGACTAATGGTTGGTTTATGGCAAGTCAAAACTAAAACTTATGGGATTTGCAGACTCCAACTTTTAATTTGACCATGATGATAGCATAAGTGCGTCGGGATATATCTTTACTCTGAATGGTGGAGCCATCTACTGGAAAAGTTTCAAGCAGCATGCTGTGGCAGACTCTATTTGCGAAGTAGAGTACATCACAGCATTAGATGTCTTGAAAGAAGTCGTGTGGTCGAGGAAGTTCATCACTAAGCTCAAAGTAGCACCCTCCCTAGAGGGTTTGGTCCTGCTCTACTGCGACAGCACTGGTGCCATAGGTCAGGCGAAGGACCCGAAGGCACACCAACGGACAAAGCACATTCTTCACTGCTTTCACCTAGTCTGAGAGATCGTAGATTGAGATGACGTTGATCTTCAATAGATCAATGAAAAGGAGAACCCAACTGATCCCTTCACTAAAGTCCTGACGATAAAGGAGTTCGACAATTATAAGTCAAAGATGGGTATTAGATACTAAACCGAGTGGCTTTAGGACAAGTGAGAGTTGTTGAAAAATGTGTCCCAAAGCCAATCGTCAATCTATTGATGATTGAGCTATATTATAATTATAATTGATTTATTAATTAATAAAATATATTTTTGATATTTTTCATCATAAGTTTTATCTTTTAATGAACTCTATTATTGTGATGAAGTTCTTAGAACTATTTAGGTTCGATAAAGAGAGAATTTATCGATTAGTCCTTAAAATTATTCACGACCAAATGATAGATTGTTAATTAGGACGATAGCATCTATCGAGCTTAGATCACTGTATGCCATATAAGATGGTTATCCTCTTAATCAAGGAGTGTGGAGATACTGGTATGGCATACAGATGAGATGTAGGGATACATCATCACTGAATGTGACCAACTCTAGAGTATTCTGCTGTCGAGAATGTCTCTAATGGGATATAGGTATAAGCATCCCTTAGACCTGAGATCACCTCAGTAGCTTGCAAGCAACTCACTGTGCTTTGGTATCGGACTAACTGAATTTCTAATTCAATAATGAAAGGCTTTTGGGCACAGTCAAGTACTTGCGAAGTCATTATGTGATCAAGATGGGATTGACCACTCCAAGAGTTGGAGAAGAATATATCACTGTATTTCAATATAGCTAAACCTTGGCTAGGGTAATCTATGAGATGGATTTCATATTTTGAAATATAATATGGATAGCCTAATCAGAGTTGATAGTTGAACTCTGAGGTGTCATATGAGCATTTTGGTCAAAGAGATGTGTTGGGGATAAACTCTGGTCCCGTCGAAGTCTAGTTTGATGCTTAGCCTAATGTAACTAATAATCATGGAAGAGCTTCGATCTAAAATTCTCCTCTAGTGGCCGAACTCCTTTCGGACTACTTCAGCAGCCGAACTCTTCCTATGGTCGAGACCTTCCCAAACTCCTCCAGCAGTTGAACTCCTTTCGGACTCCTCCAGCAGTCGAACCCCTTTCAAACCCCTTTTGAACTCCTACCAAACTTTTCTTTTAGTTGGATTCCTCTAGGAGTTGAACTCCTACCAAACTTCTCCTTCAATCGGATTTCTTTAGGAGTCGAACTCCTTCCGGACTTCTCCTTCAGTCAAATTTTTCTAGCAGCCAAACTTCTTCCGGACTTCTTCAGTCGGATTCCTCCAGGAGCCAAACTCCTACCAAACTTTGCCTTCAGTCGGATTCCTTTAGGAGTCGAACTTCTTTCGAATTTTTCATTCAGTCAAATTTCTCCAGTAGTTGAACTCCTTCCGAATTTTTCTTTCAGTCGAATTCCTATCGAACTTCTTCTTCAGTCGGATTCCTCCAGGAGCCGAACTCCTACTGGACTTTGCCTTCAGTCGGATTCCTCTAGGATCCAAACTCCTTTCGGAGTTCTCCTTCAGTCAAATTCCTCCAACAGTCGAACTCCTTTTGGACTTCTCCTTCAGTTGGATTCCTCAAGGAGCCAAACTCCTATCGAACTTTGCCTTCAGTCAAATTTCTCCAGGAGCCAAACTCCTTCCAGACTTTTCCTTCAGTCAAATTTCTCCAGTAGTCGAACTCCTTTCAGACTTCTTCTTTAATCAGATTCCTCTAGGAGCCGAACTCCTCTCAGACTTCTCCTTCAATCGAACTTCTCTATCAGTCGGGCTCCTTCCAGACTTCTCCATCGATCAAACTTTTCCATCTGGACTTTTGCATCAATCAAACTCCATCTAGATTTTTTCAGTGGATTACTTTCAGATTTCAACTAGCATTCCTCCTGGATGATCTCCTCTAGTCGTGTTTTTTTTAGGAGTTTGAACTCCTTTAGAATTGATGTATGTCAAAGCTCTTCACCAACCGATGCTTTCTTTCTCCAAACTTTGACTATTAAATCTTGACGAATGGGCACATCATGATAATGAACACCTCTCTCCATAACAAACTCCAGGTGGCCCCGAGTGGCTCAGTATCGGATGACTACGACTGTCACTATCAATCTACTATAGATGGTGCCCCTCTCCATAACAAACCCCATGCAGTCCCGAGCGGTCTGCTACTGGATGGCTACAACTATCACTATCAGTCTGCTATAGGTGGTGCCCTTATCTATAACAAATCCCACACAGCCCAGAGCAGCTAGCTATCGGACGGCTATAACTGTCAGTATCAATCTGCTCTGAGCTCCATCTATAAAAGGGTCCCTCTGGATACATTATCTCTAAGCTCTCTTCTCCTTCCTAAAATTTTGCTAAATTCTTTCCTGAGTACTCCATTCTTGTTGGCTAGTAAAGCTGACTTGATCATCGGAGGATCCTACTGGAGCCACCACCACTGACTCCGGATGGAACTTTATTTCGCAGTCGATGACGATCGCTTCTTCCTCAACTTCAGCTCGATCCGGCATCAACCAGATTTCACACCAATAAGACTGGCGCTAGAGGAAGGGCCCTCTGTTCCTGAGGTATCCTTATTCCTATAGGAGTGCTCAATCGACCTTATGGATCTTTTTCTTCAAGGTTCATCTCCATCTTCTCCCTCAATCCCAAGAAATGCCTCCAAAGAAGATGACTACCTGAAGATCTACTACTTCTGTCGTCAGATCTGAGCTAGATCCATCCACTCCTGCTCCATCGTCGGTGCTTCAACCTCCTCCTCCATCGACGGTCGTGGTGGATTCAAAGCGGTTTAACCTGCTGATGCAATGGATTCAGAGCCTCACCGAAATGGTGAAGGCCATGTGGCAGCCCTTGGTGGCAGTTCTATCAGGAAATCCACCATCGGAATGTCAGGAACCAGTCCCAAGGAGAAGCACTTGGGCTAGCATATCCATCACCCCTGAAAAGAAAAAATAGAGAGCAGAGGATCCTTGTTCAAACCCTGTTTCTTCTCTGAAAGGGTCCTTCCCCATCTACAGTCGAAAGCCTTCTAAGATCTGCGATCAAGATGACATCCTCAATAAAAAACTATGGGAGATGGACCAATGGATTGAGGAACTTTGCCACATCAACTCGGCTCACCATGACGATGTCCACATCGATCCTCCTTTCTTTTCTCGAATTATGCAAGAGCCCATTTTGCCGAACTTTAAGTTTCTCCAATTTGAAAGCTACGATAGAACCACTAATCCGATCGATCACCTAGAGGCCTTCCGGATCATGATGCTGCTCCATGGCATGCCAGACATCATCTTATGCCGAGCTTTCCCATCTACCTTGGAGGGAGCAGCAAAAAATTGGTACTCGACGTTGAGGCTAGGTACGATCTTCTTCTTTGATCAGATGAGCCATCAGTTTATAGCTCACTTTATCAACAGCCAACATCCACACTGAGGTTCAGATTTTCTGATGAATATCAAGCAAAAGGAGGAAAAATCTATCCAAACTTATATCACCCCGTTTAATGCTGCTGCATTGAAGGTCCAGAACTTAGACCAGTCTGCTGCAATGGCCATACTCAAGGATGACCTTCAGAAGAATGATTCGCTATTCTTCTTGGAGAAGAAGTACCCCAGGGACTTTGTCGATCTGTTAGCTCAGGCTGGAGGATATGCCCGAGCAAAAGAAGCCTTCAAATTAAAAGATGAGGAAGTCGTAAGAAAGTGGTAGGCGGGCTAGTCTAGTAAACCTGTAGCTGATGGAGGGCCGAATGAAGTTTGGCCATGCTCACGGACTCCCCCCGTGCGCAAGCGAGCCCAAACTCCTCCTCGAGCTCATCGTCAAAGAAGTCCCGATGGTAGGGCACGATGAAGTTCTCCCTTTAGAAGGTTTCATAACTATGTTTTCCTTAATGCTCCAAAAATATAAGTATCGATGGAGATCAAGGAGCAACTGCCAAGGCCTGAAAGGATGCACACTCATCCTAGCAAGCACAATCATAGTAAATATTGCCTCTACCATCATGACCACAACCACGATATTGAAGAATGCATTCAGCTCCAAGATGAGATCGAGGAGCTCATTAGGAGAGGCCGGTTGGGTTGATTCCTTATATGTCGGCCTAAAGCAAGAGAAGATCAATTGAGGGCACAGCCGTAGCAAGAACCACCAAGGAGGAAGGAACAACAAGGAGATCGGCCGCCACTCGGCATCATCAACACTATCTCTGGGCAACTTAGTGCTTTGGTGAGCCGCCATCTCTCAGCCTCAAAGCTAGGAGAAGCTTGCCCTAAATTGGGAAGGCCCATATGAAATAGAGGAGGTCGTCCGGCCCAAAACTTATCGCCTGAAGGAGCTCGGAGGAACAACGCTCTCACGACCTTGGAATTCAAAAAATCTGAGAATGTGCTACCAGTAATTTTTCTTTAATAAAACTCCATCCCAACATTATTATTTCTTGGTGCAAAAACTATGTGATGATAGGAAAGAAGCAATTAAAAGTGGCCATGTTAGGAATAGAAGGAGAACCTCGTCGTAACATGAGCAAGTTGAAGACCTTTAGTTATTTAAAATAGGAGGAGAACCTCGTCCTAATGTGAGCAAAGTTGAAGACCTTGTCGATATAAGACAAGATGGAGGGAGAGGCCATACCGACGATCCCAATACTTCAATAGGAGATAAAATCTCCTACAACCTTGGCTGGAGATAAGATCTCTCCCGAGCTTCAACTTCAGTAGGAGATAAGATCTCCTACAACCTCAACTAGAGATAAGATCTTTCCTAAGTTTCAACTTAAATAGAAGATAAGATCTCCTACAACCTCAACTGGAGATAAGATTTTCCCTGAGCCTCAACCGTAATAGGAGATAAGATCTCCTTCAATCTCGATTGAAGATAAGATCTCCCCCGAGCCTCAACTTGGATCTCCTACAACCTCGGCTAGAGATAAGATCTTCCCTGAGCTTCAGCTTTAAACAGAAGATAAGATCTCCTACAACCTCGACTGAGGTTAAGATCTCCCTCGAGCTTCAACAGAAGATAGAATCTCCTTCAACATCAATAGGAGATAAGATCTCCTACAACCTTGGCTGGAGATAAGATCTCCCCCGAGCCTTTCAACCTCAATAGGAGATAAGATCTCCTTCAACCTCGACTGGAGATAAGATCACCCCAAAGACTCAACTTGGATCTCCTTCAACCTTGGCTGGAGATAAGATCTTTCCCGAGCCTCAACTTGGATCTCCTACAATCTTGGCTGGAGATAAGATCTTCCTCGAGTTTCAACTTCAACAGGAGATAGATCTCCTACAACCTCAAGTGAGATAAAATTTCCTCCGAGCTTCAACTTCAATAGGAGATAAGATCTCCTACAACCTTGGCTGGAGATAAGATTTCCTCCAAGCTTTAACTTCAATAGGAGATAAGATCTCCTACCAATCTCGACCACTGGAGATAAGATCTCCCCCGAGCCTCACCTTCACCTCAATAGGAGATAAGATCTCCTCCGAGCTCATCTTCGACCTCGCCGCTGGAGATAAGATCTCTTCTGAGCCTCAACTTCGATCTCGGCTACAACCTCGGTTGGAGATAAGATCTCCCCTCGAGCTTCAGCTTAACAGAAGATAAGATCTCCTACAACCTCGGCTAGAGATAAAAACTCCTCCGAGCATCAGCTTCATACAGGATCTCCCCTAAGCTTCTACCTTCAACCTTCGCTGCTGGAGATAAGATCTCCCCCGAGCTTCTACGCTTCAATAGGAGATAAGATCTCCTTACAACCTCGGACTGAGAGATAAGATCTCTTCCCGAGTCTCAACCTCAACAGAAGATAAGATTTTCTTCAACCTTTGGCTAGAGATAAGATCTCTTCCGAGCCTCAACTTAGATCTCGTACAACCTCGACTGGAGATAAGATCTTTCCTGAGCTTCAACTTCAATAGGAGATAAGATCTCCTATAGCTTCAACTTCAACAAGAGATAAGATCTCTTACAACCTTGGCTGGAGATAAAATCTCCTCCGAGCTTCAACCTCAATAGAAGATAAGATCTCCTACAACCTTGGTTGGAGATAAGATCTCTTTAAAGCTTCAACTTCAAAAGAAGATAAGATATCCTACAACCTTGGCTGGAGATAAGATCTCCTCCGAGCCTCAACCTCAACAAGAGATAAGATCTCCTTCAACCTTGACCGGAAGATAAGATCTCTCTCTAGCATCAACTTGGATCTCCTATAATCTCGGCTGGAGATAAGATCTCTCTCGAACTTCAACTTCAATAGGAGATAAGATCTCCTATAACCTCGACTGAAGATAAGATTTCTTCCGAGCTTCAACAGAAGATAGAATCTCCTTCAACCACAATAGGAGGTAAGATCTCCTACAACCTCGACTGAAGATAAGATCTCTTCCAAGCTTCAACTTCAACAGGAGATAAGATCTTCTACAACCTTGATTGGAGATAAGATCTCTCCCGAGCCTCAACCTCAATAGGAGATAAGATCTTCTTTAACCTCGGCTGGAGATAAGATCTCCCCGGAGTCTCAACTTGGATCTCCTTCAACCTCGACTGTAGATAAGATCTCCTCCGAGTCTTAACTTGGATCTACTACAACCTCAGTTGAAGATAAGATCTCCCTCAAGCTTCAGCTTCAATAGAAGATAAGATCTCCTACAACCTCGACTGGAGATAAGATCTTTCCCGAGCTTCAACCTCAATAGGAGATAAGATCTCTGCAACCTCGGCTAGAGATAAGATCTCCCCCAAGCCTCAACTTGGATCTCCTTCAATAGATGATAAGATCTTCTCCAAGCTTCAACTTCAAAAAAGATAGAGTCTCCTACAAACCTCGATTGGAGATAAGATCTCCCCCGAGGTTCAATCTCGGCTAGAGATAAGATCTCCTTCGAGCTTCAACTTCAATAGAAGATAAGATCTCCTTCAACCTCAGTTAGAGATAAGATCTTTCCCAGGCTTCAACCGTAATAGAAGATAAGATCTCCTTGAACCTCAGCTGGAACTAAGATCTTCCTAGAACTTCAATCTCAACAGGAGATAAGATCTTCTTCAACCTTGGTCAGAGATAAGATCTCTCCCGAGCTTCAACTTCAACAAAAGATAGGATCTACTTCAACCTCGGCTAGAGATAAGATCTTTTCTGAGCTTCCAACCTCAATCGAAGATAAGATCTCCTTCAACCTCGACTGGAGATAAGATCTCCTTCGAGCTCTCATTTTTTATCATCAATCGCTGGAAGATAAGATCTCTCTACTTCAACCGAAGATAAGATCTCCTCTGAGCTTCAACTTCAATAGAAGATAAGATCTCCTACAACCTCGATTGGAGATAAGATCTTCCTCGAGCCTCAACCTAAATAGGAGATAAGATCTCCTTCAACCTTGGCTGGAGATAAGATCTCTCCCGAGTCTCAACTTGGATCTCCTTCAATCTTGACTGGAGAAAGATATCCCCCGAGCCTCAACTTGGAATCTCCTACAATCTCGACCCAGTGATAAGATCTCCCCTGAGCTTCAACTTCAATAGGAGATAAGATCTCCTACAACCTCGGCTGGAGATAAGATCTCCTCCGAGCTTCAACTTCAATAGGAGATAAGATCACCCAAGCTTCAGCTTCAATAGGAGATAAGATCTCCTACAATCTCAGCTGGAGATAAGATATCCCTCAAGCTTAAACCTTAATAGGAGATAAGATCTCCTTCAACCTCGGCTGGAGATAAGATCTTCCCCGAGTCTCAACTTGGATCTCCTTCAACCTCAACAGGAGACAAAGATTTCTTTCGAGCTTCAACTTCAAAAGAAGATAGAGTCTCCTACAACCTCAGCTAGAGATAAGATCTCCTCCGAGTTTTAACTGTGGCTGGAGATAAGATCTCCCCTGGGCTTCAACCTCAATAGAAGATAGAATTTTCTTCAACCTCGGTCGGAGGTAAATCTTCCTCGAGCTTCAACCTCAATAGGAGATAAGATCTTTTTCCAACCTTGGTCGGAGATAAGATCTCCCCCAAGCTTCAACTTCAATAGAAGATAGGATCTACTTCAACCTCGGCTAGAGATAAGATCTTCTCCGAGCTTCAACCTCAACAGAAGATAAGATCTCCTTCAACATTGACTGGAGATAAGATCTTTCCTGAGCTTCAACTTCAAAAGAAGATAAGATCTCTCTCTACTTCAATCGAAGATAAGATCTCTCCCAAGCTTCAACTTCAACAGAAGATAAGATCTCCCCCGAGCTTCAACCTCAATGGGTGCAGAGTCCGAAAAAAAACTTCAACAGTCATCTTTTCTGTACTCCCTTCCTTCAAATTTCAAACTCAAAAGTGGGGGGACTATTGTTAGGGATAAACCCCGCTCCCACCATAGTCCAGTTTAATGCTTAGCCTAATGTGACTAGTAATCATGGAAGAGCTTCGATATGGAATTCTTCTCCAGCGGCCAAACCCCTTTTGGACTCCTTTAGTAGTCAAACTCCTCCAATGGCCGAATCCTTCTCGGACTCCTCCAATGGTCAAAGTCCTTTCAGACTCTTCTAGCGATCGAACCCCTTTCAAACCTCTTTCAAACTCCTTTCGGAGTTCTCCTTCAGTCGGATTCCTCTAGGAGCCAAACTCATATCGGACTTCTCCCTCAGTCGAATTTCTTCAGGAGTCAAACTTCTTCCAAACTTCTCCTTCAGTCGGATTCCTCTAGGAGTCAAACTCCTATCGGACTTCGCCTTCAATCAGATTTCTCTAGGAGCCAAACTCCTTCCGAACTTTTCCTTCAGTCGGATTCCTCCAGGAGCCGAACTCCTATCAAACTTTGCCTTCAATCGGATTCCTTGAGGAGCCAAACTCCTTCCAAACTTCTTCTTCAATCAAATTCCTCCAGCAGTCGAACTCCTTCCGATCTTCTCCTTCAGTCGGATTCCTTTAGGAGCCAAACTCCTACCGAACTTCACCTTTAGTCGAATTTTTTTAGGAGCCAAACTCCTTCCAGACTTTTCCTTCAGTCAAATTTCTCCAACAGCCAAACTTCTTCTAGACTTTTCCTTTAATCAGATTCCTTCAGAAGTCAAACTCCTCCCAGACTTCTTCTTCGATCGAACTTCTCCATTAGTCAGGCCCCTTCTGGACTTCTCGTTCGACCAAACTTCTCCATCAGTCAGACTCCATCTAGACTTTTCCATCAGTCGATCTCCATCTGGATTCCTCCAGTGGATTACTTCCAAATTTCAACTAGCATTTCTTCTAGATGATCCCCTCTAGCCGTGTTTTCTTTAGGAGTCTGAACTTCTTTGGAATTGATGTATGTCAAAGCTCTTCACCAACCGATGCCTGCTTCCTCCAAACTTTAACTATTAAATCTCGATGAACGGACACATCACGACAACGAATATCTCTCTCCATAACAAACTCTACGTGGCCCCGAGCGGCTACGGCTATCACTATTAGTCTGCTACAAAAAGCACTCCTCTGCATAACAAATCCCACACGGCCTCGAGCGGTCTACTACCTGATGGCTATGGCTGTCACAATCAGTCTGTTTTAGGCGGCATCCCTCTCCATAACAAATCTCATATGGCCCCGAGCGGCCAGCTATCAAATGGCTACGACTATCATTATCAGTCTGCTCCGAGCTCCATCAATAAAATGGACCCTCTAAATTTATTTTCTCTAAGCTCTCTTCTTCTTTCCAAAACTCTACTGAATTCATTTCTGAGCACTCCATTCCTGTTGGTCAAAAGAGCTAACTTGATCATCGGAGGATCCTATTGAAGCCACCACCACTGCCTCCGAATGGAACTTTATTTTGTAGGTCATCAATGGTGACCTCTTCTTTCTCAACTCTAGCTTGATCCGGTGTCGACCAAATTTCACACCAACAGGATGAATTATATAGAAAGTTTATCCATATAGGTTTTAAGGATGTTGTTCCACATATTCGACCTATTCGACCGTCGGATACCATTGCTAGATGGTCACTTTGATTTTATGCTACCAGCTTAGGTTCAAACCTATGAAATGATATATATTAAAGTTCATGATCTATTCAGATGGTTGATCAATGATTAAGAATTATTTTAGGATTAAACGATCAATATGATTGATGTTTAACCTAGTACAAATATTACAGGAGGATCAATTAGCAATTGAATTTCTAATTGGCTTAATTTGATTAAGCTAAAGAGCTGAGATTAAGTCTAATTAAATATGATTTAATTAAATTTAGTTTGGACTTGATTGGATCAATTTTAATTAATTTATTGGATAAGCCAAGTGCAAGGAAGAACTAGTCCTAGTTCAACTAGGACTTGGATCAACCCAATTTCTAATTGATTAAAAAATTAATTTAAATTTAAATATAATTTAATTTGATTTAATTAGGTTAGGATCTGATTTAATTGGATTGATTTACTTCTGGTTTAATTTGGTTTGAGAAACCACTTTTTAACCAAGTCATATATGGAATCCTAATAGGACTAGGATTCCATCCTTGCACCACATTTGCCCCACGCCCCCCACATCCCACACTCTCTCTATTTTGGCGTTGAATCCTATTTCCCTAATGGTTCATGCACACCCACTCTCCTTCTCTCTCTCTTATTTGGAATAAGTTATGGACCAAGTCTATAGAAGGTAGGTTGTTGTGTTTTGTTTGGACTCTATATGATAGAATCCCAACAAACTAAAACTCCTTCCTTTATGCCGCCCCCCACCCAATTCTTTTTTTTAGTTTTCTATGATAGAAAATGGAAGTTTTTGTGTACCTACCAGATGGTCCATGGCATGGGATGAGGAGGGGGTGCCAACACCCCCAAATGTTGGGCACCCTAACAACTTGTCAAATATGATCCTACCTTGTCTAGGAATTTGACCTAGACCAGACTCTTCTATATCTCTATATATATGATTCATTTTGGTCTGATTTTTAGATTGATTGTAGACCATAGAGAGAGGTTTTGGGTGTGTCAAAATCCTAGGAAACAGGTTCTTGGGCTATGGGTTTTTATGATACCAATTTAGGTGTCTAGGTGAGAAAAGAAAGAAGAAGAAGAGGGTCCTCTTTTAGGATTTCTTCCATTCATCCTTTTTCCTCCACTTTTGAGATTTTTTTTGAGAGTGTCTCAGATATAAAATCTCTCCTCTTTTTTTTGATCTTTGGAGCATCTAAATCTAAAGAAAGAAAGCACTCGATCGACTGTCAAAGAAGGATCAGCATAGTACTAGCATGCTATGCTGATTTCCTACATCGAACTTCTGATCGGGGTTGTGGACTCGTGTGGACATCACTTAGAGGCCGAACGTGGATGTGGCTTGAAGTTTCATCCTTCAACCTAGATCTGCAAGTTAGAACATCTAACTTGCATAAGTCATATGCATCTGATCCTATCTTACATATATATAATAGATCTAATGTAGATCTATGTTGATGTGATCAACACTTTTCCTCTATCATATATTTTTGATTTTTGATTTAATCTCATGCCATAATCATGTAATAGGATATTAGATCTAGGGTGTTCTCTAATTTTAAGATTAAATTTTGATTTATTCTAGTCTTTTGCTGCTAGATCTTAAAAAAGTTTCAAGATCTAGCCCTGAAATCCTAAATATGGTTCCTTCAGACGATAGATTTCTGAATGTTGGGGATGGAAGAAATATTCTAGTCCTAATATTGAAAACTCTTGAGCTTATTTTCAAAATAAATAATATCATTTTAAGTAACTATCACTATTGTCTATCCTTTATGATGAATATAATATCTATTAGGTTTTAGCCCAAGATGGTTATAGTTTGTCAATAAAAAAAAATTATTGCGATGTCATTATAAATGATGTCACAATAATATAAGGATAATTAAGAAATAATATTTATATTTTATCATAGTCTATTACTGTAATGTACACATCAAATAAATGTCCAAAACTAGATAATGTTAGCGATGTCTATTTTTAGCACTATCGACTTGATCATATAAATAAGAATATGATCAACAGGTTAGTCAAGGAGTATATCCTTAACATCGATGATTATGAATCATTGACTACCTATGAGTCCTACCTTCTTGATAAGATGATCAAATCACCTTTTACTAAAAAGGATGAATAGGCCACTGAACTTCTGGGTCTGGTAAATACTGATGCATGTGAACCTATGAACACATGTGCTAGAGGTGGGCTCTACTACTTCATTACATTTGCTGATGACCTATCGAGGTATGGGTATGTCTATCTTATGAATAGTAAATCTGATTCATTTAAAATGTTCAAACGATATCGTAATGAGGTAGAAAAATAACTTGGGAAGAGTATTATAACTCTTCGGTCAAACTGAGAAGATGAATATCTTTTCAATGAGTTTTTGACATATTTAGGAGAGAATGAGATTCTCTCATAATGGACTCCTCCTGGAATACCATAGCATAATGGTGGTATGAAAGGAGAAACCGAATCCTATTGGACATGCTTCGATCCATGATAGGATTTGTGAGTTTACCAATTTTTTTTTTGGAGTTATGCACTTAAGACTACTTGTTATGTTTTGAACAATGTTCCGGGCAAGTCTGTTGCAAAGACTCCATATGAGATATGGACTGGGCATAAGCCGATACTCGCTCACCTTAGGATTTAGGAATGTCCGGCATATTTGAAACATTTGCAAGCAGAAAAGCTTGAACTTAGGTCCGATAAATGCTTGTTTATAGGATACCCTAAAAAAAATAGGGGTTATTACTTCTACCTTGCTGAAGAGCAAAATGTGTTCGTCAGCAATAGGATAGTCTTTTTGAAAAAGAAGTTTCTCAAGGAAGGAACAATTGTCTCTAATGTTGAGCTTGGTGTAGTTCAACAAGTAGAAGAACCGACATATTCTAGTGAACCTATTGAACTAGATTTGATAAAATCAAACCTAGAGCCTATGGTAGATGTACCCTTGAGGAGATTTGATAGAGTACCGCATTAGCTAGATAGATGCTATGATTTCTTGATCTGGGATGGTGATCCTATTGAACTTGATGAGAACGATAATGATCTGATTACCTACATGGATGCGATGAAGAGGTTCAACTTTGATAAGTGGCTGGAAGCCATGAAGTCCAAAATGGGGCCCATGAAAGTTAACAGTGTATGGACACTCGTTGATCCACCTAAATGGGTAAAATCTATTGGGTGTAATTGGATTTTCAAAAGAAAAAAAGGCACAGATGAAAAGGTAGAGACCTATAAAGCCTGTCAGATTGCTAAGGGATATGTCTACAATATGGTATTGACTATGATAAGACATTTTCTTCGATGGTAATGCTCAAGTTCATTCAGATTATGCTTGTGATAGCAGCACATCTGGACTATGAGAACTGGATGAAGAAATGTATATGATATAGCCTGAGGATTTCACATCCATAGATGAGTCCAACATGTGCAAGCTTTAGAGATCCATCTATGGGTTGAAGCAGGCATCTCAGAGTTGGAACATGCATTTTGATAAGATGATTAGACTGTATGACTTCGTTAAGAATGAAAAGGAATCTTGCATATATAAATGGGCTAATGGTTCTGTAGATTTCATGTATTATATGTGGATGAAATTTTCTTAATTGAGAATGACATTTCTGCACTATAGGGACTAAAAGTTTGGCTATCATCTTAATTCTTTGAAGAACTTGGGAGAAGCTTCCTACATCCTAGAGATGAAAATCTATAAGGATAGATCTAAAAAGTTGCTTGGAATGTCCAAGTTCATGTACATCAATACCATGCTGAAGAGGTTCAGCATGGTGAATTTCAAGAAAGGCTATCTCCCGATGGACCATGAAATTTCTCTCTCGAAGAGGGATTATCCGACAACTCCATAAGAGAGAGAGTATATGAATAGAATACCATATGCTTTGGTAGTGGATTCTATTATGTATGCCATAATGTATACAAGATCAGATGTGGCATACTCACTAGTGGTAGTGAGTAGATATCAGTCTGATTTAGATGAGAATCACTGGAAGGTTGTAAAGATAATTCTGAAGTATTTGAAAAATACTAAGGACCAGTGGCTCATTTATCGAGATGTTGACTTAAAACTTATGGGATATACTGATTTTAATTGTTAGTCAGAATATGATGACAGTAAAAGTATGTTAGATTATATATTTTTTCTAAATGATATAGCAGTCTGTTGGAAGAGTTCCAAGTAGCACACTATGGTCAATTTTGTGAGCAAGGTGGAGTATGTCATGGCATTCGATGCTACAAAAGAAGCTGTATGGCTGTAGAAGTTCATTGGTGAGCTAAGAGTGGCATCCTTCTTGGATGGTCTGGTTCTACTTTATTGTAATAGCATTGGAGCCATAGCTTAAGTGAAGGAGCCAAAGGCACATTAGCACACCAAGCACATTCTGCATCTAACCATCTTATACGAGAGATCATGGAATGAGGTGACGTCGACCTTCAAAAGATCGATGAAAAGGAGAACTTGGCAAATACCTTTACTAAAGCCCTCGAAATCAAAGAGTTCGATAATCACAAATGAAAGATCGGTATTCGATACTGTTCTGATTAGCTTTAGCCTAAGTGGGAGTTTGTTGGGTATTGTATTCTAAAGCTGATCATCTAGAATATAGATGGTTGAGCTAATTATAAATTTATACTTAAATTATAAATAAATAAAATTATTATTCTGATAATTTCATCACTTTGTGCATCTTTCTGTAATGAACTTTTTTATGATGAAATCCTTAGGACTATTTAGATTTGACAAAGGAGGATTTATCATTTAGTCCTTAAACTTGTTTGCGACCAAATGATACATTATTACTCAGGATGATAATGTTATCGACTGTAGGTCGTTGCATGCCATATTATTTAGCTATCCTCTTAACCAAGGAGTATGGAGATGCTGGTATAGTATGCAGGTGAAGTGTAGGGATATATTTCACTGAACGTGATCCAACTGTGGAGATTTCTACTGTCAAGAGTTGCTCATGAAGGATATGGGTATAAGTATCTCTTAGACCTGAGATCACCATGGTGACTTGCAAGCAACTAACTGCACTTTGGTACTGGACTATCTAAATTTTTAATTCAGTGATGGAAGGTTACTAGGTGCAGTCAAGTACTTATGAAGTCAGTGTAAAAGTTATGATGGAATTGATCCCTCCAAGTGTTGGAGTAAGTGCATCACTGTATTTCAATTTAGCAAAACCTAGGTCGGGATAGTTCATTCGATGGACATTGAATTTTGAAATATAATGCGGATGATTTTTAGGATTGGTAGTAAATCCTTGATCATCCTTTGAGCATTGACGTCAAGGGGATGAATTATACTAAAATCATATGCTATAGGTTCGTTGATGTTATATTGCAACTATTCGACCTATTCGAACATCGAATATCATTGCTAGATGGTCATATCGATTGGTACAGAAAATTGGTTCTTATACTATCGACTTAGGATTCGAACCTATAGGATTACATATAATAGAAGTTTCTATCTGATATGATGACTGATCAAGAGTCCTAATGGTTTGAGACTCTACGGTCAAGAGTCCCACTAGATTGGGACTCTATGAGCAAGAGTCCGACTGGACTAGGACTCTATCTTTATGGGTTCCACTAGACTGAGACTCTAAGTTCTATTTGTTTGAGACTCTATGATCAAGTGTTTCACTTGTCTAAAACTCTATGATCATGAGTTTTATTCATTTGGGATACTTCGATCAAGAGTCCCACTGTTTTGGGACTCTTCGATCAAGAGTTTGATATAGATGGGACTCTATTGCCTAGACATCCATCCAATTGAGACTCTATATTTATTGAAGAATTAATTAGTAATTTGATTGTTAATTAGTTCAATTTGATTGAGCGATGAGGATTTGATTAAATTTGATTGAATTTGATTCGATTGGATTTGACCCGATTAGGTCATGAGATGACCTAATCGCTATGAGAGATTCGATCATGATTTGATCAGGATCTAGATATAATTAATTTCTAATTTGATTAAAATTTATTGAGTTGGGTTAAGCCTAATCTGATTAGGTTTGACCTAGTCTAATTGGATCTAAAAAAATTATTTTGGTTGAAACCAATTTGGACCAATTCAAAGCATGTTTGGATTTTGAACTCCATACACCACCTTTGAGTTTTCCATGCCCTCTCTCATGCACACTTTAGATTTTGCATGAGAGTTTCTCATGCTCAGAAGGTATCTACGCCCCCTCTCATTTCTGCCTTTGACCTAGTCCAAATGTTGGATAGGTTCAAAGCAAGTTGAATTTCAAATTCAACTTGAATTTGTTTGAAGTTGCAACCCCCTATCCTTATCTGCTTCCCACACCCGTAGTGAATTCACACAAACATTTTTTGCATTTCTAAGTGTGGGAACATAGAAGGAGAGTCTTTTTATGCGTCAATCACTCTAGGTGGGTGCTGGAATGGGATAAGGAGTCCACTTGAATTTTGAATTCAAGTGGATTGTTGAAACTCTCTAACCTCCCTTAGCTTATCTCCTCCCACACCTTTCCCACTCAAACACACACTTTAAAATCATATTTTCTTGGGTGTGCATGTAGGGAAGTGAGAGGGGTTTTCTAGAGATAGAAAACTAGAGAAAAGGGATGCAAGTTGTGCATGGAAAAGTCCAGAGAGTGAGAAAGTTTATCTTGCACTAATTTTTCCTCACCGTCACTTCTTTTATTTTTCTCTTTCTGGTCACCCATCTAAAAAGTATTTTAAGAGTGGGTGTATGGTAGAGGGAGAGTCCCTCTACCCATGAAAATTTGTTTCATGAGAAAATTCAAAAAGGAGTGGGTGTGAGAGAATTTTCGGGCGTCAGGATTTTTGGGTGTGCAAAATCCTAATGTTGGGTTTGAGGGTTTGAGTGGAGAGATTGAGCACTGTGAGTGCCTGATCACCACCATACTTGACACATCACCTCATCATCCTTCGAAGTACATCAAAAGAGTATCCAAGAGTTTAGGAGAAGATCGTCAATTGGATTGACGAAAATCGACCGTCGAAGGCTTTGGTGAGGAGCTAGCACTTCGATGGAGCTGGTCGGGACCAGGAGCTTCATATGGACCGTTCGTAGAGGCTAGATAAGTGTGCAGCAGCATTGTGACATGAGGAGGCTTCTTTCCATGATTGTTAGATTATGGAGTTTGACTAACTATGCACAGGTATTGTGTTCTGAATACAAATCGATAAGCAAATATGATTTGCTGATTGAATGCATTTAAATTTTTATTGTATATATATATGTCTAGATCCATATATAGGGTTATATGATCTAATCATAGCATGTCATAAATTAATATTAGATTAATTTTAGCTTTTGCTGCATATTTATTTTGAAAATATTTTGAAAAGCATGCCTAGAATCCTGTACGGTCTCCATCATGAGCCTCAATAGGATCAAGGTCAAGATAAACTTGTCAGACCTAACACCCATCATATAAATAAATCATTCAATTTGAGTCTAATGTGAAACCCTAATAGAACCTCCTTTTTATTAATTCGCACCATCATGGCCATAGGCTTAAGGACTCGATCTCATGATCTTCATAGGACTACTCCTCCTCTACCGAGGTTGATCAATCCCCTATTTGTGTGATTCAATTTCTACAATGAACATATTGTAGCCAACATATGCCTCAGGATTTTGAATGGCTAGGAGATTGGGTTATGGTGTAGTTAAACTATAACACACTCAAGGTGAACTGCCAGTATGCCTTAGGTCAAAGAACTAGGCACACAACTATAGCATCGAGCTAGTCATCGATGAAAAGATAGACTTTCCTATGACTGCTCGAGATGGTCATACTTAGTGCCCTCATTTTCAATAAGTACCTATACTTTCGCTCCAGTATCTCCACACTGTAGACTGAAGACTCATCTATTCTAAGAAAGTGATCATACACCGATCTTCTAGATCGATTACCATCCTCATGATGATCCTATGATTGAAAGCAATTAATGAGTTAATTATGATAACATATATCTTTAATTTTTAACTCTTGAAAATATGTGTTATCATACTTGTAAACTCAAAGGATGTATCACAGATACATTAAATACACAATATGATAGTAAATATTTTTTTATTAATTTTAGTTAAAATTATAAAAATATTTTTAAAAAGTATTTTATAAGTGTCCATGCTAACTATCTAGGACACTCTCATCTAACATTTTATTGAATTCAAGTATGGGTTCAATCCAAATCAAATTCGAATCCAATTCGAATCAAATTCGAAAAGACTGTCAAAATCAATTTGATTTGGATTGACCTCCAAGTCCAATTTGGATAATTAAATCTAATTAGCCTCAAATTAAGTCAAGCCTAATTAAATTAAATCTAATTTAAATTAATTAAGACTTAAACTATAATTTAATTAAGCCCAATTATATTGCAACACTTGCAATTACATCCCTCCTGCTAATAATTACTAGTTACTAAATTTGTAACCTTTACAAATTAATCCAAATCATCAATTTAATTAATAATTTGATCATGATCTAAGTTATTGATTAGGTCAAGCTCCTTTTGTGCATGACTTTTTAGGTTCTATTCTATCTGGTAGTGAGATGTACCATGATCTCTATTATAATATCATTGAAACTTCTTTCAATGGGCTAGAACAATTCCGACTCAACTCAACAAGGATTGTTGATCTTAAAACAATTCTAGTAAATTTTCACAATCCACTAGTGACATCTAATAGCATGTAGTAGTAATCTAGCAGCAAAAAAAAGTCTAAACCCTTAGATATAGTTATCGTGTGATCGAATTCGTCTATCAAAAGTTTCGATAGAATGTAGGTCATGAAAACTCATCAAACCCTAAACATCCATTATATGCTAGACACAATTAACTTGAATCTAATTATGAATCCTAATAAAAACTTCTTTCTATTATCACGCTACTATGACCATAGATTTAAAGACTCAACCTCTTATGTCGCATAGGACTACTCCTCCCTACTAAGATCAATAGATCCCCTATAGGTGCACACCCTACTTCTATAGTGAACTTACTATAGCCAAAGAACATCACAAGATCTTAGATGGCTAGAGACCATATTTATGTGCTGTCAAACTATAGTAATCCCACTATGAGTAGTCGAGACACTGTAGGTTAAAGAACCACTTAAACAACTATAGCATCGAGACTGTCACTAATGAGCGAGTCGATATCTAAGTGACTTCTCATTCTTGATCATACTCAATATCATTATTCTTTAACAACCACTTACCCTCTTGCTCCAGCATCCCTATGCTATAGACTCAAGACTCGTCTACCCCTAAAGGAAAGCAATTTGTGTACCAATCTTGATGGATTAATCACCATTTCCATAATTATTTAATGATTGAGAGCATTTAGGAGTTAATCTATAATAACACGTCTCAAATTCTTAACTCTTGAGAATATGTCATTGTCCATTAACTTCTTGGATCATTCACAGACATATTATACATGAATGGCTAAGAAAAATATTCATTTTATTAAATCAAGTATAAAATTATGATCTAGAAAATATAATGTGCCAGCCAATAATTGGCTTTCAAGTTTATACATCTAACAATCTCCCACTGACCTAAAGCCAATTGACCATATATCTAAGACCCATCTTTTCTAGATGATAATCAATCTTTTGCTGGCTTAATTGATTCATCAGTGGGTCTGCCATGTTGTCCATGAAGATTATTCTTCGCACCTTGACATATTTCTTCTCGAAGTAGTCGTATATGATGTGGAACTGCCACTTGATATGCTTAAACTTCTGATGAGACCTAGGCTCTTTAGTGAGGTATGGCACTATTGTTGTCGTAGTATAGGACAATAGCTTCTAATGGTATCATTCCAAGCTCTATAATGAACTTTTTATATCAGAATGCCTTCTTTATAGCTTTCGAGGCAACAATGTACTCAGCTTCTAGAGTTGAATTTGCAATGATGGATTGCTTGGAACTCTTCCATCTAGTTGAACCACCATTACATAGAAACACATACCCTAAAGTAGACCTTCTATCATAAGGATCAATCGATCTGACATAAAGTCTAAATCAATGTAACCCTCAATTCACAACTCTGAAATTCCTCCAAAGATCAAGAACAAATCCTTAGTTATTCTCAAGTACTTGGGGATGTTTTTCATAGTAGTCTAGTACTCTTCACCTGGATTCGACTGATACCTGCACGTGACACTTATAGCAAGGGCTATATCAGGTCATGTACACAATATTGCATTTATGAGGCTCCTTATTTTCAAAGCATAAGGGATCTTGCTCATCCTTTGAATATTCTCAGGTGTGGTAGGACATATCTTCATAGAGAGACCAATGCTATGTCTATGGGATAGTAATCTCCTCTTAGACTTTACCACGCTGAACCTCTTCAGTACTTTCTCTATGTACATTTTCTGTAAAAGACTAAGCATCGTATTTGGTCTATCCTTATAGACCTTAATTCTTAGAATATAAGATCCTTCTCTTAGCTCTTTCATGAAAAATTTCTTGAACAACCAACTCTTGATCGAGGTCAGCATGAAAATATCATTTTCAATAGGAAGAATGTCATCCATATATAATATGAGAAATGTGATAGTACTCCTACTCTCCTTCTTGTAAACACAAGGCTCCTCCTTATTTTTGATGAATTCAAACAATTTGATTGCATGATTGAAACAAGTGTTCCAACTCTGAGAGGCTTGCTTTAATCCATAAATGGATCTTTGTAGCTTGTAGACTTAGTGATCTTTATCACTCTAAGTGAAATCCAAAGACTGCTCCATATAGATATTTTCCTCAAGATATCTATTAAGGAATGTAGTTTTCACATCCATCTGCCATATTTCATAATCGTGATAAGCTATAATAGCAAGCAGTGTATGGATGGATTCCAGTATGGCTACAAATAAAAAGATATTCTGATAATCAATATCTTCGCATTGACTATAACTTTTCACTACTAGCCTAACTTTATAGATCTTTACCTTACCATCTGCACTTATATTTCTTTTGTAGATTCATTTATACCTAATGTGTACAATACCCACTGGTGGATCTACTAAGGTCCAGACTTGGATTGAATGCATTGAGTCAATTTTCAACTTCATAGCATTCAACCATTTCTCAAAGTCGATATCTAATATTGCCTCATCATAGGTCTTAGGTATTGGAAATAGTGCAGGATTTAGGACATGCTTTTCAAAATTTTTTTCAAAATTTATTAAAAAAAATTTAATCTAGTATTAATTTAGGTATGCATTGATCTAATCAATAACCCTACACTAGGATCTAGACATGTTGATATATTATTGAAAATTTAAATGCAATCGATCAACAAATTGAATTTGCTGATTGACTTATGTTTAGAATACAATATCTACGCATAGTAGATAATTACAAAATAATATCATAAAAGCAAACACTGGAGTTTCTAATGATATTGCTAGAATCTATGAGGAAAGTCTCACAATCTTCTATGAGTACATGACATCACACTATAGTCACACACTCGTCTGGCCTCTATGGTGAGACCACATGGAGCTTCTAGTCCCGATTAGCTCCATCGGAGTGCTAGCTCCTCGCCAGGGTCTTCATAGCTGATCTCCATCGATCTAATTGACGACCTTTCTTTTGATCTTTTGGACACTCCAAAAGGCCAGAAAATAATCTATAGAGGTTGATGAGGTGGTGTAGAAAATCTGGTGGTAATTCGATGCTCACAGCACTCGATCTCTCCATCCAAACCCTATGTCTTAACTCTAGGATTTTACACACCCAGAAAACCCTGACGCCTGAAAAAACTCTCACGCCCAATCTTGAATTAATTTTTTCATAAAACAAATTTTCATAGATAGATGGACTCTCCCTCTATCAAACACCCAATCTCAAAATATTTTTTAGATGGGTCACAAAAGAAGAAAAATAAAAGAATGGGTGAGAAGAAAAAGATTAGCACTAAAGAATCTTTCTCTTCCTCTGGACGTTTCCATGTCTAGACTTGTGCCCGTCTTTGGCTTTTCTCTTTCCCAGAAACTCTCCTATGCACTCTCACACTTCTCCACATGCATTCACACAAAAAATCCCTTCTTAAAGGGTGACATTAGATGGGAAATGTGCATGGGAGGATAAGGTGTGGAGGTTGAACTGGTTTCAACCTCTTAAACAAATTTGAATTCAAATAAGTGGCTTATCCTCTTCCAACGCCAATGCCACTTGAGAAACTCATAGAGGAGCTTCTCATCAGTGTGCCCACACTTTGAACCATTCAAAATTAGGTGACAAACTAAGGATGGCATGGGGAATGGATAAGATAGGGAGGTTGAACTTGTTTCAACCTCCAACTCATTTGAATTCAAATTTAAATGAATTTTCAAATCTAATCCAACACTTGAACCAGGTCAAAGAGGGAAAGGAGAGGGAACCAACATCAGATGTTAGCATGGAGAATGTTTACACATATCCAAATTTGCATAAGAAGTCACAAAGGGGCATGGTGAGGAGATAAGGATAGGGTGGTTCCAACAAAATGAGTTGAATTCAAAATTCAACAAGGTTTGAACTGGCCCAATGTTTGGACTAGATCGAAGGGAGAAAAGAGAGGAGGTGCACATCTCTTTCTGCGAGAGAAAAACTCATGTAAATTTTAGACGGAGCAGGGGTCAAAGTGGGTGGCGTAGGAAGAAGTAAGGATTTGAAATTCAAATCATATTTGACTTGGTCCAAATTGGTTTCAACCAAACCAATTTCTCAGACCCTATTAGACTAGGTCAAACTTAATCAAATTAGGCTTGACCCAACCCAATAAATTTTTAATCAAATTAAAAATTAGTTAGGTCTAGATTCTGATCAAATCAGGATCGAATCTTCCATAGCGATTAGGTCATCTCATGACCTGATCGGGTTAAATCCAATCGAATCAAATTCAATCGGACTTGATCAAATTCTCATCGCTCAATCAAATTGCTAATTAATCCTCTAATAAATATAGAGCCCCAATTGGATGGGTGTCTGGGCAATAGAGTCCATCTACATGAAGAGTCTTGAAGAGTTCCAAAACCGAGTGGAACTCTTGAACCTAGTATACTAAATGAATGGAAACTCAAACAATCATAGAGTTCCCAGACCAGTAAACTCTTTGATCAGAGAGTTTTAGAATAAGATAGAACTCAAAAGTTTTCAATCGAGTGAAACCCATAAAGAATAGGACTAGGTCTAGTGGGACTCTAGGTCACAAGAGTTTCGATCCAGTGGGAACTCTTGATTATAAAGTCCCCAGACCACTTGGTACTCTTGATCAGCTATCACTATCAGTATAGAAACTCTATTATGTTGTGACAACCACAGGTTTTGAACCTAAGCCAGTAAGCAGACAAAAATCAAAAATTTTCTAATATCAATCGTAGTGACCATTCTAGCAATGGTACCCAATGTTCGGATAGGTCGAATAGTCACAATGCAATGTCGATGAACCTATGGCATATGGTTATCGTATAATTCATTTTCTTGATCTTAATACTCAAAAGATGACCTAGGGTTTAACTGTCAATCTTGAAAAATCATCTATACGTATTTCAAAATTTAAGTTGTTATTGAATGAACCATCCAGTCGAGGTTTTTTGACTAATATTAAAAATAACAATGATGCACTTGCTCCACACTTGAAGGGATTAATCCCATCTTGACTCACACACTGACTTCATAAGAACTTAACTGCACCTAGTAGCCTTCTATCATTGAATTAGAAATTTAGTTAGTCTAGTACCCAGGTATAGTGAGTTGCTTGTAAGCCACCATGGTGATCTCAGGTCTATGGAATACTTATATCCATATCCTTCGCAAGCAACTCTTGCAGCAGAGAGCTCCGTAGTTGGGTCATGTTTAGTAAAATATCTCCTACACTTTCATCTGCATGTCATACTATGTCTTCATACTCCTTGGTTAAGAGGACACTATATTATATATGGCATACAATGATCTACACTAGATACATTAATCGTCCTAGTAATCGATGTGTCATTTGATCACAAACAAGTTTAAGGACTAAATGAGCAAATCCTTCCTTGTATCGATCTAAATAGTTCCCTATATTGACTTGTCACAGAAGAGTTCAATTAATTAAGATTAAGAGTCACAAAAGTGTGAAAAGCTGAGAGTAATTTTATTTTGATCAATTAAAAAATTTAAGTATATTTTATAATGTAGCTTAATTATCTACAACCTAGTATTGGATTTGACTTTAGAATACAGTTTTTTTCAAACAGACTTATTTATTTAGACTAATATGCTTATTTCAATGAATAGTTATTCCGTATGCTCCATCTTTCGATATTAGATTGTGCGATACTCTTTGATTTCGCAAGATGTCTTTAGTCAAGGTTCTTGTTTTGTTCCACACAATAGTTTCAAATCCTTCTTTTTCCATCATAGTGGACTCTATAATAAGGTCAAACGTCACCATTGGTTACATTGTTACTTTTGACCTTTTGGACCAACATTGTCACATTGGGAGAGCTGGGTGGGGCCATGTCCGCTGCTAAAAAACCTGGCAAGGAGCATCGCTCCTGATCTTTCAAAATAAGATGTATAAGCAATGCAGAATGTGCTTGGTGCGTCATGTGCCTTCGGCTTCCTTTTCTTGAGCTATGGCTCTAGTACTATCAGTAAGTACAGTAGAACTGGAAACCATCCAAGTGAGGATGCCACTCCAGCTACATGCCGTGTCCATAAAACTTTTCAACAGCTCAATATAGGCTTCCTTCGCAGCACTCGAATGCTGCAGCATCCTCCGCCTCGCCACACAGAATTGTTCACAGTGTGCTGCTTGAAATTTTTTTAGTAGATCGCTCCTCCATTCAGGAAAATACATAATCTGACATACTTTTACTATCATCATGATCTGATTGAAAACTAGAGTCAGTATATTCCATAAGTTTTAAGTCAGCATTTTCATAAATGAGCCATTGATCCTTAGTATTTCTCAAATACTTCAGGATTATCTTTACAACATTCTAGTGATTCTCACTCAGATCAAACTGGTATCTACTCACTACCCCAAGTGAGTATATGGTATCCTACTTATAGCTCACTTCTCTTAGGAGGTCGGACCAATCCTCTTTGAGAAAGTAATTTTATGGCCTATCAAGAGATAGCCCCTTTTGAAATTTGCCATGCTAAATTGCTTCAGCATGGTATCGATGTATGTGGACTGGGACAATCTAAGCAATCTTTTAGATCTATCTCTATAAATCTTCATCCCCAAGATGTAGAAAGCTTCTCTCAAGTCCTTCCTAAAAAATTATGATGACAGCCAAATATTTATTTCCTGTGGTGCAAGGATGTCATTCTTGATTAAGAGAATATCATCCATATACAAAATAAGAAATATGACTATAGAATTGTTAGCCCATTTATACATGCTGGGTTCCTCGCCATTCTTAATGAAGTCACACATTCTGATCATCTTATCAAAATACATATTCCAACTCTACGATGCCTGCTTCAATTTATAGATGGATCTCTGAAGCTTGTACACCTTGGACTTATCTATGGACGTGAAATCCTCAGGTTGTATCATATACACCTCTTCATCTAGCTTTTTATTTAGAAAAGCTATTTTCACATCCATTTGCTAGATCTCATCATCTAGATGTGCTGCTATTGCAAGTACAATTCAAATGAACTTGAGCATTGCCATCAAAAAAATATCTCATCATAGTCAATACCATAATTTGACGATTATCCCTTAGACCAAAATGGACTTTATAGGAGAACCTTCCTATTTTGCCTTTTTTTAAAATGAATTTACTTACACCGCAATGATTTTATTCCTTTAGGTGGATTCAACCAGGTCCATGAAGGGAAATCCTGACTTTCCCGGTCCAGGTTCGTCTCAGATCTGATTGATCAAAAGGATATATTTCAAAAATTTCTCTTGTCCTCAATCAGATCTTGATGATGTTTCTTAGATCTTGATTCCTTATTATTTTAATTAATAAATAAATAAGATAAATAAATCAAATTCAATTTAACCTGATTTGGGTAATCCTATTTACCCCCTGTAGATGACCTGATATGCAGCGGAGGTTCTGGATCTAAGCCATGCAAGCGCCTGGCCTCTACCGGTAAATCCACTCAGGTTGGATCTGGAGAACTCTTCTTCTCCTATCACACCTCCAAATAAGATCTGGATCTCTCTGGAGGAATCTTCCAAAACTCTTTTGAAGATCTGCAGTCGTCTTTGTAGACAGCGCAGCCCTCTTGATTTTGATCGCCTTTCCTTGATCTGAATCGCACCAACCTTAAGTCCATCTTTGGACGTGGAGAGCAAGGGTAGAAGAGACTATGGCATGGAGAAAGGAGGGAGGAGGCAGCCTTGGGCGTTGGGAAATCTTCTCTTTAACTTAGATACTCTTTGCAGCTTGCAAACCTTGTGATCAGTATCACTGGATGTGAAACCTAGCGGCTGTTCCATATAGATATCTTCCTCAAGATATCCATTTAGGAATGCCGTTTTCACGTCCATTTGCCATATTTCATAATCGAAATAGGCTGCAACGGCAAGCAATGTGCGGATGGATTTTAGCATAGCTACTGGGGAAAAGGTATCCTGATAGTCAATGCCTTCACGTTGACTATAACCTTTTGCCACCAGTCTAGCCTTGAATGTCTCCACATTCCCATCTGCACCAATCTTTCTCTTGAAGATCCATTTACACCCAATAGGTACTATACCTTCTGGTGGATCTACCAAGGTCCAGACTTGGTTTGAGTGCATCGAGTCAATTTCTGACTGCATTGCCTCAAGCCATTTCTCGGAGTCGATATCTGATATCGCCTCGTTGTAGGTTTTGGGATCATCACCATGAGCACCATTACCTATGAGGAACATTTCCTCTACATCCTCTGAAATAATACCTAAGTATCTTTCAGGGGGACGGGAAAACTCTTTCCGATCTACGAGGTGGAGGAGGTAGTGTTCTATTGGCTCAACCTGATTTGGTTCCACTTGGTCCTTAGCTCGTTCTGCTTGTGAGACTTTCTCATCAAGCTTAATCTGCTTTCCAATGCCGCTATCTTGAATAAACTATTTTTCAAGAAAGATGGCATGTCGACTCACAATCACATTGTGGTCTTCTGGAATGTAGAAATAGTATCCTAATGACTCTTTAGGATATCCTATGAATCGAGCTCTAAAGGACCTAAACTCTAACTTGTCCGCTTGTTGTCTTTTGACATGAGCCGGACAACCCCAAATTCTGAGATGACTCAGACTTGGTTTCTTACCGTGCCATATCTCATACGGTGTGGTAGGAACGGTTTTAGAGGGAACCCTATTCAGTAGATAGAATTGAAGTTAATAATGAATGTCCCCAAAGAAAATCAGGGAGGTCTGTGAAGCTCATCATGGATCGAACCATATCCAATAGAGTCCGATTTCTCCATTCTGAAACCCCGTTGAGTTGAGGTGTTCCTGGTGGAGTCCATTGAGAGACTATGCCATTTTCCTTAAGATAGTCTAGGAATTCCCGGCTAAGGTATTCACCTCCTCGATCTGATCGAAGAACCTTAATGGGTTTTCCAGTTTGTTTTTCTACTTCATGTCTGAATTCTTTGAACTTTTCAAAAGCTTCAGACTTGTGTCTCATAAGATACACATACCCATACCTAGACAGATCATCGGTAAAGGTAATGAAGTAGACAAAATTGCCTCTAGCCGGCACATCAAATGGGCCGCACACATCAGTATGTACTAGGGCAAGGAGATCTGTGGCCCTCTCCCCATGTCCAACAAAAGGGAGTTTAGTCATTTTGCCTTGAAGACAAGATTCACAAGTTGGATATGACTCAAAAGTCAATGGACTCAATAGCCCATTTTTCTCCAATTTGTTAATCCTATCTTCTGCTATATGACCTAATCTCAGGTGCCATAGATATCTGTCGTTTGGACTATCCCTAGGTCGTTTGGCATTCACGTTTTGCTCGATAGTTAAAACAGGTACATCAATATGTAGCTGATAAAGACCATTAATAAGGAAACCATTTGCAATTTTATTTCTTTCATAAAGAATGTTACAATGGTCCTTAAAGAAGGTGATCACATAACCTTCTTGTGCTAAGCATGAAACAGAAATCAAATTCCTGCTAGCTGCAGGCACATAATAACAGTCTTTTAAAACTAAGTCTAAACCAGATGGTAATCGAAGAGGGTATGTTCCCACGGCTACTGCAGCAACTCTTGCTCCATTACCGATGCGTAGGATCATGTCTCCATCCCTCAGCCTCCTGCTATCCTCAAGACCCTGCATAGAAGTGCACAGATGAGCACTAGAACCAGAGTCAAGCACCCAACTGGATGCAGAAGAAACCGTAAGGTTAGACTCAATAACGAGCATACCTCCAGAAGGACCTTCCTTCTTGTTCTTCAGGGTGGCCAGGTAAGTAGGGCAGTTCCGCTTCCAATGGCCGTCGCTGTTGCAATGGAAACACTTTCCTTTGCCATCGACCTTCTTCTTCGGTTCTGCCTTCTTCTTCTTTGATCCTTCCACCTTTTGCTTTTTCACAGACTTCTTTTTCTTTCCATAAGACTTTCTTTTGGAAGAAGTCCGTTCCATAGCAAGAACTGAGCCTTTAGAACCTTTCATAGAAAGCTCAGCGGTAACCAGCATATTCATTAACTCGGCCAAGGAATTTTGAAGTTTATGCATGTGGTAATTCATGATGAATTGCCCATATGCATCAGTCAAGGATTGCAGAATAATATCATTCTGCAGATCCAAGTCCAACTTCACACCGAGCTTCTCAAGCTCTTCCATGTCCTTGATCATTGTCAGACAGTGATCTTGGACTGACTGCCCATCACGCATCTTAGCCTTAAAAAGTCATTTCGTGACTTGATATTTGGCTGCGCGACTCTGTTCACCAAACATCTCCTGCAGGTGAGCCAACATTTGGCGAGCAGTCCCGATATCTTCATGTTGGCGCTGGAGCTCATCAGACATCGAGCCCAACATGTAGTATCTGGCCTTATTATCTTCGTCAATCCATTTTTCCAGAGACGCTCTCTGTTCAGTGGATGGACGAGCTGGTAAGGTGGGAGGGTCCTGGTCCAAAACATGTGTTAACTTCTCTGAACCCAAAACAATTTTGTAGTTCCTGAGCCAATCTTTATAATTGGGTCCAGTCAGTCTATGTGTGTCCAGGATACGTGCCAATGGGTTGGACGCAGACATTTTTCCTGTAGAGAGTCAAAGATTCTAGTTAGATACTGTAATTTTGACTTGACCAATTTGTTTAGGGATTTTATTTTTAAACAAATTAGCTCCCACTATTTTCTCGGATCCCTACACTCCCTCTGTAGAGATGCGAAAATCTCCACGATTGAATGATTTCTAGTGGGTGGTGCGGTCTCACCAACTGACTCATCACCTCACCTAACAGTTATTGGTGATGGGTTAGCCAATGAGTGAACAACTCTTGTTCAATGATTCTCTAATCATGGTGCACCCAAACTTGGTCTCTAATTCATGAATCTCACCGTATCCGGAATATTGATCCACTCCTTAGTTAAGTCAGACCCACCATTTGCATAGACTGGGTTCCTAATTGAGTCTCTCACCGTATCCGGAAATATTGAGCCCAACTCATCCTCCAGCCCATAGCATCCAATGCCTAATAGACATGGTTGCATCTTCCCGGTGCAACTGAGCCACTGTATCCAGCCGAGAACAATCAACCCCGGGAAGGGCCCGCACATCTACAATGGTGGAAGACCTCAGACTTAATCTTTTCTTAGGGAGAATTGATTCAGGTCTCATTAAACTAGACTTGGCTTAGTCATAACAATTATGACTAACCTAGTGGCATGGGTTAGCTCGGATTATTGACCACCTCAGATCAGAACTGTGTCAACAGATATGGCCAGGTAAGTGAGACCGGTGGAAGGAATATGCCATTAACTCGTACAAGAACGCATTCAGGTCGAGTAGCTTCCAATTAAAAACCAGTCGGTCGTCTGTGCCAAACTTACCTTAGACACCAAATTGTTGAGTCAGAACCAATTGGGTTAGCCTACAATCCAGACTCTAACCTCTGAGCCTAATTAGGTCTTGCTTGATCGTGACTCGATCTTGACCCAGACTTAATCCTATTAGGCTGGTCAATTTAAGCATTGTTGATCCCATCTAACCAACTCTTGATTCGGTTTGATCAACCGCTTAGACCTAATTGAGCTACCCAAGCCCGAACCCAGTATTATGAATATGTCTTAGATCTGAAATTCTCAATTTTAGACCTAATTAATATTCCATAAACTTAATTCTTAATTAAGTTGGGTTCATAAACAAAATATGCACAATAAATCCTAGGGTTTCAGGATCTAGGGTTTTGCAGAAAGTAAGTTTTGGGTTTCTGATTAAGGACGAACACGCAGCACCCCTACACGTCATAAGAACACCCCATCGAATGGGAAGAGAGGGCCTTTAAACCCTTCTTCGTTCTTATGACCGGACGGCCAAGAGGAACGCCTTAATCAGGAACATGTCAATACTACAAAACAGTTATAGATCTATATCATATATCTCATATACAAATTTAGATCTAATCATGGCATATTTTGCATACATCTCATGTATCAAATCATGCATGTTTTCAGATCTAAATTATCTCATAATAATCTAAAAAATTAGATTTAAATTGATCTAATCAAAATAAATTCTAATCTAGACAATTATGTAGAACTATTCTACAACTAGTCTAGACATGCATCTAATCATATCTCATATGATATTTAAAATTAAATAATTTTTATTTGCTATTTATCAGATGTTATTATAACACTTATAATATCAGAAAAATAGTAAATAAGAAGATCTAAAATATGATTTAATCAGATTAAATCAAAGACATGCAAAACTATTCTATAGAACTATTCTATTCTAGAACTAGTCATGCATATCTTCATGTTCTTAGATCCAAATCATTTAATTTTAATTTTTTTTGATTTCAGATCTGATCACATCTCATGTGACATCTGAAAATCACTTTATTTTCTAATTAAAATAAAATTTAAAATCAGATCTAAACAATTTTAGAACCATGGCTCTGATACCAGTTGAAGGGAAATCCTGATTTCCCGGTCCAGGTTCGTTCCAGATCTGATCAGATCAAGAGATATATTTCAAAAATTTTTCTCTTGATCTCAATCAGATCTTGATATATTTCAGATCTGATTCTTATTATTTTAATAAATAAAATAAAATAAGATAAATTAAATCAAATTTAATTTACCTGATTTGGGTAATCCTATTACCCTGTAGATGATCCTGATTGCAGCGGAAGGTTCTGGATCTAGCCACGCAAGCGCCTGGCCTCTACCGGTATCCACTCGGGTTGGATCTGGAGATCCTCTTCTTCTCTATCACACCTCCAAAAATCAGATCTGGATCTGATCTGGAGGATCTTCAAAACTCTTTTGAAGATCTGCAGTCGTCCTTTTGCAGCAGCGCAGCCTTCTTGCTTTTGATCGCCTTTCCTTGATCTGAATCGCACCAACCTAAATCCAAAACACTTTTGGACGTGGAGAGCAAGGGGAGAAGAGACTATGGCATGGAGAAGGAGGGGAGAGGCAGCCTTGGGGCGTGGGTCTAATTGCATTGGAATTAGGGTTGGGCGCAGGGTCTTATTTATAGACCTCTTGTGATCCAACTCCTCTTCCTCTCAACCAATCACAACCCTTTGTGAAATCAGATCTAAATCTGATTGGTTGGAATAGAGACCCCTGGATTCCTCCTTAGAGGGCGCCTAAGACCAGTCAAACTTGGATTCTTAGTAGAACTCTGAATTGGAATCCAAAAGGGAGGTGGAGTCCTTGTCCAACAAGGACTCCTAGGCGCCTCCTAACTTGGGCTCACGCCACCCTTGGCGTGCGCCCTTCTCCTTGCCAGGTTCTGGCAGGGGGACAGGCCCCCACCAGCTCTCCAATAGGTGCATGACATGTGGTCAAAAGTCAAAGGGTCAATGGTCAACGTTTGACCAGTCAAAGGTAGACTTTTGACCAAAGTCAAAGAACAAGAAATGGCAGGTGACCAAAAATGGCAGGTAATGTCTTACAAATAAGACAACCTATTCTGACTTGGACAACCTCCAGTCAGACCATATGAAGGCCTCTGATTGAGCACAAACTCCTTTGGCTCAGTCAGGACAACTTATTTATGATAGTAAAAGAAGAACGTTAGGTTCAATCGAGTGCTAGCACGATTTTCCTTGAACCTAATTGAATCTCATTCAGATCAATTGAACTAGATCAGTTCAATTGATGATCACCAGATTCAAACCCTTGTTTGTGTGACCCAGTTAGGTTCAGTTCTGTATGGTAATGGGATATGTCATGATCTCTATCATCGACATCATCGAAACTCCTTTCGATGGATCAGAACTCTTCTGATTCGAACAGCTAGAATGATCGATCATCTAAATCATTCTAATTGCTCCCAAAATCCACCAGTGACACCTAGCAGTATATGGTGGCAACCCATCAGAGCTGAATGCGAACCTCTTGGTGCAGCTACCTGTGTGATTCAAGTTCTTCTATCTTGAGCCCCGATCAGATTAGGGTTAAGGTGAACTCGTCAAACCCTAGTCTCTGTCATATGATGTAATCATTCGATTCGAGTCCAATGTGAAAATCTAAATAGAAACTCTTTCTATTATTTCACTCTACCATGGCCATGGATTTCTGGACTTGATTCTCATGATCATCATAGGGCTACTCCTCTACCACCGAGGTAGATAGATTCCATCTTGATGCAATCCAGTTCCTACAATGAACATGCTATAGCCAACATACACCTCAGGGTTCCATATGGCTAGGAGACCGAGTAATGGTGTAGTCAAACTATAACACCCTCAAGGTGAACTGCCGATGCATCTCAGGTCAAAGAACCAGACACACTACTGCAGCATCGAGTCAGTCATTGACGAGAAGGTAGACTCCCTAATGACTACTCGAGGTGGTCACGCTCAGTGCCCTCGTTCTCTAACGAGTACCTGTACTCTCGCTCCGGTGTCTCCACACCGTAGACTCAAGACTCATCTACTAAAGAGAAGCGATCGTACACCAACCTTTCGGATCAATCACCATCCTCGTGATGATCCTATGGTCGGGAGCTGTTTATGAGTTAATAATGATTATTCATGTCTTAAATTTTCAACTCTTGAAAATATGAATTATCATTACCATTAACTCAAAGGATGTATCACAGACACTAAATACACAGGTGTGATAGAAAATAATCCATTTTATAAATTATAGTCAAAATTATAATTTTGCCCCTAGAAGTGTATTACAAGTGTCAGCCAATTCTGGCTTCTAGGGCACATATATCTAACAGTCCATACACTATTGACTTTAATGGATTTCATTTTGGACTTCATGGCTTCTAGCCATTTATCAGAGTTGGACCTCTGCATGGCATCCATGTAGGTGATCGGATCCTCATCCTTCTTGTCAAGTTCAGCAGGATCACCATCTTGAACTAAGAAATCATAGTATCGATCTGGTTGATGTGGTACTCTACCTAAAAGATCATTGTATCTATCTGGTTGATGTGGTACTTTATCAGATCTTCTTAAAGGTGCCTCTACAATGGGCTCTAGGTTTGATTTTATCAAATCCATCTCTGTAGATTCACTAGAATATGTCGGTTCTTCTACCTGTCGAACTTCACTAAGTTCAACTTTAGAGGCAGCAGTTTCTTTCATTAGAAACTCCTTTTCTAAAAAGATTGTCTATTATGGATGAACACTTTTTGTTCTTCAACAAGGTAGAAGTAATAACTTATAGTTTTCTTGGGGTACCCTATGAACAAGCACTTATCGAACCTAGGTCTAAGCTTTTTTGGTTGTAAATGTTTAACATAAGTCGGACATCCCCAAACCTTAAGGTGAGAGAGTGTCGGCCTACCTCCAATCCATGTCTCATATGAAGTTTTTGCAATAGACTTGCTCGAAATATTGTTTGAAATAAAACAAGTAGTCTCGAGTGCATACCCTCTGAACAAAATTTACAGACTCGCAAACCCCATCATGGATCAAACTATGTCCAACAATGTTCGGTTCCTCCTTTCAGACACACCATTATGCTGTGGTATTTCAGGAGGGATCCATTATGAGAGAATTCTATTTTCTCCTAAATATGTCAAAAATATATTGAAAAAGTATTCACCTCCTCAGTCTGACTGAAGAGTTTTAATACTCTTTTCAAGTTATTTTTCTACCTCATTTCGATATCATTTAAACATTTCAAATGAATTGAATTTACTCTTCATAAGATAGATGTTTTCATATCTCGATAGGTCATCAGTAAATATAATGAAGTAGTAATATCCACCTCCAGCACATATGTTCATAGGTCCATATATAATAGTATGTACTAGACCTAGAAGCTCTATGGCCTGTTCACCTTTTCCAGTAAAAGATAATTTGGTCATCTTTCCAAGAAGGCAGGACTCATAAGTATTCAATAATTCACAATCACCGATGTTAAGGATACACTCTTTGACTAACTTGTTAATTCTATTCTTATTTATATGATCGAGCCTATAGTGCCAAAGATAGGTATCGATGATATTATCTAGTTTTGGATGTTTATTTAATATGTACATTATATTAATAGACTGTGATAAAATATAAATACTATTTTTTAATTATCCTCGCATTACTATAACATCATTCATAATGATATCATAATATTTTTTTATTAACAAATAATAACCATTTTAGGCTAAAAGTCTAATAGAAATTATGTTCATCATAAAAGATGGATAATAGTGATAGTCACTTAAAATGATATTATTATTTTTGAAAATAAGCTCAAGAGTTCTCAATGCGAGGACTGAAACTTTACTTCCATTTGTAACATTAAGAAATCTATCGTCATTCTCAAATTTTCTTTCAATTTGAAGTCCATGCAATGAATTGCATATGTGAATTGGACTTCTGGTATCTAATACTTAGGTAGATGTATCACAAATGGAGAAATTGCAAGGTGTTATCATATAACAGCCTTGACTAGCAATCACTTATTGATTTCTTCTGTTCAGTCTATTCAGATCAAGAGGACCATTCCTCTTTAGATCTGTCAGATTAGGATCGACACTAGACCTTTCCTATTCTGATCCTAAATGCTTGTCACTGTCCAACAATGAACTGAGCGGACTTACACTAGCCATGCTATTTATTTGAAAGAAAAAACATAAGATCATATTAGTACTCAAATTATTTAACTCTAAAGATTTGGACTTTAGTCTAAAGATTTTTTTTATTATTTTAATAAATTGATAGCCTTTACCTCCAATTCGAGAAATTACACTAACTCCTTAGTAGGTACTAGAATCCATATAGACTACAAACAGGCTCGAGAAAGCTCTGGCTAACCCATGTGCATCTACAAGTAGGTTCACAATCAATTATTTCTTCAAATAATTTTTAATAATTAGATTTTGCCCCAGAAGTCAATTCAATAGGCTAAGGCCTCCATTGAAAGGATCTAGTTAGGTCCAACCATTAACATGATTAAGTTCGATGCATCAAACCAATGATGACCAGGCCCGAGGAAAGCTTTGGCTAACTTGACCACTGTTAAGAGAGTGCGACCTAATCATCATATGATGGATAGAAATTCTAATATCTAGATGAACATCAGGCATAAGGTACCTCCAATATTCACTTAGAAAATTGGACTCATTACTATTCACCTGAATGGAAGGCTATGACATGGTTATCCCCATAACTTAGTCATTTTAAGGATCTAATAATTTAAAAGATTTAGATTACATGTAATTTAAGGATAGAAAGGATACGAACCAATTTTCTCCTACTGACTTCATCAAGTCAAATCCTTCCACTAACTTCACCAAGTCAACAGGTTAGGATTAGAATCAATTTAGGTCCATGGGCATCTAATTCAATCTTACTGATTGAAATCAATCAAATTGATTCCTATTGACATGGGTGAGCTCGAATCATCAAGTGATTTAATCAAATCCTAATCGACCATATCGATCAGGTAAGTGAGATTAGTGAAAGGGATATGGCATTAACTTGTCAATAATCGAATCAGTGCGAGTAGCTCCTAATTAAAAACCACTGATCTTGAATGTTGAAAAGAGCATGATGTTGTCATTAAGATACCGTATTTATTAATTTAATTTTAACTTCTTAAAATAAATTAAAAATAGATAAAAAGCAATGAGTCAGATTGAATCCATAGAGAAGGCAGTGTTTTAGCTTAGAAATCTTTGATTTTATAAAAAAAAAAGATTTTTTAAAAAAAAATTTGAAGTCAAAAAATAAAATTTTAAATTATATTAAATAATAAAAACTAAAAGAGCATAAAAATAAAATTTGGGTCTTAGCATCTACTTGCAATAAAATAAAGAGCAATAATTAAAGTATAAAAATTAAATTACAATAAAAATAAAGAACATGAATTTAAAGAGCATAAAAATAAAATTTTGCATTAATTTAAAAATTTATAATTTAAATATATAAAATTTAAAAAAAAGAAAAAAGAATAAAAATAGCTAATCTTGATCTTGGATCGGCATCGGCATTGAGATGGTGTAGAAGCCAGCTCTTCTTCACACCACCCATTGCCTTGAAGCAGTCTCTAACCCAAGCATGGCTCTAACCTTTACCAAACACCTTCCCATGATCAAAGATGATTGATTTTGGAGGCCTAGAGTCCTTTAAATAGAGGTAGGAGAGCTGGAGGATTTTTCTGTAGGTAATGTGGGACTAAGGAGAGTTCTGATTAACAAAATATGAAAAAAATTGAGTGAAAATTGGATTAAAATAGCCTCTGGACATGTTCTATTGAGTTCCTTGAATTTTGGCCATCAAATTTTGATCAAACGATCCAAAAAATATCAAAAATCAAGTTTTAAAAGCCCAGATCAGGTCAGATTAATTTTTGACCATCCGATGGAGTTTATATTGAGAAGATCAGGCTGTTAGATCATCATTGGGTATTTTAATCAAGTCGGGAGCTTTCTTGATTGTTGGATCATCGCCTGGGACGTGTATGGCCATCGGATCATGTAGATGGGCTGAAGGATTTTTGAATCAAAAAAAGAAATAACACCAACCATTGGATCGAGAAATGGGTGATCTCTGGTCATTGGATCTTCATCTAGAGCATTTGGAGCCATCAGATCGCATGTAATGGAGCTAAGAAATCGAATCAAAGCTGGAAATGACCCCCACCATTGGATCTTCATTGGCAGCAACCATAGCCATTAGATCGTGCATTACTATGCTAATGGACCATGCTGGACTGGGCTTTCTATAAGCTGCAACCAATCGATGCCCATTTTCTCTTCAAAATTATCAAAATACCCTCGCTTAAGGATCTATAGTGAGCCATGATAAAATTGATGTCATGCTGACATCAGCGATGCGCTGGATGGGTTGGCTTATGCAGCTTGCACTAGTGTGTGGGCTGGGTCAGCTGGCTTGCGGTGCATGGCTTGGCTTGGCTGGGTAAGCTGGCTGAGTCATTTTTTATTTTATTTTTTTAAAAATTCATATTTAGTTTATTTTAGCACTAATTTTTTTCAAATTTATTTTGTTATGATCAAAAAAATGAGCTCTTTTTATTGATAATAATATTTTATTTTTTATTTTTATTTTTTAATTAATAAAAATATTAATTTCTTAAAAATATATAAAAATTAATTATTATTTCTTAAAAATAAATATAAATTAATTTATAAATTAATATTTTTATTAGTAAATTTATGATACTTATCACACTGTCTAACTTAAGCTTCGCTCGTCCTCGAGTAAAGAAAGAATTTAGTTTTAGATATCTTTTAACTTTAGAGTTTCAAATTTTACCTAAGCAGTTTTCAAAATGATCATTGATATTCAATAGAGCATAAGTGAGGCATATCGTTGGGGTATTAGCACTTACCAATATAAAAATTAAGTGAAGAATATTAAATTTTTTTTAAATTTTTCTAAATTATCTCTATCTTTATCTCTGAATCATCTAAACTTTCATATGGGTAGGCGTATTGTTACTTCAGCCCTTCATTTATTGAATTTATTTATTCACATTGTCTATTTTTTGATGCAAATATTATTACTTACTTAGACAACGAGATCCGATTACTCAGTAAAAAATTAATATATAGATATTTTTTAACATTGTACCACTATTAAGTGCCTTAATCCCTTAAGCTTTCTATTTGATCCATATAGCGAGTCTTAAGCCAATGACTCCCGAACCAGTTGACTTTAAAGCACTAGGTATAAAATATCCCTTGGGTTTACTAGCATGAATCAAATAGGCTACGAGTTAAGACTAGCTTTATAACGAGCTTCTTCGTCCTTCTCATCTTTTGACATGAAACTCAATGCTTACTTAGGCAAAGAGGTCTAGTTAGAAGTACTTAAAAATTATGCTATTTTAATTTTAATTTTTTTTAATATGAAGAAACGTATAGTTATCCTATACAAGCTCATAAAAAGTAGACTTTTTTTTATGTTGATAAGAAAAATTAGAAGTACTCAAAGAAAAATTATTTATATTCTAGACTTAACTCTTTAGTGAATTTTCTTAATACTTGATCCCTTAATATCTCATAAATTCTCTAGTCTGTGCATCAATTTTTTTTTAAAAATACTTAGTTTAACTTGATTCTTAAGCATATCAGATGTCTAAATGCTAAAATGCTAACTTATTTTGAGAAACTTTTTAAAAAAATTTAAAAATTTTTATTATTCTTTCCCCTAACTTAATCAATATTATCCTCAATGGAAAAGAAAAAAATAAAAAATGTAATTAAGAACAGGAAAGAATACATTTGACTTAGTATTTATGGTCCAGCACATGCCTTTAAAAATTTGAGATCTCCCTCCAAATTATTCAAAATAATCTAATAAAAAATAAACTAAAAAAATAGATGTAAGAAAATTAAATATTGGGTTGCCTCCTAACAAGCGCTAAGTTTACTATCTTCAGCCAGACACAATGCAGCTTACTATCCTATATCAAATACTAGATTGATAAATTCCAATGATTTTGAATTACCAATCATAGGAAGATAGTTTGTTATCACTTTATTAATATATTTATTATTAATTATGAAAATATAGTTTGTAACCCCATTCTCAGACCCTTGTTTATTAAGAATTTCTTTTATTTATTTTTCTAGAATACTCATATATTGATTTTTTGGATTAGGAGATAAATTTGTCTCAATGGGTACTGAAAGGGTGTCTAGAGGTAGGTTTAGTTCTGGAGGTAAATTAATATGATCTTGATTAAACAACTTCATTGACACTTCATTACATGGCTCTTAATTTTTGTAAGAAGAATCGGCTTATAGGATTGAAGGGCATAGGGCTTTTGTTTTATAAGTCTCAAGTAACTCATCCACTCTCTTCTTTCCTATGTTTATCTTATTTAAATTGAAACCAACATCAATACTAGTTTCGGGCTCAGGTTCTTCTATGTGGTTAGCTTCAGTACTAACCTATTCTTTTATATTTTTATTTTGGCTAGCGTCAGTACTAGTCTCTTTCACCTGGTCTTGGTATGGATCCATAAGAATTCTATAACTTTTAAGTTTAGGAATTACTTTGGCATTCTCAATTTGAGAATTCTTAGGTGGGACATTGGATTGATAATTAGGTCCAGATGGTTGGTGGATAATAGATGGATTGTTTATAAGAATTGATTGGCTCGACAATTGACCTAATTCTTTCCTCATGTTAGATTCAACTAATTATCCTATTTGAGCTTCTAGCCTAGCGATAGATTATTGTTGAGTCAAGATCGATTATTGTTGGGTTAGAATTAATTATTGAAGTTGGTTAAATCTATCATCAGCTAGATTGGTCTGTCAAGGAGGTGGGTATGATGGCTGGTTATAATGCAATGGCTGGAAAGACTGACTAGGCTGACCACTATTATAGGCATAGTTTTGATATGGGATTTGAATCTGAGTCTGTTGAGATATCCAAGAAAAATTAGGATGGTTCCTCCAATATAGGTTATATGAATTTAAAAAGGATCACTAACCGGCTTGGAGTAGCCTTGTGTAGCATGAATTTATTCTTGGATAAAAGATGAAAACTCTGTAGCCATGGGATATTCACTCATATGATGGGTTGGGCTAGTACAAATCGAACAAATCTCCTACTAATTAGAGGGTGATGTGAATTATGCAAGAGATTATTGACCTAGGATTAGGAGTTAATCTAATTTTTGGGCCAAAAAGTCTATTTTATTTATCAAATTTGAATTAGCCTTAGGATTAGATTCTAGATGTTTAAATTCATGGATCCCTGCCCAAGTTTGGTAGAAAGATAACGAAGCATGGTTGATTGAGTTTTCACTTAGGATTTCAAATAAGGTATAGGCTTCATCCTCACTTTTATTCATGAATGCATCTTCACAAGATGCATCTACCAGTTGTCTAAATTGGTCTCCTAAATCCTCATAGAAAGCTTAAACTATTTGCCACTTTGATGGACCATGGTGTGGGCATTTTCTGATAAGTTCCTTAAGTCTCTCCCATGGCTCATGAATTTGTTCTCCTGGAAAATGATAGCTCATCTCATGGTATTTGTTCAACCTATGGGATAAATTTTTTTAAGAAATTTACTTTACAATTCAGCCTAGGTTTGGATTGGTCTTTCTATTATGTTAAGCTAGTACTTGGCTTTGTCTTTTAATGAAAAAATAAAATTAGTCTAAGAGCATCCACAGTCAAATTTTGAATCCTCACCATGGAGCAGATTTCTAAAAATTCATCCAAATGTTTATAAGGATCTTCACTAGTGCTTTCATAGAAAGATGAAAGCATCTGGATTATGGTCGGCTTGATCTCATAGTGGGTAGCATGTATATCAGGTAACTGAATACAAGTTGATGGATTATAGATGGAAGGAATAAAATATTTCTTCATCTATCTTGGTGGATTTCTAAAATTTTCAGCCATTTGACTATTAGATCTCATATGGTTCAGTCATTTAATTTTTATGATTGGATTCAACTAGGTCAGAAAAAGCGATCTCCTACCGTGCATGTATTAGTGCAACCCTAATATATGGTTCAAAATCTTTTAAGATTTTTTTAATTATTTAATTATTTTATATTTTTTATAATTTTTTAATTTTTATATTATTATTTTATTTTTTTAGATTTTTTTAAAAAATTTAATTTTTTATTTTTATTATTATTTATTTATTTATTATTATATTATTATTTTATTTTTAAAAAATAATGATTTTTTTAATGATTTTATTATTTTATTTATTATTTTATTATTTTTATTTATTTTAATTTATTTTATTATTTTTACTATTATTAATTATTTTTATTATTTAATTATTAATTTTTTATTATTTTTAATTTATTTAAATTTATTTTAATTAATTTATTTTTTTGAAAGAGAAGAGAAGAAAAGGAGAAGAAAGAAAGAAGATTTCTAAAGAAGAGGTCTTAAGGAGTCCTAGAGCTAAGAAGAGAGAGAAGAATTAGGGTTTAATTAGGTTTAATATTAGTTAGCAATTAAGTTAGGCAAACAATCCTAACTAAGAATTATCTTAGATCTAGACAGCTTCTAACTGTCAAGATTACTTTCAAGTCCTTCAAGTGTAAGATCAGTCAGTCAACTGACTAGGTAAGTATAAGTTGGTGGGAGTCCCCCCGTTACTTATTTTAGACATCAATTATGCTAGGCCAGATAAGATAATGGAACTAATTATAAATCATCTTTCTTCGGATCTAATTATTCCTGAATCACTTTTCTAGACACTAGTTAAATTGACTAACCCTAATCTGATTTAACTCTTAGAATTTCTTGTCCTATTGAGCTCGAGTTCCTAGGATTGATGTCTAATTGATTTTAAAATTAAAGGCTTAGGTTAATGCAGGATGTTGGTTGGTTGTTTATGGACTAAGAAAGGGTGATCAAATTATCACCTTATATTGTTTAATGGGTTGTGCCCTTAATTTGGTTTAATATGAATATGCACAAAAAAATTTTTCAAGCAAGAGGTTCTATGCAATTTAAACTAGATGCATGCAACTGAGTCTTGAGAAGCTTACCTCACCTCTAGTAATCATCAAAAGAAATAAAAAAATAAAATAAAATAAATATGATGCATGCTCTAAGCAATTAGGATTTCTAATCTTGTCATAAAGCTTTTAGTTAAGTTTAAGTGGATATTTTTTAATTTAATTTAAAAATAAAATAAAAAATTTTAGAATTTAGGATTGATCTCACCAAATAATAGTGGAAGCTTCCTACTTGCCCTAATCTTTTTATTCTTTTTTTATTTTTTTTATCTATAAAATAAATAAGAATAAGTTAGTAAGCAATATTTACAAAAATTAAAGAAATTAAAAATTTATTTATAATTAATTTATAAAAAAATCAAAGAAATCAATAAATTTAATGCTCATGCTCTTTTCGATAATGGTGCCAAAAATTTGACAAGAGCACGATGTTATCGTTAAGATACCATGTTTATTAGTTTAATTCTAACTTCTTAAAATAAATTAAAAATAGATAGAAAGCAATGAGTCAGGTCGAATTCATAGAGAAGGTAGTGTTTTAGCTTTGAAATTTTTGATTTTATATAAAAAAGATTTAAAAAAAAAATTTTTAAGGTTAAAAAATAGAATTTTAAATTATATTAAATAATAAAAATTTAAAGAGCATAAAAATAAAATTTGGGTACTAAGATCTACTACCTAAATCTTAGCATCTACTTGCAATAAAATAAAGAGCAATAATTAAAGTGCATAAATTAAATTGTAATAAAAATAAAGAGCATGAATTTAAAGAGCATAAAAATAAAATTTTATATTAATTTAAAAATTCATAATTTAAATACATGAAATTTAAAAGAAAAAAATTAAAAATAGCTGATCTTGATCATGGATCGGCATCGACATTGAGATGGTGTAGAAGTCAGCTCTTCTTCGCAGCATCCGTTATCTTGAAGCAGCCTCTAACCTAAGCATGGCTCTAACCTTTACTAAATTCTTTTCCATGATCGAAGATGATTGATTTTAAAGGCCTAGAGTCCTTTAAATAGAGGTAGGAGAGCTGGAGGATTTTTCTGCAGGTAGTGTGGGACTAAGAAGAGTTTTGATCGACAAAATATGAAGAAATTTGAGTGAAAACTAGATTAAAATAGCTCTGAATGCGTTTTGTTGAGTTCCTTAAATTCTGGCTGTCAAATTTTGATAAAATGATCCAAAAAATATCAAAAACCAAGTTTTAAAAACCCAGATTAGGTCAGATTAATTTCTAGCCATTTGATGGAGTTTATTTGGAGAAGATCGGGCCATTAGATCACCGCTGGGCATTTTAATCAACTTGGGAGCTTTCTGGATCATTGGATCATCGCCTAAGATGCGTGTGGCCATTGGATTGTGTAGATGGGCTGAAGGATTTTTGAAACAAAAAAGAAAATAACACTAGATGTTGGATCGAGAAATGGGCAAACTTTGGTCATTGGATCTTCATCTGGAGCATTTGGACCATCGGATCGCATGTAATGGAGCTGAGAAATCGAATCAAAGCTGGAAATGACCCCCATCATTGGATCTTCACCGATAGCGATCATAGCTATTGGATCATGTATTACTATGCTCATGGACCGTGTTGGACCAGGCTTTTTATGAGCTATAATGAATCAACGCTCGTTTTCTCCTAGAAATCATCGAAATACCCTCTCCTAAGGGTCTACAGTGAGCCACGATAAAATTGACGTCATGCTGACATCAGCAGCATGTCGGATGGGTTGGCTTGGGTAGCTTGCACTGGCACATGGGCTAGGTCAGCTGGCTTGCGATGCATGGCTTGGCTTGGTGCGCCGGCTTGGCTGGGCAAGCCAGCTGAGCCATTTTCCTTTTTTATTTTATTTTTTTACTAAAAAATTATATTTGGTTCATTTTGCTCCGATTTGCTCTAAATTTATTTCATTATAACCAAAAAATGAGCTCTTTTTAATGATAATAATATTTTATTTTTTATTTTTATTATTTTTAATTAATTTTTTAATTAATAAAAATATTAATTTTTCAAAAATACATAAAATTTGATTATTAATTCTTAAAATAAATATAAATTAATTCATAAATTAATATTTTTATCGATAAATTTATGGTACTTATGAAATGTCAAACTTATCTTAGACACCAATTGGTTAATTAGGTTTAATCTAATCAACCTAGTAATTTTGGGCTTAATCACGTAGCCATGAATCAAGTCCATCTTGGTCTTTGTTAAAGATATGGACTCATCCAACTATAACTATTGAAGTTGATTCTAGAGTGTCCTTGACCTAATCTAATTTAATACTTGATTAGATTTAATCAATTACTCTAGTTAAGTCCATTCTTTAACTAACCTTAGGTCTAACCTATTTAATGGACCTAATTCATCTAACCCTTTAAGCCATAGTCCTATGCTTTTGTCTTAGAATCTTTAATTCATAATTCTATATCCTACTAGATAATATTTAATTCTTTTAATTAAGTTTTGGGCTGATGGGATAGGGTTCGGTATTTTAAAAATAATTTTTAAATTTTGAAAGGTTTTTATTTTTGGTTCACCAAATGAGTTGACTCATTTAAAAAATGGGCAGCTCATTTCATAAACAACAATCATTGCTATTTTCATAATAGAAAATAAACCATAATAACATTAAAGCATGAATCACATATTAGATCTAATCTAACATATTCATGTTTAATTTTTTTATATTTTTATTAATTAAAATAATTTCAATTAACATATAAACATATCATATATGCTAGGATTTAATTTTCTAATTAACAAAAAAGCATGTCAAGCATCACCTTGCTTTGATACCATTGTTGAAAATAGTGCAGGGTTTAGGGCATGCTTTTCGAAATTTTTTTTGAATTTTATTGCAGAAGAAGCAGAAAAATTAATCTAGTATTAATTTAGGCATGCATTGATCTAATCAATAACCCTACACTAGGATCTAGATAAGCTGATATGTTATTAAAAATTTAAATACGATCGATCACCAAATCGCATTTGTTGATCAACTTGTGTTTAGAATACAATATCTATGTACGGGTAGATGATCTCCATGATCTAAATTCATAGGAAGAAGTACATAATATCATGCTGTAGCTGCATACTTGTCTGGCCTCTATGGTGAGTCCACATGGAGCTCCTGATTTCGATCAGCTCCACTGGAGTGCTACCTCTTCATCGGGGCCTTCAATGGCTGATCTTCGTTGATCTAATTGATGATCTTTCTTTTGATCTCTTGGATGCTCTAAAAGGCTAGAAAATAATCTATGGAGGTTGATGAGGTGGTGTAGAAAATACGATGGCCATCCGATGCTCATAGCACTCGATTTATCCACCCGAACCCTGAGTCCCAACATTAGGGTTTTACACACCTAGAAAATCCTGATGCCCAAAAAAATTCTCACACCCACTCTCAAATTAATTTTTCTATGAAATAAATTTTTATGAATAAAGGGACTCTCCCTCTATCGAACATCTAATCTTAAAATATTTTTTAGATGGATCATAAAAGAAGGAAAATAAAAGAATGGGTGAGAAGAAAAGGATCAGCGCTAGAGAACCTTTCTCTTCCTCTGGACTTTTCCACGTCCAGACTTGCACCCCTTTCTAGATTTTCTCTTTCTTAGAAACTCTCCTATGCACTCTCACACTTCTCCATGTGTGTCCACACAAAAAATCCCTTCTTAAAGGGCAACATTAGATGGGAAATATGCATGGGAGGATAAGGTGTGGAGGTTGAACTTGTTTCAACATCTTAACCAAATTTGAATTCAGATAAGTGGCTTATCCTCTTCCAAAGCCAATGCCACTTGAGAAACTTGTAGAGGAGCTTCTCATCAGTGTGCCCACACTTTGAACCATTCAAAATTGGGTGACAAACTAAGGATGGCATGGGGAATGGATAAGACAGGGAGGTTGAACTTATTTCAACCTCCAACTCTTTTGAATTCAAATTTAAATGAATTTTAATCTGATCCAATACTTGGACCAGGTCAAAGAGGGAAAGGAGAGGGCACCAACATTAGATGTTAGCATGGAGAATGTTCACACAAATCCAAATTTGCGTGAGAAGTCACAAAGGGGCATGGTTAGGAGATAAGGATAGGGTGGTTCCAACAAAATAAGTTGAATTCAAAATTCAACTAGGTTTGAACTGGTCCAATGTTTGGACTAGATCGAAGGGAGAAAAGAGAGGAGGTGCACATCTCTTTCTGCGAGAGAAAAACTCATGTAAATTTTAGATGGAGCATGGGTCAAAGTGGGTGGCGCAAGGAGAAGTAAGGATTTGAAATTCAAATCATATTTGACTTGGTCCAAATTGGTTTCAACCAAATCAATTTTTCAGATCCTATTAGACTAGGTTAAACTTAATCAAATTAGGCTTGACCCAACCTAATAAATTTCTAATCAAATTAAAAATTAATTAAGTCCAGGTCCTAATCAAATCAGGATCGAATCTCTGATAGAAATTAGGTCATCTCATGACTTGACCGGGTCAAATCCAATCGAATCAAATTCAATGAGACTTGATCAAATTCTCATCATTCAATCAAATTAAGCTAATTAACAATCAAATTATTAATTAATCCTCTAATAAATATAGAGTCTCAATTGAGTGGGTGTCTGAGCAATGGAGTCCCATCTATATGAAACTCTTGAAGAGTCCCAAATTAGTGGAACTCTTGAACCCAGTGTCTCAAATAAAAGAAACTCGCGATCATAAAGTCTCAAACCAGTAGAACTCTTGATCAAAGAGTTTCAGATAAGTAGGACTCAGAGTCCTAGTCGAGTGAGACCTACAAAGATAGAGTCCCAGTCTAGTAGAACTCCTGGCCCTAGAGTCCTAGTCTAGTAGGACCCTTGACCACAAAGTTCCAGACCATTGGGAGTCTTGATCAGCCATCAGATCAGGTAGAAACTCCTATTGTATGTGATCCTATAGGTTTGAACCTTAAGCTCGTAGCACAGGAACCTATTTTTTATACCAATTGATGTGACCATCGAGCAATGGTACCCAATGTTCGGATAGGTTGAATAGTCGCAACATAACATCGACAAACCTATGGCATATGATTACCGTATAATTCATCCCTTCAATCTTAATGCTCAAAAGATAACCTAGGATTTAACTGTCAACCCTAAGAAATCATCTACAGTGTATTTTAAAATTCAGTGTTCATTGAATGAACCACCCCAGTCGAGATTTTGCTAAATTGGAATATAATGATGCACTTGCTCTAACACTTGGAGGGGTCAATCCCATCTTGATTCATACACCAACTTCACAAGTACTTGACTTCACCTAGTAGCCTTCTATCACTAAATTAGAAATTTAGATATTTTGAAACTTAAATACAGTGAGTTGCTTGCAAGCCACTGTGGTGATCTTAGGTCTGAGGGATACTTATACCCATATCCTTTGCGAGAAACTCTTGACAGCAAAGAGCTCCATAGTTAGATCACGTTCAATAAAATGTAACCCTACACTTCACCTGCATGCTATACCAATACTTTATACTCCTTGGTTAAGAGGACAACCAACATATACGACATACAATGACCTACACTCCATACATTGTTGTCCTAGGTAACAACGTGTCATTAGGTCCATACAATGACCTACACTCTATATTTTGTCAAGTCTAAATAGTCCTAAGAATTTCATCATAGAAGAGTTCATTACAGGAAGATGCATAAAAATGATGAAGAGCTAGAATAATTATTTTATTCATTAAAAATTTAAGTATATTTTATAATTAGCTTAACCGTTTACAACCTAAATGATTGACTTTAGGATATATTTTTCAACATTAAGATCAACTACTTGATCCCTATCTCCTACGAGGAACACTTCCTCTAAGTCCTTTGCAAGCATGCCTTAGTATCTTTTAGGAGGATGGGAGATCCTACTAGATCTATAAAATGGTGGAACTACTACATCTACTGGCTCAATAGGTTCATCTTTATCTACAGCTGGCTGCTCTTTAGAGACTTTTTCTTCAGAGATCAGATCTAAGGAGGATGGTGGGGCATGGAGATGAAGAAGAAAGGGAGGAGAGGATTGGAGATGGATGGTGCGGCAAGAAGAATTGGGATCAATTCATTGGCGCATGTACTCTTCCTCTCCCTTTTATAACTCATGCCCAAGACCAAATCAAAACCCAAATTGATGCAAATTGTTTCTTGATCAGATCTCATCTTATACTATAAGAAAATAGAGTATTACCGATGAACAATAGTAACGACATTTTTGCCGTTATTAATAATAAGTATTAGTGATGGAATTAGTGACGGTAATTTTGCCGTCGCTAATAATCCTTCTTATCAATAGCTTTAGCGATGGAAGTCTAGCCATCACTAATAATTATTAGTGATGGCAATGGTGATGGCAATGCTGTCACTATAGTTATTAGTGATAGTATTAGCAATGGCAATTTATCATTGCTAATACTAAGTAATTTTATTTTTTTTTAATTAGATATTATTATTATTATCGATGGTAGATAATTATTAGTGACAATATTTTACCATCGCTAATAAAATATAATTTTATTTTTTAAAATTAAATTTTATTATTATTAGGAATGGTAGATACTTATTAGCAATAGTATTTTACCATCACTAATAACATTTTTACCAATGGCATATAGCGACCAAATAATCTATAGTTGCAAAAACTAAACAAATTATCAGTGAAGGCAAATTTGGCTTTTAATGATGGTAAGGTGCATCACTGGTAAAAATTAATTTTTTTAGATTAGTTCTAATATTATTAGTGAAGAAAAATTATTATTAGTGACATCGAAAGGCCATTGCTAATACTAAAATAATTTTATTTTTTTAATTTTGTTGCATGATTATTAGCAATAAAAAATTATTATTAGTGATGGCTTTTGCCATCGCTAATAAGCTTTTAGCGTTGGCTATTAGTGATGGTAGATTCATCATTGCTAATAATGCTTTTTAATAACGGTATTAGTGATCGAAAAACAAGCCATCAAATAATATTTTTTTATTTATTATAATTATTAGCGATGGTGAAAAAAATATTAGTGATGGCGAAAGCTGATACTAATGATCATTAACGATGGTGAAAAGAATATTAGTGATAGAAATCCTTATCGCAAATTTTTTTTTTGATTTATTAAATTTATTAGCGACGGTAGAAGAACTATTAGAGACGGCATATGCCATCATTAATATGCTTTAGCAATGGCATTATTAGCAACAAAAATAGCCATTACAAATAGTAAATTTTTTTTTTATTTATCATAATTATTAGCACTAATGACAACATATTAGCGATGAACATTGCCATTGCAAAAAGAAAAGAATTTTTTTTATTTATTAAATTTATTAGCAATGGTAAAAAAAGTATTAGTGACCGGAGTTATCATTACTAATAATCATTAGCGATGGCACTATTTCCAACGGAGTTGCCATCGCAAAAAATAAATTTTTTTTTTATTTTTTCTAAATATGGTATAATTTTAAAATTTAAAGTTTATCTTTATCATTCATTATATAAATAATTATTGTTAGAGTATCATCATAAAAGACTACCATGATCGGATAGCCCTAGCTATGTCGATCAATAAAATTTAATTTTGATGGCCATGAACGACTACTTAATGATTTGATAGATAAAGACCATCGATGGATTCAAAAATTTATAATGATGATCTTGATGATATTTGTAGGATACTATCAAAATTTTACTTTAATCAGACATCATTATCATGATCAATTTAGTATGGGATATTTCGACTATTTAATAAAAAATGAGTGATCAAAAGGTCAAATGACATTCGATCAAAATAATTTTTTAGATAAATGATCTTTGCTACTACTTTAATCGTTTGTATGATGGCGATCATAAAATCTAAACCATGCATATATGAACGATCCAAAATAATATATCTCTTGATACTCATTCTTAAAGTCCACAAGTAATATACTTATACTTTTGTAAGATCTGCAAAACATAGATGGTTCATATATGTATGGTTTGGATTTTATGATCATCACCATACAAATAATTAAAATAGTAGTAAAGATCAGTTATTTATAAAATCTTCTTAATCGGATGTTGTTTGGCTTTTTTGATCACTTATTTTTATTTAATGATCAAAATTATCCTACGCTAAATTGACCATAGTAGTGATGTCCAATTAAAATAAAATTTTGATAGTATATTATAAATATCATCGAGATTATTATTGTAAGTTTTTAGATGCATCGGTGGTCTCTATCTATCGATCATCAAGCGGTCATTCATGGCCATCAAAATTAAATTTTATTGATCGACATAGTTAGGGCTATTGGATCAAGATGATCTTTTATGATGATACTCTAATGATAATTATTTAGATAATGAATGGTGGGGATGAACTTTAAATTTCAAAATTATATCATATTCAAAAAAAAGAAAAGTATTAATAATGAATTTTTTATCGACGACAAGTTTGCCGTCACTAATAAAAATTATGAAAAAATTTAATTATCTAATAAAAGTATTAGCGATGGATTTTTGTTTTTAGTGATGGAGTCCGTTGCTAATTCTTTTACTAACGGCATTAGCGATGGCAAGTTTGTCGTCGCTAATAGTCTGCAACATCAAAACAACTAAGGAGAAAAAAACTTTGCTCCCATGCTTGTTCTCTCTTGTTCTCACCCCTCATCCTTCTCTCACCAGCATCCAAACCCCTCTTACCCCCTAACCCTCCTTTCCTCTCTCCCCATCCCATTCCTCCGGTGTCCCACAGTCGAGCTCTACCTCTCCTCCCTTCCTCCATCCCGCCACCATCGAAGCCCTCCCTCCTTTCCTTCGTCCCAACACCACTGGAGCTCTCCCTCTCCTCCATCTCACCACTATCGAAGCCCTCCCTCTCCTCTCTTCCTCCATCCTACCACCGCCAGAGCCCTCCCTCCCCTCCTTTCCTTCGTCCCAACACTGCCGAAGCCCTCCCTCTTTCACCATTGTCGGAGCCCTCCCTCTCCTCCCTTCCTCCATCCCGACACCATCGGAGCCCTCCCTCTTGTTCGTCCCACCACTGTCGGAGCCCTTCCTCTCCTCCCTTCCTCCATCCAACCACTACTAGAGCCCTCCCTCCCCTCCTTTCCTCTATCCTGACATTGGAGCCCTCCCTCCCATTGTCAATCACCCCTTGTGTGGCAGCTCGTGGCCTTCTCTTGGCTCCCGATCCATGGCGTGTCCCCACTTGCTTCTACAGTCCTTCTTGAGCTTGTCCAAGAACTTCCCTCCCTTGGCCCGTCACCCCCTTCCAACGGTAAGGTAAATCCATGTACAATTTTATTTTTTTTTATTACGTGTGTTTTGTATTTGGACTTGGGCTATTCATTCAATTTTAACTGACTCGAACTGATTTGACCCAAAAATTAAATAATATAAAAATAAAAATTTAAAACTGACCTAAATAAGAAAGGAACCAAACCAAGAATTTCAATTCAATTTGATTTAGTTTTTCATTTTTTTATAATTTTATTCATTTTTAATTATCTATTTTTGATATAATATATTCAAATAATTATTATCAATTCATTATTAGTTTGTTATATTATATTTAATTAAATTCAGGATCTGCTGAATTTGTTGATTGGTAATTTCTTACATTAAAAATCAATAATTGATAAGTAATGGTACATTGATAATTAATAAATCATAAGTCGATAGTATTCGGTTGTAAAATTGATCGCTAAATTATTAGTGATCGATTTTCGATTTTTAGTGATTGATTTTTCAATCGCTAAAATCCCATTTTTTTTTAGTGAATTCCACTCCATCCATCTATTTTGTTGGTTTGTTTAATCATTCATTATACTTTGTATTTCATCATTATTTTTTTTAAAAAACTAACTTTTCTTTCCTTATATAGAGATGAGATAGTATCATCATCAAAAAAATGCATATAAGGTAATTTAACTTTAAGCAACTTATTTTTTTATAATAATTCTTTTATTTAATTATGATATGTATGTAAGTTTATAACATGAAAATATAATATTTATTTTTTAATTTTTAGTACAAGCGAAGAAAAGAGTTATGAAAAAATTGATTAGTATATAAGTTTCTAAAATAATATTATATGTCATATATCAGGACCCATGATTGTGTGACCAGCTGGGCTTGTTGTTCTAACCATCACATCAGATAATTGTATTAGTAAACTCTTTTAGTTATTTTAAGTTTTCATATTTAGAAGTTTTACATATTTAGGCTAAGCTTGAGTCAGAAAAGGGGATCTAGGAGCTAAAAATTCAATCTAATCATCTAATTGATGGACCAAAGATATCTATAGTTTCATATGACTGAATGAAATGTGTAGGAATAATTTATTCGAGAATTGAAGGATGGTATCGAAAGATACACTTTTGTATCAAAAGATACATCTCTATATCGAAACTTATGAATAATATTTTATTTTTCTTCATTTTAAGTTGTTGGGACATCCGACTCTCATCCACTTACTACTGGAGATGAGTAGGAGGATGAGGAGAATGTTACTTATTTTTTTTTGATTTATATATAATTTTTATACATCATCATTCTATGTGCCCTGGTGGAGCAGCGAGGAATACGCCAGTAGATGGTAGAGGATCTGATAGAATCTGGCTGCCCAGTAGGATCCGATCAGACACATGGGCGGCTCCATCGGCACATATATTGTGGCTGATAGACTATTAAGAAATCTATACCAAAACTCTTCACTAGAATTATAAAATTTCTTATATGTATGCTTTAATTAATTTAGTTTTATTATTTACTTATTGTAGATATGGCAACTGGATCATCCACCAAGCTAACTGCAGTTATGGAAGGCCACACACCGGTCTAGAATGACTAGTGATTATTTAGATTCTAGGTCATGGTAGATCATGGTAAGAATTTCAAACTATATTTATTAAGTTGTTACAGGATCTGATATGTATTAGAACTAATATAATTTTGAACTATATAGATGGATTATGTAGAGTATGTCATTATGCAGTATAGCGATTGTTGGGGATAAACCCCGCTCCCGCTGAAGTCCAGTTTGATGCTTAGACTAATGTAACTGGCGGCGATGGAAGAGCTTCGATTGAGAATTCTTTCTCTAGCGGCCAAACCCCTCCCAGACTTCTTCAGCAATCGAACTCCTCCAGTGGCCGAACCCCTCCCAGACTCCTCTAGTGGTCGAACTCCTCCAGCGGTCGAACCCCTCTGGACTCCTCCAATGGTCGAACTCCTTTCAGACTTCTTCTTCAACTAAACTTCTTTCAGACTTCTCCTTCAGCCAAACTTCTCCATCAGTCGGACTTCTTCTAGACTTCTCCATCAGTCAGACTCCTTTCAATCTTCTCCATCAGTCGGACTCCTTCTAAACTTCTCCATCAGTCAAACTCCATCCGAATTCCTCCAGCGGATTACTTTCAGATTTCAAGTAGTATTCCTTCTGGATGATCCTCTCTAGTCGTATTTTCTTTAGAAGTTCGAACTCCTCTAGAATTGACATATATCAAAGCTCTTCACCAACCAACGCTTGCTTCCTCTGAACTTCAACTATTAAATTTCAACGAATGGGCACATCACGACAACGGACACCTCTCTCCGTAACAAACTCTACGTGGCCTCGAGTGGCCCACTGTCAGATGGTTACAGCTATCATTATCAGTTTGCTACAGATGATCCCACTATCAGATGGTTACAGTTGTTATTATCAGTTTGCTATGGGCAACATCTCTCTCCATAATAAATTTCACGTGGCCCCGAGCGGCCCACTATCGGATGGTTATGGCTATCATTATCAGTCTATTACAAGCTTCATCTATAAAAAGAAATCCTCTAGATATATTTTCTCTAAGCTCTCTTCTCCTTCTGAGAACTCTACTAAATTCTTTCCTGAGCACTCCATTTTTGTTGGCCAGAAGAGCTGATTTGATAGTCGGAGGATCCTGCCAGAGCCACCACCACCAACTTCGGATGGAACTTTATTTTGCAGGTCATCGACGACGACCTCTTCTTCCTCAACTACAGCTTGATCCGACATCACCTAAATTCTACACCAACAGGATTGGCGCTAGAGGAAGGGCTTGAACCTCAACAGAAGATAGGATCTTCTTCAACCTCGGCTAGAGATAAGGTCTCCCTCGGGCTTCAACCTTGGCTGGAGATAAGATCTCCCCTGAGCTTCAACTTCAATAGAAGATAGGATCTCCTTCAACCTCGGTTGGAGATAAGATCTCTCTCGAGCTTCAACCTTGGCTGGAGAAAAGATCTGCCCTGGGCTTCAACCTTGGCTGGAGATAAGATCTCCCCTAAACTTCAACTTCGAAAGAAGATAAGATCTCCCCCGAGCTTTAACTTCAATAGAAGATAGGATCTCCTTCAACCTCGACTGGAGATAAGATCTTCTCCGAGCTTCAACTTCAATAGGAGATAGGATCTCCTTCAACCTTAGTTGGAGATAAGATCTCCTCCGAGCTTTAACCTCGGTTGGAGATAAGATCTCTTCCGAGCTTCAACTTCAAAAGAAGATAAGATCTCCACCAAGCTTCAACCTCAATAGGAGATAAGATCTCCCCTAAGTTTCAACCTCGGCTGGAGATAAGATCTCCCCCAAGCTTCAACTTTAAAAGAAGATAAGATCTCTCTCAACCTCAATGGGAGATAAGATCTTCCACGAGCTTCAACCTCAATGGAAGATAAGATCTCCTCCAAGCTTCAACCTCAATAGGAGATAGGATCTCGTTCAACCTTGGCTCCTTCAACCTCGGTTGGAGATAAGATCTCCCCCGAGCTTCAACCTCGACTGGAGATAAGATCTTCCTCGAGCTTCAACTTCAACAGGAGATAGGATTTCCTTCAACCTCGGCTGGAGATAAGATCTCTCCTAGGCTTCAATCTCGATTGGAGATAAGATCTCTCCTGGGCTTCAACCTCGTTGGAGATAAGATCTTTCCCCGAGCTTCAACTTCAAAAGAAGATAAGATCTCTTTTAACCTCCACAGAAGATAAGATCTCTTCTGAGCTTCAACTTCAATCGAAGATAAGATTTCCTCTGAGCTTCAATTTTAAATAGGAGATAGGATCTCCTTTAACCTCGATTGGAGATAAGATCTCCCTCGGACTTCAACCTCGATCGAAGATAAGATCTCTCTCAAGCTTCAACCTCAATAGGAGATAAGATCTTCCTCAAGCTTCAACCTCGATTGGAGATAAGATCTGCCCCGAGCTTCAACCTCGACTGGAGATAAGATCTCCCCCGAGCTTCAACTTCAAAAGAAGATAAGATCTCTTTCAACCTCCATGAGAGATAAGATCTCTTCCGAGCTTCAACTTCAATCGAAGATAAGATCTCCCTCGAGCTTCAACTTCAATCGAAGATAAGATCTCCCTCGAGCTTCAACTTCAAAAGAAGATAAGATCTCCCCCAAGCTTCCACCTCAATGGATGCAAAGCCCAGAAAAGAACTTCGACAATCATCTTTTTTATACTTTCTTTGAATTTTGAACTCGAGAGTGGGGGAACTAGCATTGGGAATAAACCCCGCTCCCACCGAAGTCCAGTCTAATGCTTAGCCTAATATAATCGACGACGATAGAAGAGATTCGATCGAGAATTCTTCCTCTAACAGCCAAATCCCTCCCTGACTTCTTCAACAGCCAAACTCCTCCAGTGGTCGAACCCCACTCAGACTCCTTCAGTGGTCAAACTCCTCCAGCAGTCGAACCCCTCTCGGACTCCTCTAGCGGATAAACTCCTTTCGAACTTCTTCTTCAATTGAATTTCTCTCAGACTTTTTCTTTAGTCAAACTTCTCCATCAGTCAGACTCCTTCTAGACTTTCCCATCAGTCAAACTCCTTTTGATCTTTTTCATCAGTCGGATTTCTTCTGAACTTCTCCATCAGTTGAACTCCATTTGGATTCCTTCAGTAGATTACTTTCAGATTTTAAGTAGTATTCATTTCGGATGATCCCCTCTAGTCGTATTTCCTTTAGAAGTTCGAACTCCTCTGAAATTGACATATGTTAAAGCTCTTCACCGACCAATGCTTGCTTCTTCCAAACTTCAACTATTAAATGGCACATCACGACAACGAACACCTCTCTCTGTAACAAACTCCACATGGCCCCGAGCGATCCACTATCGGATGGTTATGGCTATCATTATCAGTCTGCTATAGGTGACCCCACTACTAGATAATTACGACCATTATTATTAGTCTACTATGGGTGACACCTCTCTCCATAATAAATTTTACGTGACCCCGAGCAGCCCACTATCAGACGATTATGGCTATTACTATCAGTCTGTTATAGGCTCCATCTATAAAAAGGGACCCTCAGATATGTTTTCTCTAAGCTCTCTTCTCTTTCCTAGAACTCTGCTAAATTCTTTCCTGAGCACTCCATTTCTGTTAGCCAAAAGAGCTGACTTGATCGTCGGAGGGTCCTGCCAAAGCCACCACCATCGACTTCGGATGAAACTTTATTTTGTAGGTCACCGATGGTGACCTCTTCTTTCTCAACTCCAGTTCGATCCGACGTCAACTAAATTCTACACCAACAGCGATGATCCATCCACTTAGCCCACCCTTGATCTTAAGGGATGGCTTAGGGTCATTGAAGGGATGAGTAGGAGCCGGGTCATAGAATTCAGCCATAGCTTTGATCCTCTAATGATAATCCTTTTTGGCATCCTCACAGGACTTAATGTCCTAGATTTGGATCGATGCCCACATGGAGGAGGTCGTGCAAAGGCTTTTGAACCAACGATCTTATAGTGTCCGAAATGCCATCCGTGAGGCAGTTGTGGAGGATCTTCAGGATCCATGGCTAAGCGATCAGTTGGACTCATTATTCTAGCTATCTCAACAGGTAATTCTATTAGTAAACTCTTTTAGTTCTTTTAAGTTTTTATATTTAGAAGCTTCATATATTTAGACTAGGCTTAAGTTGAAAAAGAGGATCTAAGGGCTAAAAATCTAATCTAACTATCAAATTGATGGGTTGGGGGTGTCTATAGTTTCGTATCATGGAATGAAATGTGTAGGAATAATCTATTCGAGAATCAAAGAAGAGTATCGAAAGATTCACCTCCATATCAAAACTTATAAATAATATTTTATATTTTTATTTTAGGATGCTGGGATATCTGGCTCTTATCCATCAACTACTGAAGATGAGTAGGAGGACGAGGAGCAAGAGGATGAGGAGGATGTTGCCTAATTTTTTTTAATTTATATATAATTTTGATACTTATAAAGCAATATCTTAATATAAAATTATATAATTTATATTTTAAATATAATATAATTAATTTTATATTTATGATTATATTAAATAGTGATTATCCTTCTTTAATTGATTTAAAAAAATATTATTATTTATTAGTATATTTTAAATTATTTAATTATAATTTTTAAAAAAATAATTAAAAAATATTAATAATGGCATTAGCAATGGTAGATCATCGTTGCTAATAATTTTTTAGAATTTAAAAAAATAAAAAAGATATTAGTAATGGTATTAGTAATAAAATTATCATTGCTAATAGTTTTTTAAATTTTTTATAAAAAATAAAAATTATTAGCGATGGTATTAGTGACAAAAATGTCATCGCTAATAGATTTTTATCAGTTTAATTAATAAAAATTAAAATTTTTGGCAATGGCATCTTTATTGCTAATATCATCACTAATTAGTTATTAGCGATGGCAATAGTTACCATTGCTAATAATGATAATTAGCAACAATAATTTTTTAGATAAGATTTTGCAACGGTATTAGTGATGGCAAGGTTATTAGCAATGCTGTATGGACTATTAGCGATGGCGTTTAGCCGATGCTAATAGTCAAAATTTTTGTAGTATTAGATAGGATCAATCTTATTAAATTGGAGTCCTAGATGAAGTGGGAGGCACCAACTAGCACCTCCTCTTCTCTTCATCCACACAAGAGAAGGGGCATGACTTTCAGCACCCCTCTCTAGTATTTGGTTGGCAAATATATGAGAGAGAGGTGCCTCCTCTTCTCTTCATCCACATAAGAGAAGGGGCATGTCTTTCAGCCCCCCTCTCTAGTATTTGGTTGGCAAATATATGAGAGAGAAGTCCAAAGAAAGTGGGCTAAGCATCCTTCTTCAATTAGGTTCAAGTTTGGCTTCAATCTGAATCATATTTGAAAAGCTGTCAAACCCAATCTGATTAGGATTAACCTCCAAGTCCAACTTGGATAATTAAACCCAATTAGCCTCAAATTAAGTCAAGCCTAATTATATTAAATCTGATTTAAATTGATTCAGATTTGATCTATAATTTAATTAAGCCCAATTATATTGCAACATTGGCAATTAAGTTCCTGATGTTTACAATTAGCAGTTATTAAATTTGTAATCTTTTACAAATTGATCCAAATTATTAATCCAATTGATAATTTGATCATGATCCAAGTTATTGATCAGGTCAAGCTCCTTTTGTATGTAATCTTTTAGGTTATATTCTGTCTGATAGGAAGACATACCATGATCTCCATCATAATATCATTGAAACTTCTTTCGATGGGCTAGAATGATTCCAACTCAACTCAACAAGGATCGTGCAGGGTATTGATGGCATAGTGGAAGTATGAATTTCAAAATTTTTATCAAGAAATCCTAACCGAAGATCATCTTGATGATTAACAACCATATACTATATTAACATACCAACATGGAAGGTATAGAAGAATAACTTAGGCTAATGTAGAGAGGAAGAAGCTGGTAATCAATCTTTCACTAGGCGTCTAAGTGTACGCCCTCTAATGGTAATCCACACAGAGACTTGATTAAGACTCTAGCCCTCCACACGTTGGTTCCTATTGATCAATTCTTCTATGAAGAATCCAATCAACCTTTCCTGGCAAAACTACACTTCAATAAGTGTTAGCACCAATGCCTTTCTCTCTCACTTCTTCTTCTCCTTGATTTTTTCTAATTCTCTTTCTAAGCCCTTATTCTAAAGTAGACTCCATGTCCTAATTAGGACCTTATCTCAATAAGGAAAGAAAGAGAATTATTTAGACACCCTAAAGAAAGATAGCCTTCCCTCTTCCCTAGCCTTTCTTTTTCTCTTGCTTTCCTATTTCCTGTCTTGCCTATTTTTCTTCCTAAGTCTTTGTCCTAAAGAAGACTTCTTATCCTAATTTAAGACTTTGTCTTGACAAGACAAAGGAAAACAAATATTTGGACAAGGGTTGTAAGAAATAAGAGATAAAAAATGGAATGAAGAATCCCTAGGCATGTCTACCTATTTATAGGTAGTGATCAGATGCCAATGGGATAATCTTGCACCCTCACAAACCTTATCTATTGCCCATTCACTTTGTCTTACACCCATCTGAAGTCCAAGACACATGGAAGGCATTAGGAATTAATCTGAAGAGATACTTCATGCAGAAGGACTTTTCAAAATTAATTCTTCGATGTTTTTCCAAAGAGTCGCGTAACTTCATATTGGCGCCATGATTCTCCACCCTTGATCAGCACAACAAAGTCATCCAAGGGATAGAAAGGGAGGCACCAATCAAATCTTGGGCATGGAAGATGGGAGTCCAAAACCACATAGACTTTAAATGGTGCAAGAGATTAGGGTTGGCACCAAAAGATGAGGAAGTGGCTAGGGTTTTGACTTTATCCATTCTATCTTGTAACCACATAAGTGATTAACACCCAGAAGGACTCTTAGCACCCTTAGTACTCAGATGTCCATGCCCCAAAATAAATTTGCATGATATTAAATGGATAAAGATGAGGAAGGGGGTGCCCCATGTTGTGGGGCACCACATGTCCTTGGCGCATAAAATAAATGCCATGCCCACTATATTTGACCAATTCAAATATATGTGGGGCATGTGGTAAGGGAGAGAGAGAGAAAAAGGTGTGTTTTAAAGTGGCTTAATCCAACATAAAATTAGTTAGCCAAATTTGCTAGGATACGAACCAAAACATGAATGAAACCTGAATTTGATTTGAACTAGGGCTAGGGTTTGCAACATATGCTAGCATGTTCATTTTGCAAACACGATCTAATCTAATTAGACCCTTGATCAATTTTCTTTGTTTGTGATCCATTGGATTCAATATTTAGCCAACAGTAGATCTAGATGCAAGTTGATCTAATCTGGTTAGAATCCAATCTAACTGATTTAGGTCAAATTAAGCTAACTCGATTTCAATAATTAGAACTCTTTCTAATTGGCAATTGAATTAAACTTTTTAATTCAATCGAACCTATAAGTCAAGATTAACATCTAGCAACATATTATGACTACTCGAAAGAAATAAAATTTGATAAAAATACTAAATATATCTTTCAATGGTAAGTTATCATGCAATTCAATCCTTCGATCATCCCTGCATCCCAAATATATTTATGAGTATGGAATCATGTCAAAGTCCAAACACATATTCATATCAATTCTCAATCAACCAATGAAGACTCTAATGATGAAGCATTAGAAACTCTTTCTAATCTCTATCCTTCTTTTGGCCAAAAGACTTTTCTGAGTCATCTAGAGATGAGAATTTATAGGATGCAAACTCCTCTTATTAGGAGTGATCGATTTCTTATTGATCGACTCATAACCTTTATAGATACTCCACCATATCCAAAACATCCCATACATATCTTAATACCATGCTTAGATATGAACCAAAATATGGATTTATGTATATAAGATTCCATGGTGATCTTAGATGTAAGAATCACTTATATAACTCCCGCCTAGAGAACTATCTTTTGATATGCAAGTAAGATTCCATAAGATATTCTCTGTTAGCAAATCAATTTGATGAACTCATTCTATAATGAGCACCCACATCCTTGTAATAGTATCTCCATACAAGTAGCTTATAAGATCAGCCATTCTCTTCATTAAGTATACATAGGATATGCTAGTCTATCCAGAACATTGATCCCCAACTCAACGTTCCTATAACTGGGAATATTTAGAATTAGAATTTTAGGATTTAGGTCTCACAAGCATGATCCATTCATGTCTCCTAAAACCATTACCCTAATCCAAGGGATTTATTATAATCTTAAACATAACAAGATGTAACTAAAATTATGAAACATTATCTTATTTCATTAATAAATGAAAATGTCTTTACGTGAATTGAAAGTTTATAAAGAAAAATACCATCGCATCACACATACGATTGGCTTATAGGACACTCTTTTTTTCAATCTTTCACTTGCACTAAAGCCAATTGCTTTTGTATTTCAATTTCATACAATCAAGATGGTGATCAAATAGTTACTGTGGTATGGCCTTAGTGAATGGGTTTGCTATATTGTTCTTTGAATCAACTTGTTCTAAGACAACATCTTATCTCTCTACAATTTCTTAAACAAAATGAAAGTGTCTAAGGATGTGCTTGGTTCTTTGATGAGACCTAGGCTCCTCGGCTTGAATAACAACCTAGTGTTATCACAATAAAGTGGCACTAATCCTTCAATTTTAGGAACGATACCTAATTCTATGATGAACTTCTTCATCCAAATAGCTTTCTTAGCAGCTTCACTAGCAGCAATGTACTCTATCTCAGTGATCGAGTCAGCCACTATCTGCTGCTTGAAACTTTTCTAACTTATTGCACCACTATATAAGATAAACATATATCTTGATATTGACTTGCTATTATCAGGATTAGATTAAAAACTAGAATCTGTATATCCCTCTAGTTTCAACTTTGATACATCTCCATATATTAGAAAAATATCTTTAGTTCTCCTTAGGTACTTAAGAATATTTTTTATTAATTTTCAATTATTCTTCCCTAGATCCACCTAAAATCTGCTAGCTATGCCTAAAGCATAGGCTATATTAGGCCTAGTACATAGCATGGCATACATTATTGAACTCATAGTCGAAGCATTAGGGATTAGACTCATTCTTTTTCTCTCCTCTGGTGTCTTAGGATATATTTTCATGGAGAAATGTATGCTATGACTTACAGACAAATAACCTCTTTTACTTACCTCCATGTTGAACATCTTCAATATGAGATATATGTATCGAGATTGGGACAAACCTAGCATCCTCTTAGATCTATCTCATAGATCTTTATACCCAATATATAGGATGCTTGACCCAAGTCTTTCATGAAAAACTTATTTGATAGCCAAGTCTTGATCGATTGCAACATTAGGATATCATTCCCAATGAGCAGTATGTCATCAATATACAAAACTAAAAAGACAATAGCACTCTCACTTGTCTTCTTATGCACACATGGTTCATCCTTATTTTTGATGAAACCAAACTCTTTGACTGTCATATCAAAATAAATGTTCCAACTCCTCAAAGCTTGCTTTAATCTATAAATTGATGTTTTAGCCTGCATACTTGATTTATCCTCCCATTTGAGACAAATTCCTCTAGCTGAGTGTTGTTCCTAGGTTTGATTTTGATGAGAACAAAATAATTGAGAGAGATATTAATAATTTTTATCCTTAGATATATCTTAAAAAGTTATTTCAAACATTTTAAAAAATTTTGTATTGAAAGAAATGATTGAAGATGGTCAAAATAGCAATTTTCTTAGGTTGGAGATAAAATTAAAGTTTTTCGATGCCTCAAGAACTTTTAAGATGACATCGATTCATTTGGAGGCTTTCTCAAATTTTTTGAAAGCTTAAAAATGAAGAAATAATAATTTGGATAAAAAGGGGCGACCCCTAGGTTGACCTTTTTTGATTTGGCATGCTGGTAGCAAGATTGAAAGTGGCATGCAGAAAAGGAATGACCCCTGGATCATCCCATGGAAAAGGTTTGACCCATGGGTCGTCCCCTATAGGTCTTAAGCATAGAACAGAAAGTTGATTTTCTTGCCTGTTGTAAAAGAGGTGTCCCATGGGGTGACCCTTTTCTAGAGGTGACTCTTTTCCAGGGGTTGACCCAAGGGTCACCCCCTATGGCGAAAAATGTTGTAATGGCTACTTATGTTCTTCATTTTGGCACATTTAATGCTACTCAAATTATCTTCAATGATTACAAATGGCTACTATTCATTCTCCACCATTGATTGAAGATTTAAAAAGCATTCAAAAAGAAAAAATATATAAGAAAAATCAAGAGAATATTTAGCTCCAAAAGAATCTCAGCCCTAAGCAATAGAAACACTGATTTCAAGCTCAACCACTTCTCCAATGCTCATTCAAGTCTTTAATCCTTCCGAGAGGATTTCTAGAAGCTTCTTCTAATCTATGTAAAGAGTATTTAAAGATTTATTGTGCTCTTTAAGGAGCTAACTATGCTAAACTTTATATTCCTTTTGTATCCTATACACTATTTTGGACCTCAAGTTTTGAGGAGTTCTAAAGCTTGGGAAAATTGATCCGAATCTTGAATCAGAGTATTTTGGATTGGCTTGTACTCGAAAAATAAGTGTCCAGGTTGAGATAGCTAGGGTCGAGGCATCCGATGTTGTATTCGGTTTGAATATGGAAAGTGGATTGGAATTTTCAAGTAGGATCTTGGAGGGTGGATGTAGATGCTGAAAGGAAAAAGCCAATCAAAGTATATATTTTAATGGGTTATCCTTTTATCTTTCAAACTCATGTAATGACATTTATAAATAAATAAAGGCATTTATATTTCATCGCATGTTGTGTCTTATTATTTTTTTTAAGATTATGATGAACCTTATAGATCAGGGCTATGATTTTAGGATTATGATAAGATCATACCTATGAGATCTAAAATTTTAAAATTATAATCTAAAATATTTCTGATCGCTGGAATATTAAGTTGGGGATCAATTTTCTAGAAAGACTGGCATATCCTATGTATGCTTAATGAAGAGGGTGATTGATCTCACAATCACTTGTGTAAGACATTAATACAAGGATGTGGGTGCTCGTTAGAGAATGAGTTCGCTGAATTGAACTAACTTGAGATTTCTGATGGAGTCTTATCTACTTGTCAAAAGATGTTTCTCATAATGAAAGTTGTGCATCTAATCCTTTGACCTGAGACTGCCATAGAACCTTATATGCATGAATCCATATTTTGGTTCATCCTCATTCATGACTTAGTCATGTACAATATTAGTGGATTGCATATAGAGGTTGTGAGTTGATCAACATGGGATCGATCACTCCTAGTAAGAGGAGATCACATCCTACATGGTTTAATTGAATGATGATTTAGAAAAACTTCGATCAAAGCATGATGCAAATTAAATTTTTTTTTACTATTTTATTAATCAAATTATCATTATAAGATTGAAAGAAATATAAATATGATATTGAGTTTGACATGATTCCATATCTAGAGCATATTCAGGATACAAGATAATTGTAGGATCGAATTGCATGGTAACTTTCCAATAAAGGATATTTTTGGTATTTTTATCAAAATTTTATATCTTTTGGATAGACATGATACATTGCTAGACGTCACTTTTATCTTGTGGGATTGATCAAATTAAAGAGTTTAATTTGATCACCAATTAGAAAGGGTTCTAATTGTTCGATCGGGTTAGCTCGATTTGATCTAAATTGGTTTGATTGAGTTCTAATCAAATTAGGTCAAATCGCACCCAGATCTACTACTGGCTAGATGTGAAACCCAATGGGTCACACATAAAAAAAATTGATCAAAGATCTAACTAAATTAGATCATATATGCAAGTTGAACATACTAGCATATGTTACAAACCTTAACACCTACATTCGAATCAGATTCGAATTTGATTCCAATTTGGGCTAATTAAATCCAATTTAATCCAAATCAATTTTGGTTATTTAATTGGGTTGATCCGTGGCTTGTTGATCAAGGGATTGGGCACCTCACATCAGCATCCCATGCACTAGAGATTCTCTCTCTTAGTGCATGGGGAATGATTAATGCACAAGGTATTTTTTGGTGCATAGTTTGTTGGCACCCCTTCCCTTCCTTCATTCTTATCCAAATAATTCATGTAACATTTTTTTAATGCATGAACATCAAATCTTAGAAGGGCATCAAAGAGTCGTTCTACAGATGGAACACTTTGGTGTTCTTTTAAAATTTGGATAAGGATGAACTTCCTAGCCTCCCCTTGGTTGTTGGCATCTCTTGGACTAAGTCTCAAAGAGATTTGAACTCTTTTTCCTCCCGCGCTCCATCTGAAGTTGGTGCACAAAATTAAGACCTTTGGATGGCCTTGTGATCAGATCTTCACCTTTGATTGGTGGTGCCAAATAAAAATGAAACTACATAATTTTTCTAAAGCAATGGATAATTAATTTTAAAGAGTCCTTCTGCATGAACTAACTCTTGAATCTAACTCCCTTTGCTTCCACGTGGTGTGAAATTCTAGATGGGCGTGAGATGATTGAGTGGGTGAGAGATATGCCTAGCAAGAGGGCATGAGAAATTCTAGGAGGCACCCCAACATAAACTATAAATAAGGGATGCCTCGGGTATCCGAAGTCATCCCGATCCTTCTTACAAGCAATTAAGTATTCGGTTCCAATGTAGCTTGGTCTAGTCGATCCTAAAGCTGGCCGAACTTCTTCCACAATGCTCATCTTTCGAACTCTGTTCAGTCACTCGAAGGGCTTGTTGGGGATAAAAATACCCCCCACCAAAGTCCTTGCTCACCGATCTCCTTCCTATTGGGATTCATCGATCTCCTCAGTGATGAGTTCATGCTGCAGAATCTCTTGAAAGAGCATAGAAGCTCAGCGATATGAACTTGAATGATGAAGGAGAATTATTATTATTCTAACCTTGTCCTTTGGCTAAAAGTGAATAATAGGATTGGAGCCCAGTCGCACTCCTTCCAGATGACCTCCTCCAGTCGCACTCATTCTAGACAATCTCCTATAGTTGCACTTACTCTAAACGACCTTCTTCCGGATGATCTCATCTGGCCAAGCTCATTATGAATGAACTTCTCTCAATCGCCAGGTGAGCTCCCTTCGATCGACCTCCTTCCAGTTTCCTAGAAGGACCTCATCATCCACATGAATCTGAAGGGAAATCCTGATTTCCCGGTCCAGGTTCGTTCAGATCAGATCAGATCAAGAGATATATTTCAAAAATTTTTCTCTTGATCCCAATCAGATCTTGATATGTTTCAGATCTAATTCTTATTATTTTAATAAAATAAAATTAAAAGATAAATTAAATCAAATTTAATTTACCTGATCTGGGTAATCCTATTACCCTGTTGATGATCCTATTCGCAGCGGAAGGTTCTGGATCTTAGCCACGCAAGCGCCTGGCCTCTACCAGTATCCACTTGAGTTGGATCTGGAGATCCTCTTCTTCTCTATCACGCCTCCAAAAATTAGATCTGAATCTGATCTGGAGGATCTTCAAAACTCTTTTGAAGATCAGCAGTCGTCCTTTGCAGCAGCGCAGCCTTCTTGCTTTTTGATCGCCTTTCTTTGATCTGAATCGCACCAACCAAGGTCCAAAACTCCTTTTGGACGTGGAGAGCAAGGGGAGAAGAGACTATGGCATGGAGAAGGAGGGGAGAGGCAGCCTTGGGGTGGGGTTTCTCAATTGAATTGCATTAGAATCTGAGTTGGGCGCAGGGTCTTATTTATAGACTAGCTGTGATCCAACTCCTCTTCTTCCCAACCAATCACAACCCTTTGTGAAATCAGATCTAAATCTGATTGGTGGGAATAGAGTCCCCTGGATTCCTCCTTAGAGGGCACCTAAGACCAGTCAAAGTTGGTTCTTAGAAGAACTCTAATTGGAATCCAAAAAGGAGATGGAGTCCTTGTCCAACAAGGACTCCTAGGCGCCTCCAACTTGGGCACACGCCTAGGGTGGCGTGCGCCCTTCTCCTTGCCAGGTTCTGGCAGGGGGACAGGCCCCCACCAGCTCTCCAATAGGTGCATGACATGTGGTCAAAAGTCAAAGTGTCAATGGTCAACGTTTGACCAGTCAAAGGTAGACTTTTGACCAAAGTCAAAGAACAAGAAATGGCAGGTGACCAAAAATGGCAGGTAATGTCTTACAAAATAAGACAACCTTTTCTGACTTGGACAACCTCCAGTCAGACCATATGAAGGCCTCTGATTGAGCACAAACTCCTTTGGCTCAGTCAGGACAACTTATTTATGATAGTAAAAGAAGAACGTTAGGTTCAATCGAGTGCTAGCACGATTTCCTTGAACCTAATTGAATCTCATTCAGATCAATTGAACTAGATCAGTTCAATTGATGATCACCAGATTCAAACCCTTGTTTGTGTGACCCAGTTAGGTTCAGTTCTGTATGGTAATGGGATATGTCATGATCTCTATCATCGACATCATCGAAACTCCTTTCGATGGATCAGAACTCTTCTGATTCGAACAGCTAGAATGATCGATCATCTAAATCATTCTAATTGCTCCCAAAATCCACCAGTGACACCTAGCAGTATATGGTGGCAACCCATCAGAGCTGAATGCGAACCTCTTGGTGCAGCTACCTGTGTGATTAAGTTCTTCTATCTTGAGCCCCGATCAGATTAGGGTTAAGGTGAACTCGTCAAACCCTAGTCTCTGTCATATGATGTAATCATTCGATTCGAGTCCAATGTGAAAATCTAAATAGAAACTCTTTCTATTATTTCACTCTACCATGGCCATGGATTTCTGGACTTGATTCTCATGATCATCATAGGGCTGCTCCTCTACCACCGAGGTAGATAGATTCCATCTTGATGCAATCCAGTTCCTACAATGAACATGTCATAGCCAACATACACCTCAGGGTTCCATATGGCTAGGAGACCGAGTAATGGTGTAGTCAAACTATAACACCCTCAAGGTGAACTGCCGATGCATCTCAGGTCAAAGAACCAGACACACTACTGCAGCATCGAGTCAGTCATTGACGAGAAGGTAGACTCCCTAATGACTACTCGAGGTGGTCACGCTCAGTGCCCTCGTTCTCTAACGAGTACCTGTACTCTCGCTCCGGTGTCTCCACACCGTAGACTCAAGACTCATCTACTAAAGAGAAGCGATTGTACACCAACCTTCCGGATCAATCACCATCCTCGTGATGATCCTATGGTCGGGAGCAATTTATGAGTTAATAATGATTATTCATGTCTTAAATTTTCAACTCTTGAAAATATGAATTATCATTACCATTAACTCAAAGGATGTATCACAGACACTAAATACACATATGTGATAGAAAATAACCCATTTTATTGATTATAGTCAAAATTATAATTTTGCCCCTAGAAGTGTATTACAAGTGTCAGCCAATTCTGGCTTCTAGGGCACATATATCTAACAATCTCCCACTTGTCCTAAAGCCAATTGGCTACAAGTCTAAGTCCCATCTTCTCAAGGTGGGCTTCGATCTTCTGCTGGCCCAACGGCTTTGTAAGTGGGTCTGCCACATTATCTGCGGAGTTGACTCTCTTGACCTCGACGTAACCCTTCTCGAGGTAATCGCGGATGAGGTGGTATCGCCGCTCAATGTGCTTGGATTTTTGGTGAGACCTCGGCTCCTTAGCAAGGGCTATGGCGCCATTGTTGTCGCAGTATAGAGGAATGGCATCTGATGGCATTACTCCAATTTCTGCAGCAAACTTCTTGTACCAGAATGCTTCCTTCGCAGCCTCTGATGCAGCGATATATTCTGCTTCCATGGTGGAATCTGCTATCACAGTTTGCTTGGAACTCTTCCAGCTGACAGCTCCACCATTGCACACAAACAGACTCCCAGATGTCGACTTTCGATCATCTATATCGGACATGAAATCCGAGTCTGTGTATCCCTGGACTTGGAGTTCTCCGTTACCAAAGACCAACATCATATCCTTAGTTCTTCTCAAGTACTTAAGGATACATTTCACAGAAGTCCAGTGTTCTTCACCTGGATTTGACTGATATCTGCTTGTGACACTCACAGCATGGGCTATATCAGGTCGTGTACATAGCATGGCATACATGAGGCTCCCTATTGCAGAAGCATAAGGGATCTTGCTCATGCGTTCTATTTCCTCAGGTGTGCTGGGGCACATCTTCTTGGAAAGATGAATACCATGTCTGAAGGGTATTAATCCCCTCTTAGAGTTTTCCATACTAAACCTCTTTAGTACTTTCCTCTATGTACATCTTCTGTGAAAGTCCTAGCATCCTATTCGGTCTATCCCTATAGACCTTAATTCCTAGAATAAAGGATGCTTCACCTAGGTCTTTCATGGAGAATTCCTTGGACAACCACATCTTGACTGATGTCAACATGGGAATATCATTCCCAATAAGGAGGATGTCATCCACGTACAATACGAGGAAGACAACAGCGCTCCCACTGACCCTTTTGAAAACACATGGTTCCTCTTCATTTTTGATGAAACCAAACTTTTTGATCACATCATTGAAACGAGTGTTCCAGCTCCGAGATGCTTGCTTAAGTCCATATATGGACCTTTGCAGCTTGCAAACCTTGTGATCAGTATCACTGGATGTGAAACCTAGCGGCTGTTCCATATAGATATCTTCCTCAAGATATCCATTTAGGAATGCCGTTTTCACGTCCATTTGCCATATTTCATAATCGAAATAGGCTGCAACAGGCAAGCAATGTGCGGATGGATTTTAGCATAGCCACTGGGAAAAAGGTATCCTGATAGTCAATGCCTTCGCGTTGACTATAACCTTTTGCCACTAGTCTAGCCTTGAATGTCTCCACATTCCCATCTGCACCAATCTTTCTCTTGAAGATCCATTTACACCCAATAGGTACTATACCTTCTGGTGGATCTACCAAGGTCCAGACTTGGTTTGAGTGCATCGAGTCAATTTCTGACTGCATTGCCTCTAAGCCATTTCTCGGAGTCGATATCTGATATCGCCTCGTTGTAGGTTTTGGGATCATCACCATGAGCACCATTACCTATGAGGAACATTTTCCTCTACTCCTCTGAAATAATACCTAAGTATCTTTCAGGGGGACGGGAAAACTCTTTCCGATCTACGAGGTGGAGGAGGTAGTGTTCTTATTGGCTCAACCTGATTTGGTTCCAATTGGTCCTTAGCTCGTTCTACTTGTGAGACTTTCTCATCAAGCTTAATCTGCTTTCCAATGCCGCTATCTTGAATAAACTATTTTTCAAGAAAGATGGCATGTCGACTCACAATCACATTGTGGTCTTCTGGAATGTAGAAATAGTATCCTAATGACTCTTTAGGATATCCTATGCTCCGAGCTTGAAGAGACTAAAATTCTAACTTGTCCGCTTGTTGTTTCTTTGACATGAGCGGACAACCCTCAAATTCTGAGATGACTCGACTTGGTTTCTTACCGTGCCATATGCATACGTGTGGTAGGAACGGTTTTAAAGGGAACCTGTTCAGTAGATAGATTGAAGTTAACAATGAGTGTCCCCAAAGGAAATCAGGGAGGTCTGTGAAGCTCATCATGGACCGAACCATATCTAATAGAGTCCGATTTCTCCGTTCTGAAACCCCGTTGAGTTAAGGTGTTCCTGGTGGAGTCCATTGAGTGACTATGCCATTATCCTTGAGATAGTCTACGAATTTCCTGCTAAGGTATTCACCTCCTCGATCTGATCGAAGAACCTTAATGGGTTTTCCTATTTGTTTTTCTACTTCATGTCCGAATTCTTTGAACTTTTCAAAGGCTTCAGACTTGTGTCTCATAAGATACACATACCCATACCTAGACAGATCATCGGTAAAGGTAATGAAGTAGACAAAATTGCCTCTAGCCGGCACATCAAATGGGCCGCACACATCAGTATGTACTAGGGTAAGGAGATCTATGGCCCTCTCCCCATGTCCAACAAAAGGAAGTTGAGTCATTTTGCCTTGAAGATAGGATTCACAAGTTGGATATGACTCGGAAGTCAATGGACTCAATAGCCCATTTTTCTCCAATTTGTTGATCCTATCTTCTGCTATATGACCTAATCTCAAGTGCCATAGATATCTGTCATTTGGACTATCCCTAGGTCATTTTGCATTCACATTTTGCTCGATAGTTAGAACAGGTACATCAATATGTAGCTGATAAAGATCATTAATGAGGAAAACATTTGCAATTTTATTTCTTTCATAAAGAATGTTACAATGGTCCTTAAAGAAGGTGATCACATAACCTTCTTGTGCTAAGCATGAAACAGAAATCAAATTCCTGCTGGCTACAGGCACAAAATAACAGTCTTTCAAAACTAAGTCTAAACCAGATGGTAATCGCAGAGGGTATGTTCCCATGGCTACTGCAGCAACTCTTGCTCCATTACCAACGCGTAGGATCATGTCTCCATCCCTCAGCCTCCTGCTATCCTCAAGACCCTGCATAGAAGTGCACAGATGAGCACTAGAACCAGAGTCAAGCACCCAACTGGATGCAGAAGAAACCGTAAGGTTAGACTCAATAACGAGCATACCTCTAGAAGGACCTTCCTTCTTGTTCTTCAGGTGGGCCAGGTAAGTAGGGCAGTTCCGCTTCCAATGGCGTTGTTGTTGCAATGGAAACACTTTCCTTTGCCATCGGTCTTTTTTTCGATCTTACTTATTCTTCTTCTTTGATCACTTCACCTTTTGCTTTTTTCAAGACTTCTTTTTCTTTCCATAGACTTTTTTTTGGAAGAAGTCCGTTCCATAGCAAGACTGAGCCTTTAGAACTTTCATAGAAAGCTCAACGGTAACACAGATATTCATTAACTCGGCAAGGAATTCTGAAGTTTGATGTATGTAATTCATGATGAATTGCCTATATGCATCAGTCAAGGATTGTAGAATGATATCGTTCTGCAGGTCCAAGTCCAACTTCACACCAAGCTTCTCAAGCTCTTCCATGTCCTTGATCATTGTCAGACATGACTTGGACTGACTGCCTATCACGCATCTTAGCCTTAAGTCATTTTGTAACTTGATATTTGGCTGCGCGACTCTATTCACCAAATTTCCTGCAGGTGAGCCAACATTTGGCGAGCAGTCCCGATATCCTCATGTTGGCGCTGGAGCTCATCAGACATCGAGCCCCACATATAATATCTGGTCTTATTATTTCTTGTCAATCCTTTTTCCAGAGACGCTCTCTGTTCAACAGATGGACGGGCTGGTAATGTGGGAGGGTCCTGGTCCAAAACATGGGTTAATTCTTCAAAACCAAAAACAATTTTTGTAGTTCCTAAGCCAATCTTTATAATTGGTCCGATCAGTCTATGTGTGTCCAGGATACTGCCAATGGGTTGGACGCAGACATATTCTGTAGAGAGTCAAAGATTCTAGTTAGATTTGTAATTTTGACTTGACCAATTTATTTTTTTAGGATTTTATTTTTAAACAAATTAGCTCCACTATTTTTCGGATCCCTACACTCCTCTGTAGAGATGCGAAATCTCCATGATTAATGATTTCTAGTGGTGGTCGCGTCTCACCAACTGACTCATCACCTCACCTAACAGTTATTGGTGATGGATTAGCCAATGATGCAACTCTTGTTCAATGATTCTTAATTGGTGCACCCAAACTTGGTCTTCTAATCATGAATCTCACCGTATTCGGATATTTGATCCACTCCTTAGTTAAGTCAGACCACCATTTGCATAGACTAGGTTCCTAATTGAGTCTCTCACCGTATTCGAAATATTAAGCCCAACTCATCCTCCAGCCCATAGCATCCAATGCCTAATAGACATGGTTGCATCTTCTCGGTGCAACTGAGCCACTGTATCCAGCCGAGAACAATCAACCCCGGGAAGGGCCCGCACATCTACAATGGTGGAAGACCTCCGACTTAATCTTTTCTTAGGGAGAATTGATTTAGGTCTCATTAAACTAGACTTGGCTTAGTCATAACAATTATGACTAACTATGTGGCATGGGTTAGCTGGATTATTGACCCCTCAGATCAGAACTGTGTCAAGATATTGCCAGGTAAGTGAGACCGGTGGAAGGAATATGCCATTAACTCATACAAGAACGCATTCCAGGTCGAGTAGCTCCTATTAAAAAGCAGTCGATCGTCTATGCCAAACTTACCTTAGAACCCAATTGTTGAGTCAGAACCAATTGGGTTAGCCTACAATCCAGACTCTAACCTCTGAGCCTAATTAGGTCTGCTGATCGTGACTCGATCTTGACCCAGACTTAATCCTATTAGGCTGGTCAATTTAAGCATTGTTGATCCCATCTAACCAACTCTTGATTCGGTGTTGATCAACCGCTTGGACCTAATTGAGCTACCCAAGCCCGACAGTATATGAATATGTCTTAGATCTGAATTGTCAATTTTAGACCTAATTAATATTCCATAAACTTAATTCTTATTAAGTTGGGTTCATAAACAAAATATGCATAATAAATCCTAGGGTTTCAGGATCTTAGGGTTTTGCAGAAAGTAAGTTTTGGGTTTCTGATTAAGGACGAACACGCAGCACCCCTTCAATATAAAGAACAACAATCGAATGGGAAGAGAGGGCTTTAAACCCTCTTTTCGTTCTTATGACCGGACGGCCAAGAGGAACGCCTTAATCAGAACATTCAATACTACAAACAATATCAGATCTATATCATATATATCTCATATATAAAGTAGATCTATCATGGCATATTTTGCATACATCTCATGTATCAAATCATGCATGTTTTCAGATCTAAATTATTCTCATAATATCTAAAAAATTAGATTTAAATTAATCTAATCAAAATAAATTTATCTAGACAATTATGTAGAACTATTCTACAACTAGTCTAGACATGCATCATCATATCTCATATGATATTCAAAAATTAAATAATTTTTATTTGCTATTTTTTAGATGTTATTATAACACTTATAATATCAATAATAAATAAAAAGATCTAAAACATGATTTAATTAGATTAATCAAATAATATGCAAGAATATTCTATAGAACTATTATATTCTAGAACTAGTCATGCATATCTTCTAATCTTAAATCCAAATTATTTAATTTTAATTTTTTTCTGATTTCAAATCTGATCACATCTCATGTGACATCTGAAATCAATTATTTTCTAATTAAAATGAATTTAAAATCAGATCTAAACAATTTAGAACCATGGCTTGTTATACGCGTTGAAGGGAAATCCTGATTTCCCGGTCCAGGTTCGTTCAGATCTGATCAGATCAAGAGATATATTTCAAAAATTTTTCTCTTGATCCCAATCAGATCTTGATATGCTTTAGATCTAATTCTTATTATTTTAATAAAATAAAATTAAAAGATAAATTAAATCAAATTTAATTTACCTAATCTGGGTAATCCTATTACCCTATTGATGATCCTGTTTGCAGCGGAAGGTTTTGGATCTTAGCCACGCAAGCGCCTGGCCTCTACCGGTATCCACTCGGGTTGGATTTAGAGATCCTCTTCTTCTCTATCATGCCTCCAAAAATCAGATTTGAATCTGATCTGAAGGATCTTCAAAACTCTTTTGAAGATGAGCAGTCGTCCTTTGCAGCAGCGCAGCCTTCTTGTTTTTGATCGCCTTTCTTTGATCTGAATCGCACCAACCAGGGTCCAAAACTCCTTTTGGATGTGGAGAGAAAGGGGAGAAGAGACTATGGCATGGAGAAGGAGGGGAGAGGCAGCCTTAGGGCGTGGGGTTTCTCAATTGAATTTTCATTGAATCTGAGTTGGGCGCAGGGTCTTATTTACAGACTAGCTGTGATCCAACTCCTCTTCTTCCCAACCAATCACAACCCTTTGTGAAATCAGATCTAAATCTGATTGGTGGGAATAGAGTCCCCTGGATTCCTCCTTAGAGGGTGCTAAGACCAGTCAAAGTTGTTCTTTAGAAGAACTCTAATTGAATCAAAAAGGAGATGGAGTCCTTGTCCCACAAGGACTCCTAGGCGCCTCCAACTTGGGCACACGCCTAGGGTGGCGTGCGCCCTTCTCCTTGCCAGATTCTGGCAGGGGGACAGGCCCCCACCAGCTCTCCAATAGGTGCATGACATGTGGTCAAAAGTTAAAGTGTCAATGGTCAACGTTTGACCAATCAAAGGTAGACTTTTGACCAAAGTCAAAGAACAAGAAATGGCAGGTGACCAAAAATGGCAGGTAGTGTCTTACAAATAAGACAACCTTTTCTGACTTGGACAACCTTCTGTCAGACCATATGAAGGCCTCTGTTTGAGCACAAACTCTTTGGCTCAGAGGACAACTTATTTATGATAGCAAAAGAAGAACGTTAGGTTCAATCGAGTGCTAGCACGATTTCCTTGAACCTAATTGAATCTCATTCAGATCAATAAACTAGATCAGTTCAATTGATGATCACTAGATTCAAACCCTTGCTTGTGTGACCCAGTTTAGGTTCAGTTCTGTATGGTAATGGGATATGTCATGAATCTATCTATCGACATCATCAAACTCCTTTCGATGGATCAGAATCTTCTGATTCGAACAGCTAGAATGATCGATCATCTAAATCATTCTAATTGCTCCCAAAATCCACCAGTGACACCTTGCAGTATATGGTGGCAACCCATCAGAGCTGAATGCGAACATCTTGATGCAGCTACCTGTGTGATTCAGTTCTTCTATCTTGAGCCCCGATCAGATTAGGGTTAAGGTGAACTCGTCAAACCTAGTCTCTGTCATTGATGTAATCATTCGATCTGAGTCAATGTGAAAATCTAAATAGAAACTCTTTTTATTATTTCACTCTACCATGGCATGGATTTTCTAGACTTGATTCTCATGATCATCATAGGGCTACTCCTCTACCACCGAGGTAGATAGATTCCATCTTGATGCAATCCAGTTCCTACAATGAACATGTCATAGCCAACATACACCTCAGGGTTCCATATGGCTAGGAGACCGAGTAATGGTGTAGTCAAACTATAACACCCTCAAGGTGAACTGCCGATGCATCTCAGGTCAAAGAACCAGACACAACTACTGCAGCATCGAGTCAGTCATTGACGAGAAGGTAGACTCCCTAATGACTACTCGAGGTGGTCACGCTCAGTACTCATTCTCTAACGAGTACCTATATCTCTACTCTGTTGTCTCCACACCGTAGTCAAGACTCATCTACTAAAGAGAAACGATTGTACACCAACCTTCCGGATCAATCACCATCCTCGTGATGATCCTATGGTCAGGAGCAATTTATGAGTTAATAATGATTATTTATGTCTTAAATTTTCAACTCTTGAAAATATGAATTATCATTACCATTAACTCAAAGGATGTATCACAGACACTAAATACACATATGTGATAGAAAATAACCCATTTATTGATTTTAGTCAAAATTACAATTTTGCCCCTAGAAGTGTATTACAAGTGTCAGCCAATTCTGGCTTCTAGGGCACATATATCTAACAGAATCTGGCTACCAACTCAATATAATGTAAATCAACCTACATACAGACGACCCTATGGGACCCCAAACTTCATTGGAACTGTTGTAACTTGAAGCTCTTCACCACCCACACCCATCCCGTTCGAACTTCGACTATTGATACCTGATGAACTGGCAAGTCACAACAATGAGGACCACTCTTGACTGGCACATCATGACAATGGATGCTATCCTTCGTAACAAACTTCACGTAGCCACGAACGGCCCACTACCAGGAGAAATTATGGCTATCGCACAGCAGCTTATTACAGGCTCCGCCTATATAAGAACCCTCCTAATATGTTTTCTTCTTAGGCTCTCATGCTCCTTTTTGTTACTTTGCTCCTAAATTCCCTGAGCACTCCATTTCTATTGGCTAGAAGAGCTGACTTGATCGTCGAAGGGTTCTACCAGAGTCACCAGCCTAGACTCCGATCAGGACTTTATTTTGTAGATCACCGACGACGATCCCTTCTCCTCCAGCTTTAGCTCAGTTCAGGCATCAACTAGATTCTGCACTAATAGGATTGATGCTAGAGGAAGGACCACTTTGAGCTCTTGTTCTAAAAGGAGTGCTCGATCGATTTTGTTTGTTTTCTTCTTCAAGATCCATCTCCATTTGATCATTCTTAGTCTCAAAAATGCCTCCAGAAAAGATGACTACCTGACGATCCGCCATCTCTATCTCTAGATCTAAGCCAAATCTACCTGCTTTAACACCATCATCGATATTTTCACCTCCTCCATTGGTAGCAATGGTGGATCTAGAGCAATTCAACCTGCTAGTATAGTAGATTTGGGGCCTCACCAAAATGGTGCAGGCCATGCAGCAACCTCTGGTGGTGGCCCAATTAGAAAATCTCCTACTAGAGTTTCAAGAACTAGTCCCAAAGAGACATACTTGGGTCAGTAGACCCGATACTCTCGAAAAGAGAAAATGGAAGGCAGAAGATCCCTATTCAGATCATGATTCTTTTCTGGAGGAAACCTTCCCCATCTATAGTTAGAAATCCTCTAAGATCCATGATCGAAATGATGCTCTTGATCAAAAGCTATAGGACATGGACCGGCAGATCAAAGAACTCCACCATGCCGCCTCGGCTCACCATGATAATATTTACATTGACCCCTCTTTTTCTGCCCGAATCATGCAAGAGTTGATCCTGCCGAACTTCAAGCTTCTTTAATTTGAGAGCTACGATGAGACCACTAATTCGATCGACCACCTATAGGCCTTTAGAACTATTATGCTGCTCCATGGCGCATCAGACGCCATCCTGTGCTGAGCTTTTCCATCCATCCTGAAAGGAGTAGTTAGAAACTGATACTCAATCCTAAAGTTAGGTGTGATCTTTTTATTGATTAGATAAGCCATCAGTTTATGGGTCACTTTGTTAACAACCGACGTCCAAGGCAAGGCTTAAACTCTCTCATCAACATCAAGCAGAAGGAAGGAAAGTCCATTCGAGCTTATGTCAGCTATTTTAATGCCACTGCATTGGTACTCCAAAACTTGGACCAGTTGGTTGTCATGGCTGCACTAAAGGATGGCCTTTAAAAAATGGTCTGCTATTTTTCCTAGGGAAGAAGTACCCTAGGGACTGATCTGCTGGCTCGTGCTAAAGGATAGGCCCGAGCTGAAGAAGCCTTTAAATTAAAGGATGATGAAACCACAAGAAAGCGACAGACGGATGAGTCTAGCAAGCCCGTGGTTGAAGAAAGGCCGAATGAAGCTTGGCTGCGCTTTCTGACTCTCCTTAAGCACAAGCGAGCTTGAACCCCTCCTCAAGCTTGCCGTCAAAGAAGCCTAGACCAAAGGGCATGGAGGAACTCTCCCCTTAGAAGGTTTCACAACTATGCTCCCCTCAATGCTCCAAAAATTTAATTACTGATGGAGATCAAGAAACAGCTATTTAGGTCAGAGAGGATGCACACTCATCCTGGCAAGCACAATCCAAACAAGTATTGCCTCTATCATCATGACCACGATCACGATATCAAAGAATGCATGTAGCTCCAAGATGAGATTGAGGAGCTCATCAGGAGAGGCCGACTTGGCCAATTTCTCTAACATCGACCTAAGATAAGAGAAGATCGATCGAGGGTACTTCCACAACTAGAACCTCCGAGGAGGGAGGAGCAACAAGGATATCGGCCACCTCTTGGCATCATTAACATAATTTCTAAGGGACTTTGGTGGACGGAGGCCAGCGGGTCCGAGGGATCTACCAAGGGGCATAGAACTAAGGAATCCATCACTTCCATCGAGGAAGATGCTCAAGAAGTTCAGTTTTTGCACAATGATGTGGTTGCAATAACTTCAAATATTATAGACTATGATGTACATCGTGTTCTTATCAATAATGAAAGTTCGATCGATGTCTTATTTTATGATTCTTTCTCCAAAATGTCTATACCTAACAATTGGCTTAGACCAATGGGTTCTCCATTGGTTGGTTTCACTGACGATGTAGTACCAGTTGAAGGAGTTATAACTTTAACTATGACCGTAGGATGATATTCAAGACAGTCCAGGGCACAGATGAATTTCCTAGTGGTGAAAGTCCATCTGCTTACAATGCAATTTTTGGCCAACCTAGCCTAAATATACTTCAGGTAGTAGTGTCGATCTACTATTTGAAGATGAAGTTTCCAATAAGTTGCAGGATCAGAGAGGTCAGAGGAGATCAAGCTTTGGCAAGATATTGCTATTCAATTGCCTTGCAAAGGGGTGAACTACCAGATTCTTGTCTAATGGACTGGACATTCGGGATGACCTTATGAAGGAACGAGAAGAACCCATGGAAGTCCTTGTCTCGATCCCTTTGAATGATGGAAATAAAGAGCACACGGTGCAAATTGGCTCCTATCTGAGAGAAGGGGATCGAGAGTAGCTCATTGAATTCCTACGGAGGAATGCAAATGTTTTTGCTTGGATCCCTGCTGACATGTCCGAAATCGATGCTGAAGTTATGGAACATCATCTAGCTATTGATCCCAAACCTCAGCCAATAGAAGAAAGGATATGTAGCCATGCCCGAAAGAGATAGAAGACAATTATAGAAGAAGTTGACAAGCTCCTCAAGGCCGGATTCATCCAGGAAGTCTCCTACCCGAACTAGGTTTCCAATGTAGTTCTTGTTAAGAAGGCAAATGAAAAATGGAGAATATGTATAGACTTCAAGAAATTGAATAAGGCATATCCAAAAGATAGCTACCGTTTATCCAAAATTGATCAGCTAGTGGACACGACCTCGGGCCATGAACTCACTTTCATGGATGCCTTCTTCGGCTACAACCAAATTCGGATGGCTCCGGAAGATGAGGAGAAAACTACTTTTATTACTGATTATGGTCTCTATTATTGTAGGATTATGCCCTTTGGGCTTAAAAATATAGGAGCGACCTACCAATGCCTGGTGAATAAGATCTTCAAGGAGTAGATCGACCACAACATGGAGTTGTATGTGGATGAAATGCTTGTCAAGAGCCGAACTTTAATAAATCACATAGCTGATCTTGAGGAGACCTTCAGTGCCCTTCAAAGATACAAGATGAAGTTGACCCCGACCAAGTGCACCTTCGGCATGACTTCAGGGAAGTTTTTGCAGTTCATGGTATCAAAGCATGGAATCCAGGCAAATTCGGAGAAGATTCAAGCCATTCAAGGGATCACTGCCCCAAGATCGATAAAAAAGGTTCAACACCTCATAGAAAAGATGGTAGCCCTGAACCACTTCATCTCGAGGTCAACCGAGTGATGCATGCCCTTCTTTTGAGTCCTCAAATAATCAAAGAACTTCTGCTAGATCGTCGAATGTCAACAAGCATTTGAAGAACTCAAGAACTACCTCAGCTCGCCTCCCCTATTGGCCAAGCCCAAATCAAGAGAAGACCTATTTTTGTACCTAGCAGTCTCCCCAGCGGCGATTGCAGCAATCATAATCAAAGAAGAGACGAAAGTGTAATGACCAATCTACTACATAAGTTGAGTCCTGAGGGATGGCAAGATCAGGTACACTAAGTTAGAAAAACTAACTTATGCTCTACTGATTGCAGCCTAGAGACTCCAACCTTATTTCCAAGGGTACACCATAATCCTCCTTACTGATCAATCGATCAAGGTAGTTCTTCATCTAACAGACGCCTCTGGAAGAATCATAAAATAGGTAGTTGAACTTACAGAATTTGACATCAACTTTCAGCCTCAGCCATTAATCATGATAGATCTTATAGTGAAATGCACTATCTGGATAAAACCAAACTTGAATAGAGTGTAATCAGCATTCCATGGCTGCAGCTGAGCTCTCCTAAGGAAAGAACCGACCTTCCTGAAGGCTTCTGGGCCTTGTATGTGGATGGCTCATCCAATGCTTCGGGCATAGGTGCTGGGTTGATCTTGGTAAATTTGGAGAGAGTCATTACCGAATATGCACCATACTTTGAATTTCCTGCAACAAACAATGGGACCGAATATGAAGCTTTGATTGCAGGGTTAAGGATAGCCAAAGAGTTCAAAGCAGATTGGCTCCAAGTTTACAGTGATTTTCAACTAGTAGTCAGACAAGTTAGTGTTAGATATATGTGCCCTAGAAGCCAGAATTGGCTGACACTTGTAATACACTTCTAGGGACAAAATTGTAATTTTGACTATAATTAATGAAATGGGTTATTTTCTATCACACATGTGTATTTAGTGTCTGTGATACATCCTTTGAGTTAATGGTAATGATAATTCATATTTTCAAGAGTTGAAAATTTAAGACATGAATAATCATTATTAACTCATAAACAGCTCCCGACCATAGGATCATCACGAGGATGGTGATTGATCCGAAAGGTTGGTGTACGATCGCTTCTCTTTAGTAGATGAGTCTTGAGTCTACGGTGTGGAGACACCAGAGCGAGAGTACAGGTACTCGTTAGAGAACGAGGGCACTGAGCGTGACCACCTCGAGTAGTCATTAGGGAGTCTACCTTCTCGTCAATGACTGACTCGATGCTGCAGTAGTGTGTCTGGTTCTTTGACCTGAGATGCATCGACAGTTCACCTTGAGGGTGTTATAGTTTGACTACACCATTACTCGGTCTCCTAGCCATATGGAACCCTGAGGTGTATGTTGGCTATAGCATGTTCATTGTAGGAACTGGATTGCATCAAGATGGGATCTATCTACCTCGGTGGTAGAGGAGTAGCCCTATGATGATCATGAGAATCAAGTCCAGAAATCCATGGCCATGGTAGAGTGAAATAATAGAAAGAGTTTCTATTTAGATTTTCACATTGGACTCGAATTCGAATGATTACATCATATGACAGAGACTAGGGTTTGACGAGTTCACCTTAACCCTAATCTGATCGGGGCTCAAGATAGAAGAACTTAATCACACAGGTAGCTGCACCAAGAGGTTCGCATTCAGCTCTGATGGGTTGCCACCATATACTGCTAGGTGTCACTGGTGGATTTTGGGAGCAATTAGAATGATTTAGATGATCGATCATTCTAGCTGTTCGAATCAGAAGAGTTCTGATCCATCGAAAGGAGTTTCGATGATGTCGATGATAGAGATCATGACATATCCCATTACCATACAGAACTGAACCTAACTGGGTCACACAAACAAGGGTTTGAATCTGGTGATCATCAATTGAACTGATCTAGTTCAATTGATCTGAATGAGATTCAATTAGGTTCAAGGAAATCGTGCTAGCACTCGATTGAACCTAACGTTCTTCTTTTACTATCATAAATAAGTTGTCCTGACTGAGCCAAAGGAGTTTGTGCTCAATCAGAGGCCTTCATATGGTCTGACTGGAGGTTGTCCAAGTCAGAATAGGTTGTCTTATTTTGTAAGACATTACCTGCCATTTTTGGTCACCTGCCATTTCTTGTTCTTTGACTTTGGTCAAAAGTCTACCTTTGACTGGTCAAACGTTGACCATTGACCCTTTGACTTTTGACCACATGTCATGCACCTATTGGAGAGCTGGTGGGGGCTTGTCCCCCTGCCAGAACCTGGCAAGGAGAAGGGCGCACGCCAAGGGTGGCGTGAGCCCAAGTAGGAGGCGCCTAGGAGTCCTTGTTGGACAAGGACTCCACCTCCCTTTTGGATTCCAATCAGAGTTCTACTAAGAATCCAGTTTGACTGGTCTTAGGCACCCTCTAAGGAGGAATCCAGGGGTCTCTATTCCAACCAATCAGATTTAGATCTGATTTCACAAAGGGTTGTGATTGGTTGAGAGGAAGAGGAGTTGGATCACAAGAGGTCTATAAATAAGACCCTACGCCCAACCCTAATTCTAATAGAGATTTCCCATGCCCCAAGGCTGCCTCTCCCCTCCTTCTCCATGCCATAGTCTCTTCTCCCCTTGCTCTCCACGTCCAAAAGTGTTTTGGATTTAGTTTGGTGCGATTCAGATCAAGGAAAGGCGATCAAAAGCAAGAAGGCTGCGCTGCTGCAAAAGGGCGACTGCAGATCTTCAAAAGAGTTTTGAAGATCCTCCAGATCAGATCCAGATCTGATTTTTGGAGGTGTGATAGAGAAGAAGAGGTTCTCCAGATCCAACCCAAGTGGATACCGGTAGAGGTAGGCGCTTGCGTGGCTTAGATCCAGAACCTTCCGCTGCAATCAGGATCATCTACAGGGTAATAGGATTACCCAAATCAGGTAAATTGAATTTGATTTAATTTATCTTATTTTATTTTATTTATTAAAATAATAAGAATCAGATCTAAAATATATCAAGATCTGATTGAGATCAAGAGAAAATTTTTGAAATATATCTCTTGATCTAATCAGATCTGGACGAACCTGGACCGGGAAATCAGGATTTCCCTTCAGTTAGTGGTAATTATGAGGCTCGAAAGAAAAATATGATGAAATATCTAGAGAAAGTGAAGAGCTTAACCCCGATCTTCAACAATTTTGACATCAAGCAGATTTCGAGAGTCGAAAATGCTAGAGCTGACCTTCTCTCTAAATTGGCCACATTAGGTCTAATCAAACTACCTAAGAAAGTCTTCTTCAAAGTTCTAAAATGCCCAAGTTCGAAAGAACCGTAGGCTGTGATGCAAGTCGAACATAAGCCGAGCTGGATTGACCCACTAGTCACTTACCTCAAAGATAGAGTTCTTCCTCATGATCCAAAAGAGGCTCAAAAATTAAGAAATCAAGCCTCCTAGTACATTCTGTATGAAGGCAAGTTATATAAAATGTCTTATTCTTTACCACTTTTAAAATGTCTTCGACCTTTCGAAGTCAATCTCACATTATGGAAAGTGCATGAAGAAATCTACGAAAGTCATTTGGTGGCTAGGTCCTTATCTCATAAGCTACTTTGGTAGGGTTATTATCGGCCAACTATGTATCATGATTCTATGATTACATCAGAAAGTGTGATAGTATCAAAAAAATGCAAACATTCAAAGACAGCCAGTCTCTTGGCTTACACCCCTAAGCGCTCCATGGCCATTTGCATAATGGAGAATGGACATACTTGGACCCTTTTCCATGACATCTGAGTGGCAGAAGTTCCTCCTGATGGCAATTGATTACTTTATAAAGTGGGTCGAAGCCAAACCTCTAGCAAAGATTATCAAAGCTAAAGTATAGGATTTCATTCGAAAGTCAATTATTTTTAGATTCGGTCTGCCTCGAACCCTCATAATTAATAATGGATGATAGTTTGCCGAAGCAAAATTTATCAAGTTTTGCAAAGTTCTAAACATATCTCATAATTTTACATCGATAGCCCATCCACAGGCAAACAATGAAGCTGAGGTAAGTAATAGAATTTTGCTGCAATGTATTAAAGGAAGATTGGAAAGAGCAAAAGAGACTCGGATAGATAAACTCTATCATGTACTCTGGGCCTACCGAACTATCTAAAGATTGCCAACAAGAGAGACTCCATTCGCCTTGGCCTTTGAAACAGAAGTAGTCATCCGAATAGAGCTCAAACTTCCATTGCCATTATTGGAAAATGTGTCCCAAAGCCAATTATCAGTCTATTGATGGTTGTGCTACATTATATTTATAATTAATTTATTAATAAATAAAATATATTTTTAGTATTCTTTATCATAAAATATTCATCTTCTAATGAACTCCATTATTGTGATGAAGTCCTTATGACTATTTAGCTTCGATAAAGAAAAAATTTATCGATTAGTCCTTAAATCTATTCATGACTAAATGATAGGCTGTTAATTAGGACGAAAGCGTCTATCGAGCATAGGTCACTATATGCCATATAGATTGATTATCCTCTTAATCAAGGAGTATGGAGATACTGGTATGGCATATAGATGAAATATATGGATACATCATCATTGAACATGACCAACTCCACAGCATTCTGCTGTCTAGAATGTCTCTGATGAGATATAGGTATAAGTATCCTTTAGACTTGGGATCGCCTTAGTGACTTGCAAGCAACTCACTATGGTTTGGTCTAAACTAACTGAATTTCTAATTCAATAATGAAAAGCTTCTGGGTACAGTCGAATATTTATAAAGTCAAAGTATGATCAAGATGGAATTGACCACTTTAAGAGTTGGAGAAGAATGTATTACTATATTTCAATATAGCAAAACTTTGGCCAGGATAATCTATTAGATGGATTTGATATTTTGAAATACAATATGGACAACCTGATCAAAATTGACAGTTGAACTTTGAGATGTCCTACAAGCATTTTGGTCAATGGGATGAATTATATGGAAACTATATCTGCATGGGTTTTAATGATGTTGTTCTACACATTTAACCTATCCGATCATTGGATACCATTACTAGATGGTTACTTTGATTGATACAAAAATTTATTCCTATGCTGTTAGATTAATTTCAGACCTATGAGGTCATACACATTAGAACACACAATTAGATCGGATGGTTGATCAAAGATTAAGAATTATTCTAGGGTTAAACGATCAATACGATTGATGTTTAACCTAATGCAAGTGTTGCAGGAGGATCGTTTAGCTATTTGATTGCTAATTGACTTAATTTGATTAAGCCAAAGGATTGAGATTAAGTTTAATTAAATATATTTTAATTAAATTTTATTTGGATTTGATTGGATCAAGTTCAATTGATTTATTGGATAAACCAAGTGCAAGGAAGAACTAGTCCTAGTTCAACTAGGACTTGGATCAACCCAATTTTTTAATTTGATTAAAAAATTAAATTAAATTAAATATAATTTAATTAAATTTTTAATTACTTTAGGATCTAATTTAATTGGATTGAATTAGTTTTGGTTTGAGAAACCATCTTGGACCAAGTCAAAATGGGAATCCTAGTATGACTAGGACTTCCTATTCCTTGCGCCATTGACCCCTCACGCCCCACACACCCCTTCTCTTTTATTTTGAATATAGAAAAATTTTTTCCCAGGCCCTCATGCATGCCCATAGCCTTCCCTTATTCCTTAGATGGCATTTGGTTGTGGACCAAGTCAAACTAGGAGTTGGTTTTGATTTAAATTCAATGAGATAGAATTTTAAGCACCTAAAACTCCTCCTTCCTTTGTGCTGTCCACATCTCTAATTTTTCTCTCATTTTTTCATGAGAAATAGGAGGATTTTGTGTGCTTATTCTTGGTGGTCCATGGTGTAAAGAAAGGAGGGGGCACCCAAGTGTTGGGCACCCCAACCAGTTGCCTATTTTGGACCTGCCTTGTCTAGGTATTTAACTTAGACAAGACTCTTCCATATCTCAGTATTTAAAATGAATTTTGGATTAAATTTTACATGGATTCTAGACTATTGAGAGTGCTTAGGTGCATGTAAAAATTTTGGAGAAAGAATATTGGGGCATGGGGATTTCATAGATACCAATCTAGGTGTCTAGGTGAGAGAAAATAAGAAGAAGAAGAAGGATTCTTCTTCTAGGATTTTTCTTTATCTCTTCGTCCTTCTTTAGAGATTTTTGAGAGGTGTCCCAAATTTGAAATCTTTTCCTCTTCCTTCTAAAAATTGAAGAGTCTAAGATTTGAAGAAGGTGATTCTAGATCGACTGTCAAAGAAGCATCACCATAGTAGTAGCATACTATGCTGATTTTCTGCATCAGAACTTTTGATCATGATTGTGGGCTCGTGTGGATGACTCCTAGAGGTTGGATGCCTCAAGCCTGGATCAGCAAGTTAGAATATCTAACTTGCACAGGTAATAGATCTGATCTATTATTTTCGTACCTGCATTAGATGTAGTGTATATACATGTTGATGTGATCAATATGTTTCAATTTCTTATTTATATTTTAATTTTTGATTTAATGACATGCCATGGTCATATAATAGATCCTAGTCTAGGATATTTTTTGATATTTAAAATTAATTTTGATTAATTTTAGTCTTCAACTGTCAGATCCTGAAAAAGTTTCAAGATCTAAATCTGAAATTCTAGATCTGATTTCTTGAATTGGTATCATAGCCAGATTATTTATTACATGATTATGTATGCATGTTTAGATTATTTCTTAGATTAGATCTAATTTATAATCTCATTATTAAATCTAAAATTAAAAATTTTGAACACACGAACTGCTATAAGGTTGTTCTGCTGTAAGTTTTATCCCTTACAGTGGAGAGGTTGTCCTAGTTCGTGTCGAATTACTTCTTATCATAAATTTATTAGATATGATCTAATTTTATTTATAATTTATTAGATTTAAAATAATTTTAGATCTAAAAATAAAAATTTTAGATTGCACGGACTGCTATAAGGTTTATCCTTTATAGTGGAGAGGTTGTCCTAGTACGTGCTGATCTAATATATTGACCATAAAATTTTAGATTAGATCTAAGAGATTTTATGATCTGATTAAAAATATTTTAATCTAATTTTAATAATCATAAATATGTTAGATTTGATCTAAAAAAATTTATGATTGATTAAAGTTGAAATTATTTTAATTACATGAACCTATTTAGATTAGATCTAAAGTAGATTCATGTTTATGTTACTTGCATATTGATTATGAATCAAACATTAAACTTGGTTGATAGAACCATGTTATAAAAATATTTTACAAATATGAAAATTATTTTTAAAAAGTCAAACCCCAACCCTCAACCCAAAACTTAATTAAGAATTAATAAGTTGTTTGATTAGAATCTAGGATTGTGAATTGAAGATCCTAAGACACAAATCATAACACATTGGATTAAATGGGTTAGTGGAGATTAGGTCCATTAATTAGGTTAGACCTAGGGTTAGATTAAAGAATGAACATAATTAGAGAATTGACTAAATCTAATTAATTATTATCTTAGATTAGGTCAAGGATTCTCTGGATCAATTATAATAGTTGTAGTTGGTCAAATCCATGTCTTTAACATGACCCATGATGGACTTGATTTTTGGCTATGCGGTCTAGCACGAACTATTAGGTTGATCTAATTGAAACTAATTAAACTAGTTAGTGTTTAAGATAAACCAGATTGGTGGTCTTTAATTCGCAGCCTGCTTACTTGAGCATTTTTTATGATGTCTAAGATAAGCTTTGGTAGACCCTCCCACTGATCGAACTTACCTAGCCTCTTGGTAAAATTATGTTTTGATTGGATCATTTGACTATTTGAGCTAACCTATGTTAGCTAGGTAAATCAATATGGTTGATTTAGGTGCTCCTAGACCAGCCTATTAATGGTCTTCCTTAAGCTGACTTGGTAAAGCCAGTGAGAGGATCATGATAAGCTGGTTCATCTGATCTTCTCTCTTTAAATCAAATCAATTAAATCTTGTAAAATTATTAGATCTTTAAAATAAAATAGTTTTGATGATAACTAGATCATAGCCTTCCATTAAGTGGATGATAATGGATCCATTAGTTGGATAATCATTGGAGGCCCATAGACCTGGTGCTTATCTGCTAACAAAATTATCATTCATAATATGATTTCTTGTTCTTAGCTGCATCTCTCTAAATGGTGGTTAGGTTGATCAACTATAGTTGGGCTTAATCATTCATTAGTTAGATGAACCAAGTATGATCATGTTAATGGTTAGACCTAACCAAAACTTTTAGTGAAGGCCCTAGCCTACTAAAAAGATACCTGGGATAAAATTAAATTACTAAAAATTATTTAAAGAAATAATTGGCTATGAACCTATCTTTAGCTGTACATGGATTGACCAACCATAGTTGGTCTTGTGTGCAGTCTATGTAGATTCTAGTACCCACTAAGGAATTAAGGCAATTCCTGAAATTAGAGGTAGAGGCTACCAATTTGAATAAAATAGTGGGAGAAACCTTTTGATTAAAATTCAAATATTTAGGTTCAATGAATCAATTACTAATTAGGCTTTTGATTTTTCTTTATGCAGTTAAACCCTAACCAAAGTTGCTCCATTCACTATTAGATAGTGATAAACTTGTGGGACCCAACTTTGATAATAAGTATCGAAAGTTAAATATTGTTCAGCAGCACGAAGTAGTTCATGCTGGGGCTTCTATGCCTAGTTTAAACATAAGATCTAAGAATAACCTAGATCAGGCAAAAGCTTCCACTGTAAGAAGTAGGGGCATTGAAAGAGAAATTATCCTCAGTATCTTGATTCCCATGACCACAATAGGCTAAAAAAGAGAGATGAGCAAGTAGTTGTTGATCAAGGATGTTATATGATAATATCTTATAATTTCTCTATTTGTGATACTTCTACTTAGGTATTAGATATCGAAAGTCCAATCCATATTTGTAATATATTACAAGGACTTCAAATTAGTAGAAGATTTGAAAATAATGAGCAATTCTTGAATATTGAAGATGGAAGGTCTGTTCTAGTTCTAGCTATGAGAATAGTTAAACTTATTCTCAATACTAATATCATTTTTTTAAATGAATGTCATTATTATCTTTCATTTTTGATGAATATAATTTCTATTAGCCTTTTGGCCAAAGATGGTTATCATTTATCTATAAAAAAAGATTATTGTGATATCATTATGAATGATATTACAATAATGCAAAGATAATAAAAAAATAATATTTATATTTTATCACAGCTTGTGAGTGTAATGTACACTTCTAGAAAATATCCTAGAATAGATAATATCTCTGATATCTACCTATGGCACTGTAGGCTAGGTCACATAAATAAGAATAGAATAAGTAGGTTGACTCAAGAGAGTATCCTTGAAGTCAGTGATTATGAATCACTTTCAACCTATGAATCTTGCTTTCTTAGTAAAATGACCAAGTCACCTTTTACTGAAAAAGGTAAGAGAGCTACTGAGCTCTTAGGTTTAGTACATGCTGATGTATGTGGACCAATGAGCAAAGATGCCAGAGGTGGATACTTCTACTTTATTACTTTCACAGATGACCTATCCAGTTATGGATATGTTTATCTAATGAAACATAAGTCAGATTCATTTGAAATGTTCAAAAGATTTCAAAGTAAAGTAAAAAAATAAATTGAAAAGAGTATTAAAACTCTTTGATCGGATCGAGGAGGTAAATATCTATCCAGTGAGTTCTTGACATATCTAGGAGAGAATGAGATTCTCTCACAATGGACTCCTCCAGGAACACCACAGCATAATGATGTATCGAAAAGGAGAAATTGAATCTTGTTAGACATGGTTCGATCCACGATGGGATTTTCTAGTTTGCCTGTTTCATTTTGGGGTTATGCTCTTAAGATTGCATGTTATATATTGAATAATGTACCAAGTAAATCTGTCACAAAGATTTGATATGTGATATGAACTGGGCGTAGGCCTACACTCTCTCATCTACGGGTTTAGGGTTGTCAAGCCTATGTCAAATATTTGCATATAGATAAGCTTTGACCCTGGTCTGATAAGTGCATATTTATAGGGTATCCCAAAGAAAGTAAGGGTTACTATTTTTACCATGCTGAAGAACGAAAGGTGTTCATCAGCCTTTAGGCAACTTTTTTACAAAAGGAGTTCCTTGGTGAAGAAACTATTGCCTCTAAGGTTGAACTTGATGATGTTCAATAGGTAGAAAAATCAACACCTATAGCTAAACCTGAGTCGAATTTGATTAGATCAGATCTAGAGACTAGTGTACTTGCACCATTAAGGTGATCCGGTAGAATACCGCATCATCCAGATAGATACTATGATTTTTTGGTTCAAGATGGTGATCCCATTGAACTTGATGAAGACAATGAGGATCCAATCACTTATATGGATGCTATGCAGAGATCCAATTTTGAGAAATGGCTTGAGGTCTTGAAATTCGAAATAGAGTCCATGAAGGTCAATGATGTGTGGACATTGGTTGACCCATCCGAAGGGATTAAATCGATTGGGTGTAAATGGGTCTTCAAAAGGAAAAGAGATGCAGACGAAAAGATGGAGATCTATAAAGCCCATCTGGTTGTCAAGGGTTATCTTCAACGTTATGGTATTGACTATGATAAGATGTTCTTTCCTATGGCAATGCTCAAATCTATTTGGATAATGCTTGCGATAGCTACCCATCTGAACTATGAGATTTGGTAGATGGATGCGAAGATGGTTTTTCTAAATGGAGAGCTGACCGAAGAGGTGTATATGATACAACCTGAGGGGTTCATATCTATAGATGAGTCCAAGGTGTGCAAGCTTTAAAGATCCATTTATGGATTAAAGCAGGCAACTCGGAGTTGGAACATGCATTTTGATAAGGTGATCAAAACGTATGGCTTCATTAAGAATGAAGAAGAGTCCTGCATTTGCAAATGGAAAAATGGTCTAGTAGTAGTATTTCTTATCTTGTACGTGGATGATATTCTCTTAATCAAAAATGACATCCCCGCACTGCGGGGAATAAATGTCTGGTTATCATCATAGTTCTCCATGAAGGACTTGGATGAAGCATCCTATATCCTAGGGATGAAGATCTATAGGGATAGATCTAAAAGGATGCTTGGGTTATCCCAGTCCACGTACATAGATACTATGCTAAAGAGGTTGAGCATAGAGAATTTCAAAAAGGACTATCTCTAGATAGATCATGAAATTTCTCTCTCTAAGAAGAATTATCCGACAACTCCTGAAGAGAGAGAGCGTATGATTAGAGTCCAATATCCTTCAATAGTAGGATCTATCATGCACACCATGACATGTATGAGAGTGGATGTGGCATACTCACTAGGAGTAGTGAGTAGATATTAGTCTGACCCTGAAAAAAATCATGGAAAAGTAATTAAAACAATCCTTAAGAATTTGAGAAATACTAAGAACCAATGGTTGGTTTATGGTGAGTCAGATCTGAAACTTATGGGGTTTACAGACTCCAGCTTTCAATCTGACCATGATGATAGCTGAAGCATGTCAGGATATATCCTTATTTTAAATGGTGGAGCCATCTACTGGAAGAGTTCGAAGCAGCATGCTGTGGTAGGCTCTATTTGCGAAGTAGAGTACATCACAGCATCAGACGCTATGAAGGAAGCTATGTGGCTGAGAAAGTTTATCACCAAGCTTGAAGTAGCATCCTTCCTAGATGGTCTGATCCCGCTCTACTATGATAGCACTGGTGCCATAGCTCAGGCGAAGGAACCAAAGACACACCAGCAGATGAAGCCCATCCTACATCGCTTCTACTTGGTCTGAGAAATCGTGGATTGAGGTGACGTCGATCTTCAGAAGATCGACGAAAAGAAGAACCTAGCCAACCCCTTTACTAAAGTCCTGGCGTTAAAGGAGTTCGATAATAACAAGTCGAAGATGGGTATTAGATACTATGCCGAGTGGCCGTAGGATAAGTGGGAGTTGTTGAAAAATGTATTCTAAAGCCAATCATTAATCTGTTGATGGTTGTGCTATATTGTATTTATAATTGATTCATTAATAAATAAAATATAATTTTAATATTTTTTCATTATAAAGTATTCATCTTCTAACAAACTCAATTATTGTGATGAAGTCCTTAGGACTATTTAGCTTCGATAAAGAGAGGATTTATCGATTAGTCATTAAATCTGTTCATGATCAAATGATAGGCTGTTAATTAGGATGACAATGTCTATCGAGCATAGATTATAGTATGCCATATAGGTTGATTGTCATCTTACCTAAGGAGTGTGGAGACGCTGGTATGGCATACAGGTGAGATGTATGGGTACATTGTCATTGAACGTGATCAACTCCAGAGCATTCTGCTGTCAAGAATATCTCTGATGGGATATAGGTATAAGTATCCCTTCACCTTAGTAACTTGCAAGGAACTCACTGTGCTTTGGTACCGGACTAACTGAATTTTTAATTCAGCAACACAAGACTTCTGGCAATAGTCAAGTACTTATGATGTCGGAGTATGATCAAGATGGAATTGACAACTCCAAAAGTTGGAGAAGAATATATCACTGTATTTCAATATAGTAAAACCTTGGCTGGGGTAATCCATCAGATGGATTTGATATTTTGAAATACAATGTGGACAACCTGATCAAAGTTGACAGTTGAACTCTAAGGTGTCCTATAAGCATTATGGTCAAGGGGATGAATTATATGAAAACTATATCCACTTGGGTTCTAAGGATGGTGCTCTATGTTAGATATATGTGTGCCCTAGAAGCCAGAATTGGCTGATACTTGTAATACATTTCTAAGGACAAAATTATAATTTTGATTATAAATAATAAAATAAGTTATTTTTTATCACATAAGTGTATTTAGTGTCTGTGATACATCCCTTGAGTTAATGATAATGATAATTCATATTTTTAAGAGTTAAAAATTTAAGACAAGAATTTTCATTATTAACTCATAAAATGCTCCTGACCGTAGGATCATCATGAGGATGGTGATTGATCCGAAAGGTTAGTGTACAATCACTTCTTTATAGTGGATGAGTCTTGAGTCTATGGTGTAGAGACACTAGAGCGAGAGTACAGGTACTTGTTAGAGAACGAGGGCACTGAGCGTGACCACCTTGAGTAGTCATAAGGAAGTCTACCTTCTCGTCGATGACTGACTTGATGCTGCAGTGGTGTGTTTGATTCTTTGATCTGAGGTGCATCGATAGTTCACCTTGAGGGTGTTATAGTTTGACTACACCATGACTCAGTCTCCTAGCCATTCGAAATCCTGAGGTGTATGTTGGCTATAGCATGTTCATTGTAGGAATTGGATTGCACCAAGATGGAATCTATCTACCTCGGTGGATGAGGAGCAGCCCTATGATGATCATGAGAATCAAGTCCATAAGCCCATGGCCATGGCAGAGAGTGAAATAATATAAATAGTTTCTATTAAGGTTTTCACATCGGACTTGAATCGAATGATTAAATCATATGATAGAAATTAGGGTTTGATGAGTTCACCTTAACCCTAATCTGATCGGGGCTCAAGATAGAAGAACTTAATCACATAAGTAGCTACACCAAGAGGTTCATTTTTAATTTTGATGGGTTGCCACCATATACTACTAGGTATCACTAGAGGATTTTGGGAGCAACTAGAATGATTTAGATGATCGATCATTCTAATTGTCCGAATCAAAAGAGTTTTGATCCATCGAAAGGAGTTTCGATGATGTTGATGATGGAGATGACTACATGTCCCATTACCATATAGAATTGAACCTAACTGGGTCACACAAATAAGGGTTTGGATCTGGATATCATCAATTGGACTAATCCAGTTCAGTTGATTTGAATAAGATTCGATTAGGTTCAAGAAAATCGTGCTAGCACATGATTGAACCTAAAATTCTTCTTTTTCTATCATCAAAAGTTATCTCGACTGAGCCAAATGAGTTTGTACTCACTCAGGTATCTTTACTTGGTCTGACTGGAGCTTGTCCAGGTTAGAAAAGGATTGTCTTAATTTATGAGATAAATTTGAGATAACACCTGCCATTTTCCATCACCTGCTAATTCTTGTCCTTTGACTTTGGTCAAACATTGACCTTTGACCCTTGGATATCTGCCCATGTGTCATGCACTTATTGGAGAGTAGATAGGGGCTTATCCCCTCTCTAAAAATTATAAAGGAGGGGGTGCACACCTAGGATGGTGTGCGCCTATGGATAGGGATGCCTGGAGTCCCTTACGGATGGGACTCCACGTTGCTTCTTGGATTCAAACTAGGTGACCCTCATCTATAGACTTTGTCCAGTCTTAGGTGCCATCTAAGGATGAATCTATGGGTCTCTCATCTAATTGGATCAGGTTATATCATCTCATCAATCAGATTTAGATCTGATTGCACGTAGCAACGTGATTGGCCGGGGTGATGTGGCACTGCATGGCGCAGTAGGGTCTATATAAAGACCTATCTGCACCCACTTTTTCAAGAGTTCCTCTTAGCCCATGCCCCAAGACTGCTCCTCTCCCTCCTCCATGTCACCTTTCTAATCCTCTCTCTCCTCTCCATGCCCAAGGTAGTTAGGCTTTAGATTAGTGCGAGTCAGGCAAGAAAAGGCTGACGAAAAAGGAAGAAGGTAGCATTACTGCCGCGATGATGGGTGATCTTCAGAAGGAGTTTTGAAGATCCTTTAAATTAGATCCAGATCTAATTTTTGAAGAAGAAAAAGAGAAGAAGAAGATCTCAAGATCCAACCTAAGTGGATACTAGTAGAGGCCAGGCACTTGCGTGGCTAGATCCAGAACCTCAGGGCTTTAGTAGGATCATCAATGGGTAATCAGATTACCCAGAATCAAGATAAAATTAATTAGATTTAATTTAATTTAATTTTTTTATTTATCAAATCATAAAATTAGATCTAAAAAGTGTTAGATCTAATTAGGATCTAACTGGTGATTTTTGAAATATACCTCTCGATCCAATCAGATCTGAACGAACCTAATCCGAAAAATTTAGGATTTCCCTTCAACTGGTATCAGAGCCAGGTTGCTATAAAATTTATTTAGATTTAATTTTAATCTAATAAATTAATGATTTTAGATATCACATGAGATGTGATTAGACCTGAAATTAGAAAATTAGAAAATTAAAATTAATAAATCTAGATCTAGAATGTATGAGAGACATAACTAGACTAGGAATAGAATTATTCTATATGTAGTCTAGTATAGTCATAATTTTAATTTAATTAAATATAATTTTAAGATTTATTTATTTTCTATTTTTTGATATTATAAATATTATAATCAGATCTAAAAATATAAAATAAATTAAATATAATTTATTCATATGAGATATGATAGTTGCATGTTTAGACTAGTAGTAGAATAGTTCTACAAATAGGTCTAGATTAAATTTTATTTGATAAGATCAAATTTAAATTTAATTTTTTAGATGATTATGAGATAATTTTGATCTAAAAAGCATGCATGCATGATACATGAGATGTATGCAAAACATATTTTAATTAGATCAATTTTCTTATATGAGATATATGCTTAGGTCTAATTAGTTTTGTAGATTAGTTGTATTTCTGATTAATCATTCTCCTGAGCCATCCGATCATAAGAACAAAGTAGGGCTTAAAGATTCTCTCCTTCCATTCGATGGAGTGTTCTTATGATGTGTAGGGGTGCTGCACGTTGATCCTTAATCAGAAATTAAAAACTTACTTTCTGCAAAATCCTAGATCCTGAAACCCTAGGATCTTATTTGCATGTTTTATTTTTGAACCCTAAACTTAATTAAGAATTAAGAATATGAAACATATTAGATCTAAAATTAAGAATTTTCAGATCTAAGACATGTTCATAAAATTGGGTTCAGACTTGGGTAGCTCAATTAGGTCGAGCGGTTGATCAAATCGAATCAAAAGTTGGTTAGATGGGATCAACAATGCTTATATTGACCAGCCTAATAGGATTAAGTCTGGGTCAAGATCGAGTCACGTAAGTGATCGATCAAGCTAAGACCTAATTAGGCTCAGTGGTTAGAGTCTGGATTGTAGTCTAACTCGATTGATTTTGGCTCAACAATTTGGTGTATAAGGTAAGTTTGGCAGATACGACCGACTGATTTTTAATTAGGAGCTACTCGACTCGAATGCATTCTTATCGAGTTAATAGCATATCCCTTCCACCGGTCTCACTTACCTGGCCATGTTTGTTGACTCAGTTCTGATCTAAGGTGGTCAATAATTTGAGCTAACCCATGCCACTAGGTTAGTCATAATAGTTATGACTATGTCAAGTCTAGTTTAATGAGACCTAAATCAAATCTCCCTAAGAAAAGATTAAGTCTAAGGTCTTCCACCATTTTAGATGTGCGGGCCCTTCCCGGGGTTGATTATTCTCGGCTGGTTACAGTGGCTCGGTTGCACTGAGAAGATGCAACCATGTCTATTAGGCATTGGATGCTATGGGCTGGAGAATGAATTGGGCTCAATATTTTGGATACGATGAGAGACTCAATTAGGAATCCAATCTATGCAAATGGTGGGTCTGACTTAACTAAGAAGTGGATCAATATTTCGGACATGGTGAGATTCATGAATTAGAGACCATGTTTGGGTGCATCATGATTAGAGAATCATTGAACAAGAGTTGTTCACTCATTGGCAAACCCATCACCAATAACTGTTAGGTGAGGTGATGAGTCAGTTGATGGGACCGCACCATCCACTAGAAATCAGTAATCATGGAGATTTTCGCATCTCTACAGAGGAAGTGTAGAGATCCAAGAAAATAGTGGAAGCTAATTTATTTTAAAATAAAATTCCTAAATAAATTGGTTAAGTCTTAATTACAATATATAACTAGAAACTTTGACTCTCTATAGGAAAATGTTTGCATCCAATCCACTAGCATGAATCCTGGACACCCATAGACTGACCGGATCAAATTACAAGGATTGGCTTTGGAACATCAAAATCATTTTGGGTTTCGAGAAGTTAACTCATGTATTGGATCAGAACCCTCCCATCTTACCAGCTCGTCCATCCACTGAGTAGAGAGCGTCTCTGGATAAGTGGATAGACGATGATAATAAGGCCAGATACTACATGTTGGGCTTGATGTCTGATGAGCTTCAGTGCCAACATGAAGATATCAGGACTGCTCGCCAAATGTTGGCTCACCTACAGGAGATGTTTGGTGAATAGAGTCGCACAGCCAAATATCAAGTCACTAAACGACTGTTCAAGGCTAAGATGCATGATGGGCAGTCAGTCCAAGATCATTGTCTGAAGATGATCAAGGATATGGAAGAGCTTGAGAAGCTTGGAGTGAGGTTGGACTTGGATTTACAGAATGATATAATTCTACAATCCTTGACTGATGCGTATGGGCAGTTCATCATGAACTACCATATGCATAAACTTCAAAATTCCTTGGCCGAACTTATGAACATGCTGGTTATCGCTGAGCTTTCCATGAAAGGTTCTAAAGGCTCAGTACTTGCTATGGAACAGACTTCTTTCAAGAGAAAGTCTTTTGGAAAGAAGAAGAAGTCTGTGAAAAAGTAGAAGATGGAAGGAGGAAAGAAGAAAAAGGCAGAGCTGAAGAAGGCCGCTGATAAAGGAAAGTATTTTCATTGGAACAATGACGGCCACTGGAAGCGGAATTGTCCTACTTACCTGGCCATCCTAAAAAAGGAGGCAGGTCCTTCTGGAGGTATGCTCGTTATTGAGTCTAACCTTATGATTTCTTCTGCATCTAGTTGGGTGCTTGACTCTGGTTCTAGTGCTCACTTGTGCACTTCTATGCAGGATCCTAAGGATAGCAGGAGGCTGAGGGATGGTGAGATGATCTTGTGGATCGAAAATAGAGTAAGGGTTGCTGCCGTGGCTGTGGGAACATACCCTCTTCGACTACCATCTGGATTAGACTTAGTATTAAAAGACTGTTATTATGTACCTACAGCAAGTGGAAATTTGATTTCTATTTCTTGCCTTACAGTAGAAGGCAATGTAATTAGTTTTCTTAAGGACCATTGTAATATTTTTTATGAAAGAAATAAAATTGCAAGTGGTTTCCTTATTAACGATCTTTATCAGTTACATCTTGATGTATCTATTTTTAATTTTGAGCAAAATGTGAATGCCATAAAATCAAAATGAACTAGGGATAGTCCAAATGATAGGTATCTGTGGCACCTAAGATTAGATCATATAGCAGAAGATAGGGTTAACAAATTGGAGAAAATCGGGCTATTGAGTCCGTTGACTTCTGAGTCATATCCAATTTGTGAATCCTGTCTTCATGGCAAAATAACTAAACTCCCTTTTGTAGGACATGGGGAAAGGGCCACGGATCTTCTTGCCCTAGTACATATAGATGTGTGCGGCCCATTTGATGTACCGACTAGAGGCAACTTTGTCTACTTTATAACCTTTATCGATAATTTATCTAGGTATGGGTATGTGTATCTTATAAAATACAAGTCTGAAGCCTTTGAAAAGTTCAAGGAGTTCAGACATCAAGTAGAAAAGCAAACTAGAAAATCCATTAAGGTTTTTCGATCAGATCGAGGAGGTGAATACCTTAGTCGAAAATTTCTGGACTATCTCAAGGAAAATGGCATAGTCTCTCAATGGACTCCACCAGGAATACCTCAACTTAACGGGGTTTGAGAATGGAGAAAACGGACCCTATTAGATATGGTGCAATCCATGATGAGTTTCATAGACCTCCCAGATTTTCTTTGGGGATACTATTTGTTAATTACAATATACTTACTGAATAGGGTTCCTTCTAAAATCGTTCCTACCATACCGTGTGAGATATGGCATGGTAAGAAACCAAGTTTGAGTAATCTCAGAATTTGGGGTTGTCTGGCTCATTTCAAAAGACAACAAGTGGACAAGTTGGACTTTAGATCCTTTAGAGCTCGATTCATAGGATATCCTAAAGAGTCATTAGGATATTATTTCCACATTCCAGAAGATCATAATGTGATTGTGAGTCGATATGCCATTTTTTTTAAAAAATAGTTATTCAAGATGATGGCATTAGAAAGCAGATTAAGCTCGAAGAGAAAGTCTCATAAGAGCAACGAGCTAAGGACCAAATGGAACAAAATCAGGTTAGGCCAATCCAGTCACTACCTTCTCCACCTCGTAGATCGGAAAGGATTTTCCATCCTCCTGAGAGGTACTTAGGTACTATTTCAAAGGATATAGAAAAAATGTTTCTCGTAGGTAATAGGGTTCATGGTGATGATCCCAAAACCTAAAATGAGATGATATCAGATATCGACTCCAAGAAATGATTAGAGGCAATGAGGTAAGAAATTGACTCGATGCACTCAAACCAAGTCTGGACCTTGGTAGATCCTCCAGAAGGTATAGTACCTATTAGTTGTAAATGGATCTATAAGAAAAATATTGGTGCAGATGGAAATGTGGAGACATTTAAGGCTAGATTAGTGGCAAAAGGTTATAGTCAACGCGAAGGCATTGACTATCAGGATACCTTTTGCCAGTTGCTATGCTAAAATCCATCCGCACATTGCTTGCTGTTGCAGCCTATTTCGATTATGAAATATGGCAAATGGATGTGAAAATGACATTCTTAAATGGATATCTTAAGGAAGATATCTATATGGAACAATCGCTAGGTTTCACATCCAGTGATGATGATCACAAGGTATGCAAGCTGCAAAGATCCATATATGGACTTAAGCAAGCATCTCGGAGTTGGAATACTCATTTTAATGATGTGATCAAAATATTTGGTTTCATAAAAAATGAGGAGGAGCCATGAGTCTTCAAAAAGGTCAGTGGGAGCATTGTTGTCTTCCTCGTATTGTACGTGGATGACATTCTCCTTATTGGAAATGATATTCCCATGTTGACCACAGTTAAAATGTGGTTATCTAAAGATTTCTCCATAAAAGACCTAAGAAAAGCATCCTTTATTCTGGGAATTAAGGTCTATAGAGATAGACCAAATAGGATGCTAGGACTTTCACAGAAGATGTACATAGAGGAAGTGCTAAAGAGGTTTAGCATGGAAAACTCTAAGAGGGGTTTAGTACCATTCAGACATGGCATTCATCTCTCCAAGAAGATGTGCCCTAGCACACCTGAGGAAATAGAACGCATGAGTAAGATCCCTTATGCTTCAGCAATAGCAAGCCTCATGTATGCCAGTTTTGTACACGACCTGATATAGCCCATGCCGTGAGTGTCACAAGCAGATATTAGTCGAATCCAAGTGAAGAACGCTGGACTTCTATGAAATGTATCCTTAAGTACTTGAGAAGAACTAAGGATATGTTATTGGTCTTTGGCAATGGAGAACTCCAAGTCCAGGGATATACAGACTCAGATTTTATGTCCGATATAGATTATCGAAAGTCGACATCTGAAAGTCTATTTATGTGCAATGCTGGAGCTGTTAGTTGGAAGAGTTCCAAGAAGACAGTAATAGCAGATTCCACCATGGAAGCAGAATACATCGCTACGTCAGAAGCTGCAAAAAAGGTATTTTGGTATAAGAAGTTTGCCGTAGAGATCAGAGTGATGCCATCAGATGCCATTTCTCTGTACTGCAACAACAATGGTGCCATAGCCCTTGCTAAGGAGCCGAGGTCTCACTAGAAATCCAAGCACATCGAACGGCGATACCACCTCATCCATGATTACCTCAAGAAGGGTTACGTCGAGGTTGAGTCAACTTTGTAGACAATGCGGTGAACCCACTTATAAAGCCGTTGGGCCAGCAAAAGATCAAAGCCCACCTTGAGAAGATGGGACTTAGATTTGTAGCTAATTGGCTTTAGGTCAAGAGGGAGTGTGTTAGATATTTGTATGCCCTAGAAGCTAGAATTGGCTGACACTTGTAATACACTTCGAAGGGCAAAATAATAATTTTGACTATAAATAATAAAATGGATTATTTTCTATCACATAAGTGTATTTAGTGTCTATGATATATTCCTTGAGTTAATGATAATGATAATTCATATTTTCAAGACTTAAAAATTTAAGATAAGAATTTTCATTATTAACTCATAAAATACTTCTGACAGTAGGATCATCATGAGGATGGTGATTGATCTGAAAGGTTAGTGTACAATCACTTCTTTATAGTAGATGAGTCTTGAGTCTACGGTGTAGAGACACCAGAGCGAGAGTACAGATAGACGTTAGAGAATGAGGGCACTGAGCATGACAACCTCGAGTAGTCATAAGGAAGTCTACCTTCTTGTCGATGACTGACTCGATGCTGCAGTGGTGTGTCTGATTCTTTGACCTGAGTTGCATCGGCAGTTAACCTTGAGGGTGTTATTATTTGACTATACCATGACTCGGTCTCCTAGCCATTTGGAACCCTGAGGTATATGTTGGCTATAGCATGTTCATTGTAGGAATTGGATTGCACAAAGATGGAATCTATCTACCTCGGTGGATGAGCAGCAGCCCTATGATGATCATGAGAATCAAGTCCATAAGCCCATGGCCATGGCAGAGAGTGAAATAATAGAAAGAGTTTCTATTAAGGTTTTCACATCGGACTTGAATCAAATGATTAAATCATATGATAGAAATTAGGGTTTGACGAGTTCACCTTAACCCTAATCTGATCGGGTCTCAAGATAGAAGAACTTAATCACACAAGTAGCTGCACCGAGAGGTTCATTTTTAGTTTTGATAGGTTGCCACCATATACTGCTAGGTGTCATTGGTGGATTTTGGGAGCAACTAGAATGATTTAGATGATCGATCATTCTAATTATCTGAATCAGAAGAGTTCTGATCCATCGAAAGGAGTTTCGATGATGTTGATGATGGTGATCACTACATGTCCCATTACCATACAGAACTGAACCTAACTGGATCACATAAATAAGGGTTTGGATCTGGATATCATCAATTGGACTAACCCAGTTCAGTTGATTTGAATAAGATTTAATTAGGTTCAAGAAAATCGTGCTAGCACACGATTGAACCTAACATTCTCCTTTTTCTATCATCAAAAGTTATCTCGACTGAGCCAAATGAGTTTATGCTCACTCAGGTTCCTTAACCTGGTCTGACTGGAGCTTGTCTAGCTCAGAAAAGGATTGTCTTAATTTATGAGATAAATTTGAGACAACACCTGCCATTTTTCGTCACCTGCTAATTCTTGTCCTTTGACTTTGATCAAACATTGACCTTTGACCCTTGGACATTTGTCCATATATTATGCACTTATTGGAGAGCAGATAGGGGCTTGTCCCCTCTCTAGAAATTAGAAAGAAGGGTGTGCATGCCCAGGATGGCGTGCGCCCATGGATAGGGACGCCTGGAGTCCCATACGGATGGGACTCCATGTTGCTTCTTGGATTCAAATTAGGTGACCCTCATCTATAGACTTTGATCAGTCTTAGGCACCATCTAAGGATGAATCTATGGGTCTTTCATCTGATTGAATCAGGTGATGTCATCCCACCAATCAGAATTAGATCTGATTGCATGAAGCAACGTGATTGGCCGGGGTGATGTGGCACTGCATGGTGCAACAGGGTCTATATAAAGACCTGTCTGCATCCACTTTTTCAAGAGTTCCTCTTAGCCCATGCCCCAAGGCTGCTCCTCTTCCTTCTCCATGCTACCTTTCTAATCCTCTCTCTCCTCTCCACGCCCAAGGTAGTTGGGCTTCAGATTAGTGCGAGCCAGGCAAGAAAAGGCTGACGAGAAACGAAGAAGGCAGCACTACTGCAGAGATGATGGGTGATCTTCAGAAAGAGTTTTGAAGATCCTCCAAATCCGATCCAGATCTAATTTTTGGAGAAAAAAAGAGATGGAGAAGATCTCTAGATCCAACCCGAGTGGATACTGGTAGAGGCCAGGCGCTTGCATAGCTAGATCCAGAACCTCAGGACTTCAGCAGGATCATCAACGGATAATCAGATTACCTAGAATCAAGATAAAATTAATTAAATTTAATTTCATTTAATTTTCTTATTTATTAGATCATAAAATTAGATTGAAAAAGTGTTAGATTTGATTAGGATCTAAGAGGTAATTTTTGAAATATACCTCTCAATCCAATCAGATCTGAACGAACCTGATCCAAAAAATTTAGGATTTCCCTTCATTCTACTCCTTCGACCTATCTGATCATCGGGTATCATTGCTTGATGGTCACTTTGATTGGTATAGAAATTTATTCCTATGCTACTGGCTTAGATTTAGACCTATGAGGTCACACATATTAGAACTTACAATCTGATCGGATGGTTGATCAACGATTAAGAATCGTTCTAGGGTTAAACAATCAATACGATTGGTGTTTAACTTAGTGCAAGTATTGCAGGATGATCGATTAGTAATTAAATTGCTAATTGGATTGATTTGATTAAGCCAATAGGCTGAGTTTAAGTCTAATGAAATATGATTTAATTAGATTTGGTTTGGGCTTGGTTGGATCAAGTTTAATTGGTTTATTGGATAAGCCAAGTGCAAGGAAGAACTAGTCCTAGTCTAACTAGGACTCGGATTAACCCAATTTTCTAATTTGATTAGAAAATAAATCAAAATTAAATTTAATTTAATCTAATTTAATTAAGTTATTAAATGGGTTAGGGTTTTATTTAATTGGATTGGATTAATCTTGATTTTATTTGGTTAAAAGATCTTATTTGACCAAGTCAAAATAGGAGTCCTAGTGTGACTAGGACTCCCTATCACTTGCACCACTTAATCCTCATGCCCCATGCCCTTTTTGTTTTATTTCTTACATAAAAATTTTTCACACCCATGGCTTAACATGCCCTCTTTCTTTCCTCCTTTTCTCATAAGGCAATTTGTTGGAAGACCAAGTCAAAAGAGGAGTTAGTTTTGCTTAGGATTCTATGAGATAGAATCCTTGTTGATCAAAACACCTTCCGTTGAGTGCCACCTCCTCTTTTAATTAATTCTTCTCTTATTCTATGAAAATAATCTCCTTTTTTGTGCACCCTCCCTTGCTGGTCCATGCCAATAATTATGGTGGAGGCATCCAAGAGTTGGGCACCCCAACAACTTCCCATGTTTGGATATTCCTAGTCTAGAATTTTGATCTAACTTGGACTCTTCTTTTTCTCTATTTATTGGATGAATTTTATTCTAATTTTTTTTTAAAATGTAGATCTTTGGGAGAGGTTTGGGGTGTGCAAAAATCAAAGGAAGAGGATTCTTGGGCATGGGGGTTCCATAGGCACCAAGCTAGGTGTCTAGGTGAGAGAAAAGAGAAAAAGAAGAGGGTCCTCTTCTAGGGCTATTTTATTTTCAATCTCTTCTCCTTTTTTTGAGTTTTTTTCTAAATGAGTCTCAGATCAGTAAACTCTCATCTTTCTTCTCATATTTTGGAGAGTCCAAATTTTGAAGAAGGGAGCATCGAATCGACCGTCGAAGAAGGATCAGCACAGTACTAGCATGCTGTGTTGATTTCCTGCATCAAACTTTAGATCAAAGATCGTAGGCTCATGTAGATGACTCCTAGAGGCAAGATGCATGTGCAGCTCATGACATCATCCTCAGGCCCAGATCAGTAAGTTAGAATGTCTAACCTGCTCAGGTAATAGATATGATCTATAAACTTCATACTTGCATTTGATGTAGTGTAGATCTAGGTTGATTTGATCAATCTTTTACTTTCTTATTTGATTTTAATTTTTGATTTAATATCATACCTTGATTATGTAATAGATCTGAGATCTAGGTATTTATATATTTATTTAAATAAATATTTAATTTATTTAAATCTTTCACTACAAGATCTTGAAAAAGTTTTTAAGATCTACCTGTAAAACCCTAGATCTCGTTCCTTCAAATTGACCATGATAATAATATCCGATTGAAGTAAAACTTTGATAGTATGCTACAAACATCACCAAGATTATTGTTGTAGATTTTTGGATCCATTAAAGATCTTCATCTATCAGATCATCATATCATCGTTCATGATCGTCGAAATCAAATTTTTCTAATCGATGAAGCTAGGGCCATTGGATCGAGGTGGCCTTTTATGATGATACTCTAATGATAATTATTTAGATAATAAATGGTGAAGTTGGATATTAAATTTTAAAATTATATAATATTTATAGTAAAAATATAAAAAAAGATATTACTATGGTTATAAAGAACCGCTGTAATAGGTTGAGCCTATGGCAGCAGTTACAAAGAACCGGTACCATAGGTTAACCTATGGTAGTAGATAACTCTAACCATTGCCATAGGTCTGATCTATGGCAGTGGTTAACTCTAACCGCTGCCACAGGTCCGACCTATAGTAGTGGTTACATATAATCATCACCATATATTGATCTATAGCAATGGTTGGTATAAACCGCTGCCATATGTCGAACCTATGACAGCGATTAGAGTTAATCACTGCCATAGATCCTATTGTAGTAGTTTCAAAAATTATTGCCGTAGTATGTACTATCATAGCCCTTTTTTGTAGTAGCGTTATAAATCCTGTGACCCCTTACATGGAATATCCTGGTCAAGGCTTTACTTAATTGAAACACAGTAAATCATTATCTTCAAAATTTAAAATGGTCAATCCCATCATGAATCACACACAGGCTTTGTAAGTACTTGATTGTACCCAAAAATCTTTCATCACTTTGTTAGAAATATAGGTACTCCAGCACTAAAGCACAGTGAGTTGCTTGCAAGTTACCATGGTGATCTCAGATAAGAGGAACAATTATACCCATATCTTTCATGAGCTACTCTTGACAGTAGTGTTCTCCATAATTAAGCCAAGTTTAGTGTAAATGTACTCCTACATTTTATATGCATGCCATACCAGTATCTCCATACTCCTTGGTTATGAGAAAAATTAGCCCATATGGCACATAATGACCTGTACTTGATAAACATTATCATCTTTGTTAATAACGTATCATTTGGTCTTTAACAAGTTTAAGAAATATTCAATAAATCCTTCTTTATTGATTGAAAATAGTTCTAAGGACTTCATTATGATATAAGAGTTCTTCAAAGAAAGATGCACAAATTATGATGAATTATCAAATAACTTTTATTAATTTATAATTCATATACAATTTACATACAAAGAGCACAATCATCTGTAGGTAGACAATTAGCTTTAGGACATAATTTTCAATACTTATGTGGTGAATGGGCAGAGCTGAAACATGTAGAGCCAATAGGAGGAGATGGGTCCAAGGGGAGAGACAAGTTGGAGCCAAAGTGGGAGGAGAGGAGAGGCACTAGTCGAAACCAGAGTGGGAGGGAGAGTGGAGGCACAACCTACCAGAGTCGAAGCTAAAGTGGGAGGAGAAGGGAAACACAAACATGAAAAGGAATTTGGGGATGTGAGGGTCATGGCATGGTTAAGACACAATGTAGGGAAAAGTTTAGTGAACCAGGATACTGTTTAGTGAACTGGTTTATCATTTAACATTTTCATCTTTCATTCTATCTTTAGCATTACATTAATTATCTTTTTCTTATCTTAATCCAATAAACAGATTTATGGTAAAGTACTATAGCAAAAACTATAGCAACATTATAGCAGTATTATTGCAAAATACTACAGCATCCTATAGTACGACAAGGAAAATAACCTTAGTCAGTTATGAGTAGACTATATTATGACTAAAAATAAAGCTATTTCTTTTATTTATTTTGTTAACTTTATTATGATACCCCAAACCACAATCCAGCAATTTCATGGATTTCAAAGCATGAACGAGCAAAAAAAAGAAATTATATGATTTTTAAAAAGATAAAAAGAAAATAGAGAAGAGTCCTGTAGGAGTCTTCTCTTCTATTGAACTCCAAATCGGAGTTGAAATCCATCATCGAGGAGTCAAACTCTCCCCCCTTCCCTTCTTAAAGGAAAATATCCCTTATGAAATCCCTCACTCCAATTACTTATCATTATCGAAAAGAATTAACCCCAACTTCCTCTTTCTCTTCTTCTGGGTTTTTGTCGAGTTCGCCAGAACCGCAGGTCATAGTCTGATAGAAATGAAGGAAAAATCCTATTTTCAGCTGTAGGATCGTGCAGATCTGATCAGATCTAAGATGAATTTTTTAAAATTTTTTTAAATAATCTTATTTGATTTAAGAGTTCTCAGATCTGATCATGATGATCTAATATTAAAAATTAAAATAAAAATTAAATTAGATTTAATATCATACCTTGTTTAGGTAATCAGATTACCCTATGATGATCCTGATGTTTCCAAAGGTTCTGGAAGGAGCCATGCATGTGCCTGGCCTCTACTAGTATCCACTTAGGAAGGATCTAGATGTCTTCTCCTTGTAAATCCTTCCTCCAAAGATTAGATCTGAATCTGATCTAGAAGCCCTTCAAAAAATTTCTGAAGGCAACATATTTGTCTCACGAACACCGTCACATAGATGCTGAACTCTTTATAAATTTGATTGGATCTTCTTCTTAGATTTATGCTTAACTTTTTAGGCATGTAGAAGAGAGGGAGAGAGAGGATCGAGGGGGTGTAGGATATCTAGAATGGCAGCCTTTGGGTATGAAAAATATTTCTACATGAAGAGCCTTGGCACAAGGGTTCTTATGCAAAAGCATAGCACCAAGTTAGAGTCCCTCTTTGACCAAAATCCTCATTTTTTTGACCATTGGGACTCTTGGACTTGATCTCCATGAAAATCCTCAGATCTCATCTGATTTTAAGACCAAAAATCAATTTAGAAGATGGCAGCATGAGTAGATATGGAAGAGTCCACTGCGCCTATGACTCTTCCCTCAAGAGTTTGATCTGAATCAAACTCTATCATAACTCAATCTAGATACCTCAAAAAATCATTAAATTTGGTATACCCAATAAATAATTTATGCTCAATCACATGTCCAAAAATTGGATTAAAATAACTTTTAGAAAATTTTTTAGAAGCATCTGATCAGGTGACCCTCAATTTTCTCAAATAGGTCAACTTTTGACCCTAGTCCAATTTGACTATGAATGGATTTAATTTCTACAATTAATCTAACCTAGACTAATTTCAGTCACATAAAAATAAATTCATTCAAAATATAAGAATGAGTCAAATCAAATTTGACTTGATTGTAATGAATTAGAAAGATTTCAGAAAAAGAAAGTCAGGCTCAATCGTGTGCTAGCACGATTACCTTGAACCTGATTGGATCTAATCCAAATCAATCAAACTGGATTAGCTCAATTGATGACATCCAGACCCAAATTCTTATTTATATGATCTAGTTAGGTATAATTCTATATGATAATGAGATATATTATGATCTCCATCATCGATATCATTGAAACACTTTTCGATGGATCAGAACTTTTCTGATTCATACAATTAGAATGATTGATCATCAAAATCATTCTAATTGCTCCCAAAATCTACTAGTGACACCTAGCAGTATATGGTGGCAATCCATCAGAACTAAAAGTGAACCTCTCGATGTAGTTACCTGTGTGATTGGATTCTTCTATCTTGAGCTCCGACAGGATTAGGATTAAGGTGAACTTGTCAAACCCAATATCCATCATATGAATTAATCATTCGATTCGAGTCTAATAGAAAACCCTAATAGAAACTCTTTCTATCATCTTCATTCTGCCATGGCCATGGGCTTAATAACTCAATCTCATGATTATCATAGAGCTACTCCTCATCTATCGAGATAGATAGATCTTCTTATTGGTGCAATCCAATTCCAACAAAGAATATGCTATAGCCAACATACACCTCAGGATTCCAAATGGCTAGAAGATCGAGTTATGATGTAGTCCAACTATAACACCCTCAAGGTGAACTATCGATGCACCTCAGGTCAGAGAACCATATATACCACTACAGCATCGAGTCAATCATCGATGAGAAGGTAGACTTTCTTATGACTACTCGAGGTTGTCACGCTTAGTGCCCTCGTTCTCTAACTAGTATCTATACTCTCGCTCCGATGTCTGCACACCATGGACTCAAGACACGTCTATCTTAAGAAAGCGATCATACACCAACCTTTCGGATCGATCACCATCCTCGTGATGATCCTATGGTCGAAAGCATTTTATGAGTTAATTATGAAAATTCATGTCTTAAATTTTCAACTCTTAAAAATATGAATTATCATTACCATTAACTCAAAGGATGTATCACAGACATTTTTAAATACACACTATGATAGAAAAATAATCTATTTATCAATTTATAGTCAAAATTATAAAATTATCCTTAGAAGTATATTACAAGTGATAGCTAATCTGGCATCTAGGACACACATCTAACAAACTCTCACTTGACCTAACGCCAATTGGCTACAAATCTAAGTTCTATCTTCTCAAGGTGGGCTTCGATCTTCTGCTGGCTCAATGGCTTTGTCAACAGGTCAGCCGCATTATCTACAGTGATGACTCTCTCGATCTCAACGTATCCCTTCTCGAGGTAATCATAGATGAGGTGGTATCGCCGCTCGATGTGCTTGGATTTTTGGTGAGACCTCGGCTTCATAGCTAGGGCTATAGCACCATTATTATCATAGTAAAGAGGGAGGACATCTGATGGTATCACTCCAAGCTTTGTGGCAAACTTCTTATACCAGAATGCCTCTTTTGCAGCTTCCGACGTAGCGATGTACTTTGCTTCCATGGTGGAATCTGCTATCACGATCTGGTTGAAATTTTTTTAGCTGATAGCACCATCATTACAAATAAATAGACTTCTGGATGTTGACTTTCGATCTTCTATATCAAACATAAAATTTGAGTCTATATACCCCTAGACCTGGAGTTCTCCATTACCAAAGACTAGAAACATATCCTTAATCCTTCTCAAGTACTTAAGGATACATTTCATAAAAGTCCAATGCTTTTCACCTGGATTCGACTGATACTTGCTCCTAACACTCATAGCATGGGCAATATCAGGTTGTGTACATAGCATGGCATACATGAGGCTCCCTATTGCTAAAGCATAAGGGATCTTGCTCATGCATTCAATCTCCATAGGTGTGTTGGGACACATCTTCTTGGAGAGATGAATGCCATATCTAAAGGGCACCAATCCCCTCTTGGAGTTTTCCACGCTAAACCTCTTTAGCACCTCCTCTATATATATCTTTTGCAAGAGACCCAGCATCCTATTTGTTCTATCTCTATAGACCTTAATTCCTAGAATAAAGGATGCCTCTCCTAGGTCTTTTATGGAGAATTCTTTAAACAATTATATTTTGACCATACTCAACATGGAAATATCATTCCTAATTAGGAGGATGTCATCCATGTACAATACGAGAAAGATAATAGTGCTCCCACTGACCTTTTTGAAAGCATAGGGCTCCTCCTCATTCTTGATGAATCCAAATGATTTGATCACTGTTAGATATGTGTGTGCCCTAGAAGCCAGAATTGGCTGACACTTGTAATACACTTCTGGGGATAAAATTATAATTTTGACTATAAATAATAAAATAAATTATTTTCTATCACATATGTGTATTTGGTGTCTGTGATACATCCTTTGAGTTAATGATAATGATAATTCTTATTTTCAAGAGTTGAAAATTTAAGACAAGAATTTTCATTATTAACTCATAAAATGCTCCTGACCATAGGATCATTATGAAGATAGTGATTGATCTGGAAGGTTAGTATACAATCGCTTCTTTATAGTAGATGAGTCTTAAGTCTACGGTGTAGAGACACCAGAGCGAGAGTACAGATACTCGTTAGAGAACGAGGACACTGAGCGTGACCACCTCGAGTAGTCATAAGAAAGTCTACTTTCTCATCGATGACTGACTCGAAGCTGTAGTGGTATGTCTGGTTCTTTGACCTGAGGTACATCGGTAGTTCACCTTGAGGGTGTTAAAGTTTAACTACACCATGACTCGATCTTCTAGCCATTCAAAATCCTGAGGTGTATGTTGGCTATAGCATGTTCATTATAGGAATTGGATTGCACCAAGATGGAATATATGTACCTCGGTAGATGAGGAGCAGCCCTATGATGATCATGAGAATCAAGTTCATAAGCCCATGGCAATGGCAGAGAGTGAAATAATAGAAAGAGTTTCTATTAAGATTTTCACATTGGACTTGAATCGAATAATTAAATCATATGATAGAAATTAGGATTTGACGAGTTCACCTTAACCCTAATCTGATCGAGGCTCAAGATAGAAGAATTTAATCACACAAGTAGCTGCACCAAGAGTTTCATCTTCAATTTTGATGGGTTGCCACCATATACTGTTAGGTGTCACTGGTGGATTTTGGGAGCAATTAGAATGATTTAAATGATCGATCATTCTAGTTGTCTGAATCAGAAGAGTTCTAATCCATCGAAAGGAGTTTCGATGATGTCGATGATGGAGATCACGATATATCCCATTACCATACAGAACTAAACCTAACTAGATCACACAAACAAGGATTTGGATCCGGATATCATCAATTGAGCTAACCCAGTTCAATTGATTTGAATTAGATTCAATTAGGTTCAAGAAAATCGTGCTAGCACACGATTGAATCTAACATTCTCCTTTTTCTATCATTAAAAGTTATCTTAACTGAGCCAAATAAGTTTGTGGTCACTTAGGTACCTTCATCTAGTCTGATTGGAGTTTGTCCAGGTTAGAAAAGGATTGTCTTAATTTATGAGATAAGTTTGAGACAACACTTGCCATTTTCCATCACCTGCTAATTCTTATCCTTTGACTTTGGTCAAATGTTGACCTTTGACCCTTCGACATCTGCCCATGTGTCATGCACTCATTAGAGAGCAGATAGGGGCTTGTCCCCTCTCTAAAAATTGGAAAGGAGGGGACACACGTCTAGGATGGTGTGTGCCCATGGATAGGGATGCCTGGAGTCCCATACGGATGAGACTCTAGGTTGCTTCTTGGATTCACACTAGGTGACCCTCACCTATGGACTTTGACCAGTCTTAGGCGCTACCTTAGGATGAATCTATGGGTCTCTTATCTGATTGAATTAGATGATATCATCCTACCAATCAGATTTAGATCTGATTAAATGAAGCAACATGATTGGCCGGAGTGATGTGGCACTGCATGGCACAATAGGATCTATATAAAGACCTATCTACACCCACTTTTCATAGACTTCTCTCTTAGCCATGCCCCAAGGCTATCCCTCTCTTTTCTCCATGCCACCTTTAGGCCATCTCTCTCTTCTCTACGCCCAAGGATAGTTGGACTTCAGATTAGTGCAATTTAGGCAAGAAAAGACTGACGAGAAAGCAAGAAGGCAGCACTGCTGCAGAGACGACTGCTGATCTTCAAAAGAAGATTCGAAGATCCTTCAAATCAGATCCAGATCTGATTCTTGGAGAAAAGAAAGAGAAAGAGAAGATCTCCAGATCCAGTCTGAGTGAATATCGATAGGGGTCTGGTGCTTGTATGACTAGATCTAGAACCTCAGGCAATCAGCAAGATCATCAACGGGTAATCAGATTATCCATATCAAGATAAAACTAATTTAGATTTAATTTAATTTAATTTTTTTATTTATTAGATCGTAAAATTAGATTTAGAAAATGTCAGATCTGATTAGAATCTAAGAAAAAATTTTTGAAATATGCCTCTCGATCCAATCAGATCTGAACAAACCTAACCCTAGAAAATTAGAATTTCTCCTTCAATCACATCATTGAAATGAGCATTCCAACTCCAAGATGCTTGCCTAAGTTCATATATGGATCTTTGCAACTTGCAGATCTTGTGATCAATATCACTGGATGTGAAACCCAGCGGCTATTCCATATAGATATCTTCCTCAAGATATCCATTTAAGAATGTCATTTTCATATTCATCTGCCAAATTTCATAATCAAAATAGGCTACAACAGCAAGCAATGTGCGGATGGATTTGAGCATGGCTACTGGTGAAAAAGTATCCTGATATATATGAAGGGAAAATCCTATTTTTTAGATTAGGTTCGTTCAGATCTGATTTGATCAAGAGGGATATTTCAAAAACTTTTCTCTTAGATCCAAATCAGATCTGAGACTCTTCAGATCTAATTTTATTGATCTGATAAAATAAAAATAAAAATAAATTAAATTAAATATAATTTAATTATATCTTGTTATGGGTAGTCCTATTATCCTATGATGATCTCGATGTTTTCCTGAGGTTCTGGATGTAGCCATGTAAGCTCCTAGCCTCTACCAGTATCCACTCGAGCAAGATCTGAAGATTTTCTTCTTCTCAATCTGTACTCTAAAGATCATATCTGGATCTATTCTTAATGGTCTTCAAAACACCTTTTGAAGATCGGGTGTTGTCTCTTGCAGCAGTGCTGCCTTCTTCTTTCTTGTCGTCTTTCTCTTGCTTGGATCACACCAAACTCGAGCCCAAAGCTTCTTGGGCATGGAGAGGAGAGAGAGGATCTGAAGGTGGCATGGAGAGGGAGAGAGAGAAGCCTTATGGCATGGGCAAAGGGTAGAGACTCTAAATCCTAGGCATAGATAGGATTTATATAGACCCTGTTGTGCCATGCAGTGCCACATCATCCCAGCCAATCATGGCTCTTTATGCAATCAGATCTAAATCTGATTGATGGAATGACATCATCTGATTCAATCAGATTAGAGTCTCTTACAAACCTCCTTAGGTGGTGCCAAGATTGGTCAAAGAAGAGTCTTTGGCACCACCCAAGTTGAGAGCATGAAGCAACCTGGAGTACCATCTATATGGAACTCCAGGCATCATCCTCTTTGGGCGCATGCCTCCCTAGGTGTGTGCGTGTGCCCCCTGCATTTCCTTTTTTTAGTAGGAGGACAAAGCCCCATCTTCTCTCCTATGGGTGCATGATACATGGGCAGATGTCTAAGTATCAAAAGTCAATATTTGACCAAAGTCAAAAGACAAGATTTAGCAGATGATGGAAAATGGCAGGTGTTGTCTCAAATTTATCTCATAAATTAAGACAACCCTTTTCTAACTTGGACAAGCTCCAGTCAGACCAAGTAAAGGTTCCTGAGTGAGCCCAAATATATTTGGCTTAGTCGAGATAATTTTTAATGATTATTGAAGGAGAACATTAGGCTCAATCATGTGCTAGCATGATTTTCTTGAACCTAATTGAATCTTATTCAAATCAACTAAACTGAGTTAGTCTAATTGATGATATCCAGATCCAAACTATTGTTTGTGTGATCCAGTTAGGTTCAGTTCTATATGGTAATAGGATATATCATGATCTCTATCATCGACATCATCGAAATATCTTTCGATGGATCAGAACTTTTTTGATTCAAACAACTAGTATGATCGATCATCTAGATCATTCTAATTGCTCCCAAAATCTACCAGTGACACCTAGCAGCATATGGTGGCAATCCATTAGAATTGAAAATGAACCTCTCGGTGCAGTTACCTGTATGATTAAGTTTCTCTATCTTGAGCCTCGATCAAATTAGGGTTAAGGTGATCTCGTCAAACCCTAATTTCCATCATATGAATTAATCATTCGATTCAAGTCTGATGTGAAAATCCTAATAGAAACTCCTATTATTTCATTCTATCATGGCCATGGGCTTATGGACTTGATTCTCATGATCATCATAGGGTTGCTCCTCATCTACTGAGGTAGATAGATCTCCTATTGGTGTAATCCAATTCGTACAATGAACATGCTATAGCCAACATATACCTCAGAATTTTGAATGGCTAGGAGATTGAGTTATGGTGTAGTCAAACTATAACACCCTCAAGGTGAATTATCAATGCACCTCAGGTCAAAGAACCAAACACACCACTGTAGCTTCGAGCCAGTCATTGACGAGAAGGTAGACTTCCTCATGACTGCTCAAGGTGGTCACGCTTAGTGCCCTCGTTCTTTAGCGAGTACCTATACTCTCGCTTCGGTGTCTATACACCATAGACTTAAGATCCATCCGAAGGTCAATGATGTGTGAAGATTGGTTGATCCATTCGAAGGTCAATGATGTGTCTCTACACTAGATCTCATCCAATTTTGAGAAATGGCTTGAGGTCTTGAAATTCAAAATAGAGTCCACGAAGGTCAATGATGTGTGGACATTGGTTGATCCATCCGAAGGGATTAAATTCATTGGGTGTAAATGGGTCTTCAAAAGGAAAAGAGATACAGATGGAAAGATGGAGATCTATAAAGTCCATCTGGTTGTCAAGGGTTATCATCAACGTTATGGTATTGACTATATGATAAGACGTTCTTTTCTATGGCAATGCTCAAATCCATTTGGATAATGCTTGCGATAGCTGCTCATCTAGACTATGAGATCTAGTAGATGGATGTGAAGATGATTTTTCTAAATGGAGAGCTAACCGAAGAGGTGTATATGATACAACCAGAGGGGTTCATATCCATAGATGAGTCCAAGGTGTGCAAGTTTTAGAGATCCATTTATGGATTTAAGCAGGCATCTCGGAGTTGAATATGCATTTTGATAAGGTGATAAAAATGTATGGCATCATTAAGAATGGAGAAAAGTCTAGCATTTGCAAATAAAAAAATGGTCCAGTAGTAGTATTCCTTACCTTGTATGTGGATGACATTCTCTTAATCAAAAATGACATCCCCGCACCATGGGGAATAAAAGTTTGGTTGTCATCATAGTTCTTCATGAAGGACTTGGATGAAGCATCCTATATCCTAGAGATGAAGATCTATAGGGATAGATCTAAAAGGATGCTTGGGTTATCCCAGTCCACGTAGATAGATACTATGCTAAAGAGGTTCAGCATGGAGAATTTCAAAAAGGACTATCTCCTGATAGACCATAAAATTTCTCTCTATAAGAAGAATTGTCCAACAACTCCTGAAGAGAGAGAGAGTATGATTAGAGTCCAATATGCTTCAATAGTAGGATCTATCATGCACACCATGATATGTATGAGATCGAACGTGGCATACCCACTAGGAGTAGTGAGTAGATATTAGTCTGACCCTAAAGAAAATCACTGAAAAGTAGTTAAAACAATCCTTAAGTATTTGAGAAATACTAAGAACCAATGGTTGGTTTATGGCGAGTCAGATCTGAAACTTATGGAGTTTACAGACTCCAACTTTCAATCTGACCATGATGACAGTTGAAACATGTCAGGATATATCTTTACTTTAAATGGTGGAGCCATCTGTTGGAAGAGTTCGAAGCAGCATACTGTGGTAGACTTTGTTTGCGAAGTAGAGTACATCACAGCATTAGATGCCACGAAGGAAGCTATGTGGCTGAGAAAGTTTATCACTGAGCTCGAAGTAGCATTCTTCTTAGATGGTCTGGTTCTGCTCTACTGTGATACCACTAGTGCCATAGCTTAGGCGAAGGAACCAAAGACACACCAGCAGACGAAGCACATCCTGCATCGCTTCTATTTGGTCCAAGAGATCGTGGATTGAGATGACGTCGATCTTCAAAAGATTGACGAAAAGAAGAACCTGGCCAACCCCTTTACTAAAGTCCTAACGATAAAGGAGTTCGATAATAACAAGTCGAAGATGGGTATTAGATACTATGCTGAGTGGCCTTAGGACAAGTGGGAGTTGTTAGAAAATGTATTCCAAAGCCAATCATCAGTTTATTGATGGTTGTGCTACATTGCATTTATAATTGATTCATTAATAAATAAAATATATTTTTGGTATTTTTTCATCGTAAAGTATTCATCTTCTAACAAACTCAATTATTGTGATGAAGTCCTTAGGACTATTTAGCTTCGATAAAGAGAGGATTTATTGATAGTCCTTAAATTTGTTCATGATCAAATGTTAGGCTGTTAATTAGGATGACAACATCTATCAAGCATAGATTGTTGTATGCCATATAGGTTGGTTGTCCTCTTACCTAAGGAGTGTGGAGACACTGGTATGGCATATAGGTAAGATGTATGGGAACATCGTCATTGAACATGGCCAACTCCAAAGCATTCTACTATCGAGAATGTCTCTGATGGGATATAGGTATAAGTATCCCTTAGACCTAAGATCATCTTAATGACTTGCAAGCAACTCACTGTGCTTTGGTACTAGACTAACTAAATTTCTAATTTAGTAATGGAAGGCTTCTAGGCATAGTCAAGTACTTGCAAAGTCAAAGTATGATCAAGATGGAATTGACCACTCCAAAAGTTGGAGAAGAATGTATCACTGTATTTCAATATAGCAAAATCTTGATCAGGGTAATCCATTAGATGGATTTAATATTTTAAAATATAATGTGGACAACCTGATCAGTGTTGACAGTTGAACTCTGAGATGTCCTATGAGCATTTTGGTTAAGGGGATGAATTATATAGAAACTATATCCATATGGATTCTAAGGATGTTGTTCTACACATTCGACCTATCTGACCATTGGATACTATTGCTAGATCATTACTTTGATTGGTATAAAAATTTATTTCTATACTATCGACTTAGGTTTGGATCTATGAGGTCACACACATTAGAGCTTATGATCTAATCAGATGGTTGATTAATAATTAGGAATCATTCTAGGGTTAAACGATCAATACGATTGATGTTTAACCTAGTGCAAGTGTTGCAGGAGGATCAATTAATAATTTGATTGCTAATTAGCTTAATTTGATTAAACTAAAGGACTGAGATTAAATCTAATTAAATATGATTTAATTAGATTTAATTTGGGCTTGATTGGATTGAGTCCAATTGGTTTATTGGATAAGTCAAGTGCAAGGAAGAACTAGTCCTAGTTCAACTAGGATTTGGATCAACCCAATTATTTTAATTTGATTAAAAAATTAAATTAAAATTAAATATAATTTAATTTAATTAAATTAAGTTTTTAATTAATTTAGGACCTAATTTAATTGGATTGAATTAGTTTTGGTTTGAGAAACCATCTTGGACCAAGTCAAAATAGGAATCTTAGTATGACTAGGACTTCCTATTCC
>QRFJ01001093.1:0-107700 GCA_006176705.1 Cocos nucifera | reverse complement strand
GATCTCGTCAAACCCTAATTTCCATCATATGAATTAATCATTCGATTCAAGTCTGATGTGAAAATCCTAATAGAAACTCCTATTATTTCATTCTATCATGGCCATGGGCTTATGGACTTGATTCTCATGATCATCATAGGGTTGCTCCTCATCTACTGAGGTAGATAGATCTCCTATTGGTGTAATCCAATTCGTACAATGAACATGCTATAGCCAACATATACCTCAGAATTTTGAATGGCTAGGAGATTGAGTTATGGTGTAGTCAAACTATAACACCCTCAAGGTGAATTATCAATGCACCTCAGGTCAAAGAACCAAACACACCACTGTAGCTTCGAGCCAGTCATTGACGAGAAGGTAGACTTCCTCATGACTGCTCAAGGTGGTCACGCTTAGTGCCCTCGTTCTTTAGCGAGTACCTATACTCTCGCTTCGGTGTCTATACACCATAGACTTAAGATCCATCCGAAGGTCAATGATGTGTGAAGATTGGTTGATCCATTCGAAGGTCAATGATGTGTCTCTACACTAGATCTCATCCAATTTTGAGAAATGGCTTGAGGTCTTGAAATTCAAAATAGAGTCCACGAAGGTCAATGATGTGTGGACATTGGTTGATCCATCCGAAGGGATTAAATTCATTGGGTGTAAATGGGTCTTCAAAAGGAAAAGAGATACAGATGGAAAGATGGAGATCTATAAAGTCCATCTGGTTGTCAAGGGTTATCATCAACGTTATGGTATTGACTATATGATAAGACGTTCTTTTCTATGGCAATGCTCAAATCCATTTGGATAATGCTTGCGATAGCTGCTCATCTAGACTATGAGATCTAGTAGATGGATGTGAAGATGATTTTTCTAAATGGAGAGCTAACCGAAGAGGTGTATATGATACAACCAGAGGGGTTCATATCCATAGATGAGTCCAAGGTGTGCAAGTTTTAGAGATCCATTTATGGATTTAAGCAGGCATCTCGGAGTTGAATATGCATTTTGATAAGGTGATAAAAATGTATGGCATCATTAAGAATGGAGAAAAGTCTAGCATTTGCAAATAAAAAAATGGTCCAGTAGTAGTATTCCTTACCTTGTATGTGGATGACATTCTCTTAATCAAAAATGACATCCCCGCACCATGGGGAATAAAAGTTTGGTTGTCATCATAGTTCTTCATGAAGGACTTGGATGAAGCATCCTATATCCTAGAGATGAAGATCTATAGGGATAGATCTAAAAGGATGCTTGGGTTATCCCAGTCCACGTAGATAGATACTATGCTAAAGAGGTTCAGCATGGAGAATTTCAAAAAGGACTATCTCCTGATAGACCATAAAATTTCTCTCTATAAGAAGAATTGTCCAACAACTCCTGAAGAGAGAGAGAGTATGATTAGAGTCCAATATGCTTCAATAGTAGGATCTATCATGCACACCATGATATGTATGAGATCGAACGTGGCATACCCACTAGGAGTAGTGAGTAGATATTAGTCTGACCCTAAAGAAAATCACTGAAAAGTAGTTAAAACAATCCTTAAGTATTTGAGAAATACTAAGAACCAATGGTTGGTTTATGGCGAGTCAGATCTGAAACTTATGGAGTTTACAGACTCCAACTTTCAATCTGACCATGATGACAGTTGAAACATGTCAGGATATATCTTTACTTTAAATGGTGGAGCCATCTGTTGGAAGAGTTCGAAGCAGCATACTGTGGTAGACTTTGTTTGCGAAGTAGAGTACATCACAGCATTAGATGCCACGAAGGAAGCTATGTGGCTGAGAAAGTTTATCACTGAGCTCGAAGTAGCATTCTTCTTAGATGGTCTGGTTCTGCTCTACTGTGATACCACTAGTGCCATAGCTTAGGCGAAGGAACCAAAGACACACCAGCAGACGAAGCACATCCTGCATCGCTTCTATTTGGTCCAAGAGATCGTGGATTGAGATGACGTCGATCTTCAAAAGATTGACGAAAAGAAGAACCTGGCCAACCCCTTTACTAAAGTCCTAACGATAAAGGAGTTCGATAATAACAAGTCGAAGATGGGTATTAGATACTATGCTGAGTGGCCTTAGGACAAGTGGGAGTTGTTAGAAAATGTATTCCAAAGCCAATCATCAGTTTATTGATGGTTGTGCTACATTGCATTTATAATTGATTCATTAATAAATAAAATATATTTTTGGTATTTTTTCATCGTAAAGTATTCATCTTCTAACAAACTCAATTATTGTGATGAAGTCCTTAGGACTATTTAGCTTCGATAAAGAGAGGATTTATTGATAGTCCTTAAATTTGTTCATGATCAAATGTTAGGCTGTTAATTAGGATGACAACATCTATCAAGCATAGATTGTTGTATGCCATATAGGTTGGTTGTCCTCTTACCTAAGGAGTGTGGAGACACTGGTATGGCATATAGGTAAGATGTATGGGAACATCGTCATTGAACATGGCCAACTCCAAAGCATTCTACTATCGAGAATGTCTCTGATGGGATATAGGTATAAGTATCCCTTAGACCTAAGATCATCTTAATGACTTGCAAGCAACTCACTGTGCTTTGGTACTAGACTAACTAAATTTCTAATTTAGTAATGGAAGGCTTCTAGGCATAGTCAAGTACTTGCAAAGTCAAAGTATGATCAAGATGGAATTGACCACTCCAAAAGTTGGAGAAGAATGTATCACTGTATTTCAATATAGCAAAATCTTGATCAGGGTAATCCATTAGATGGATTTAATATTTTAAAATATAATGTGGACAACCTGATCAGTGTTGACAGTTGAACTCTGAGATGTCCTATGAGCATTTTGGTTAAGGGGATGAATTATATAGAAACTATATCCATATGGATTCTAAGGATGTTGTTCTACACATTCGACCTATCTGACCATTGGATACTATTGCTAGATCATTACTTTGATTGGTATAAAAATTTATTTCTATACTATCGACTTAGGTTTGGATCTATGAGGTCACACACATTAGAGCTTATGATCTAATCAGATGGTTGATTAATAATTAGGAATCATTCTAGGGTTAAACGATCAATACGATTGATGTTTAACCTAGTGCAAGTGTTGCAGGAGGATCAATTAATAATTTGATTGCTAATTAGCTTAATTTGATTAAACTAAAGGACTGAGATTAAATCTAATTAAATATGATTTAATTAGATTTAATTTGGGCTTGATTGGATTGAGTCCAATTGGTTTATTGGATAAGTCAAGTGCAAGGAAGAACTAGTCCTAGTTCAACTAGGATTTGGATCAACCCAATTATTTTAATTTGATTAAAAAATTAAATTAAAATTAAATATAATTTAATTTAATTAAATTAAGTTTTTAATTAATTTAGGACCTAATTTAATTGGATTGAATTAGTTTTGGTTTGAGAAACCATCTTGGACCAAGTCAAAATAGGAATCTTAGTATGACTAGGACTTCCTATTCCTTGCACCATTGACCCCTCATGCCCCCCATGCCCCTTCTCTTTGATTTTGAATGTGGAAAAACCTTTTCCCAGGCCCTCACGCATGCTCATATCCTTTCCTTATTCCTTAGATGGCATTTGGTTGTGGACCAAGTCAAACTAGGAGTTGGTTTTGATTTAAATTCTATGAGATTGAATTTTAAGCACCTAAAACTCCTCCTTCCTTTGTGCTATCCACATCCCTAATTTTTCTCTCATTTTTTCATGGAAAAGAGGAGGATTTTGTGTGCTTATTCCTGATGGTCCATGGCATAAAAAAAGGAGGGGGGGCCCAAGTGTTGGGTGCACCAACCAGTTGCCTATTTTGGACCTGCCTTGTCTAGGTATTTGACCTAGACAAGACTCTTCCATATCTCAATATTTAAAATAAATTTTTAGCTGATTTTTTCATGGATTCTTGATCATTGAGAGAGATTTGGTGAATATAAAAATTAGAGAGAAATAATATTGGGGCATGGGGATTTCATAGACACCAATCTTGGTGTCTAGGTGAGAGAAAATAAGAAGAAGAAGGGTTCTTCTTCTAGGATTTTTCTTTGATCTCTTCCTCCTTCTTTAGAGATTTTTGAGAGGTATCTCAGGTTAAAAATCTCTTCTCCTTCCTTCTAAAAATTAGAGAGTCTAGGATTTGAAGAAGATGGTTCAAGATCGACCGTCAAAGAAGGATCAGCATAGTACTAGCATACTATGTTCGATCAGCACAGTACTAGCATACTGTGCTGATTTTCTGCATCAGGACTTTTGATCATGATCCTGGGCTCATGTGAATGACTCTTAGAGGCTAGATGCATGTACAGCTCGCAACTTCTTTTTCATGTCCAGATTAGTAAGTTAGAATGTCTAAATTGCATAGGTAATAGATCTGATCTATTATTTTCATACCTACATTAGATGTAATGTATATACATGTTGATATGATCAACATGTTTTAATTTCTTCTTTATATTTTAATTTTTAATTTAATGTCATGCCACAATCATATAATAGATCCTAGATCTAGGATTTTTTTGATATTTAAAATTAATTTTGATTAATTTTAGTCTTTCACTGTCAGATCTTGAAATAGTTTTAAAATCTAATCCTGAAATTCTAGATCTAGTTCCTTCAGGCATGAGTTGTATCATTCAAGGAGCAGTGAAACTCATAGGATCTCAAAGCTAATTTCAACTTGTTAGAAGAAAAATGAAAAGAAGCTCAAGTTCGGATGGTGGCCTACAGTAGAAAGTAGCTCGCTACTACAACTCCAAAGTCAGAGGCAAAGTATTCAAAGTAGGAGACTTCGTACTTCGACGAGTGACTGTTTCACAATCTTAGAATCAAGAAAAGCTCATCCCGAATTGGAAAGGTCCATATGAAATTAGAGAGGTCATTTAGCCCAGAACTTATTACCTGAAGGAGCTCGGAGGAGTAGAACTCCTGTGATCTTAGAATTCAGAGAACTTGCGATTGTATTATCAATAATTTTACTTCAATGAAATTTTCTCATTTCAATATCTCAATCCTTTAGTGCAAAATTGTATAATGATAGGGAATGATTTAGCCGAACTTCGCTCTTAAACTAAGATGAAGACCTCCGATCATGTGAGATAAGAGGAGGTGAGAGGCCCTTTCAACGGCCCTCTTGCGCCCCTACTGTCCTATTAGGAATAGGAGGAGAACCTCATCCTAACATGAGAAAAATGAAGGCCTCCGATCATGTAAGATGGGAGGAGGGGAGAGGCTCTTTCAACATCCATTTTGCACCCCTACTACCCTATTAGGAACAGGAGGAGAACCTCATCCTAACATGAGCAAAATGAAGGCCTCCGATCATGTAAGACAGGAGGAGGAAAAAGACCCTTTCAAAGGCCCTTTTGCGTCCCTACTATCCTATTAGGAACAGAAGGAGAACCTCATCCTAACATAAGCAAAATAAAGGCCTCCATTCATGTAAGACAGGAGGAGAGAAGATGCTCTTTCTAATGGCCCTTTTGTGTCCCTACCATCCTATTAGGGATAGCAGGAGAACCTCATCCTAACATGAGCAAAATGAAGGCCTCCAGTCGTGTAAGATAGAAAGAAGGGAGAGTTCTCTTCAACAGTCCTTCGGATATCCCTGCTAATCATGTCAGGAGTAGGAGGAGAACCTCATTCTGACATGAATAAAGACCTTCGGTTACCTAAAATAGGAGGAAGACCTTGCTCTGATAGAAGTAAAAGTCGACCTCATCAAGAATAGGAGGATCTTGTCCTGGCGGGGAGATAGAGTAAAGGTCAATCTCATCGAGAATAGAGGGAGGACCTCGCCTTGATGGGGGGACAAAAAAATACCAACTAAGTTGGAAACGGAAGGATAACCCCATCCTAGCAGGGATAAAGATCTCTAGTTATGAAGAGACAGGAGAAAAACCATCTTTCAACAGTCATTTAAATAAAAGGCAAGGCAAAAAAAATAGGGAAACCAATGGACACCAAACCCAAACAAAGTGAAAAAGATAATTGAAGAAAGCATTTCTTCATTAAAATTGAAGTTTATTCATTACAAAATGAAAGTCTGCGAGACCATGTACAGAAAGGTAAAATGGATGAAGTCCTAAGAAGGAGGACCAAAATCCTCAGACTTTGGACTGCCAACCTCAGCCATCATGAGAGATTGCTTTAAGCTAACAACTTCTTCTTTAAGTTCTTTCCTCCTTGATTGGTTCTCTACAAACAACCTATCAGCCCATCAAAAATTATCCTCAAACTCCCGTAGCTGTCTTCTTAAGATCGTTGACTCGATCTCGACATCCTTAACAGCTTGCCACTCATAGGCCATTTGTATCTTCAGCTATTGAAGCTCTTTCTTTTCCTTCTTGTACGATGCTGAAAGATCACTAAAGGACTTTCTTAAAGAAGCAAGTTTCTCAGACTCTCTGCTAACACCGGCCTACTAATTATCGGTTAACTGCCTCCGAAGATGACACTTCATCTCTAGCCACCTTAAGCTCGCGCTCAAGTTTGGACATTTTCTCCGCCCAGCATACTCTATAATTGTTGTGCCAAGCTTCGGTATCTTGAAGTTGTTTTTGGAGCTTCAAAAATTTCTTTGAGCAATCTTAGTCATACCGCACCTTCTTAGAAGACCATGGCAAACTCCCTTCTAATAGTAAAATTTTTTCTTTTATCGCGTTAAGCTTAACTTCGAGGGAGCTAGCTTTGGCTGTTAAAGACCAAGTCTTCCCACTAGCATACTTTTTGGTCTCTTTGAGCTCAACTTCAAAATTCCTTTTCTTTTCGATATAATCCATAGAATATTTTTTGTGCACTTGGCGTAAGCGAGTAACCTCTATCGTTAACTCTGAGCAACTTTTCCTCGATTTTTGAAGTTCACCTTCAATCTTCTTTAATTTTTTTTCAATTGATGAACTTCTCTTTCCAAGTTTTTAGCAATGAATTTTAAAGGGATGCTGTCAGGTAGTGGTGCAGCATTGCCCGAAGGAGGAGCAGGGCTGGGCTCGCTAGAAGAGTTTTGAACAACAAACATTGCAATACGAGAATAAAGAAAGAAAGTTTACTTTCATTAACAAAATGTTTGAATACATCAAAAAAGAAAAAAAGAAAAAGTATAAGTGGTCAAAGGTTTTAGACCTCGGTCGGTACAGAAGCAAGAAAGGTTGGTGCATTCTTTGCAACCTCAAGTTCGAGAGCTTCGACTGTAGGTTTAGGACATTTGAAGGCAGGTTCGGCGATAAGAGAGGCAGCACCAACATTGGAGGGACCGGCTTCTTTGCTGGGTTCATCCATCAAAAGGTCAAGATCTACCTCAGAAAAGTTTTTTATGATCCTCCTCATGCAAATCTCGAATTCCTTCAAAAAAATGTTTTTAGTGAAAGCGATCTTGATGTCTTCCATGGCTTCGAAAGACTTGAAGGCCTCAACAGCACGCTCCTTCTCGATGTCGACCTCCTCTTCGATCTTCTTCCTTTTATCCTTAGAAAGGGTCAGGGCCACCTTCAACCTTGCCAAAGCCTCCTCTACCCTCCGCAACGCCTCCTGAAGGTGCCCGACTTCTGCAGCTTATATCTCTGAGGCCACCTTCAAACAGTCAACCTCAACCCGAACCCTTTTGATCTTTACCTGAGCCTCTTGGAGGGCTTTGGAAGCCTCAGCCTGGCAAATATCAGCTGCCTTCAAATGGGCAAACAAATAGTGCCCCAGCTACAGAACAAAAAGAAACCAGGTCAGAACTTTGAAGATGCATTCTACATTCAATCAAGTTTGGAGAAGTAGGTTACCTGCAGATAAGCGGTGAAGGATTCATCGAACCTCTCCACATCCTCCTTTCGGACCATTCTATCAATGATGTGCGGAAGAATGATGTCCCACATCAAAGAATGGATGACCTTCCGATCATCCAAATCCTGCTCCTAGCCAAAGCTCTCACCGTCAGAGCGTCCGACCTTCCTCTTGATGTTCTTGGTGATGGCATTTTTCTCCTTCTTTTTCCTCTTCTCCATGACTCCCCCTAGCTTGGGAGATACGGAGGGAGTAGATTGATCAGGCATGGGCAGATTTGGTGCCATTGTAACAGTCTCTAGGGTGGGCGCTGCCTGGATCGGCACGGCCAGGACTGGCTCTTCAGCATGAGCCCTCTTTGAAGGTTCTCTGATGGAGATACCCTTCTTTTTAAGGGACCTGATCTCCTTCGCCAAGCGATTGCTCTCTTCAAGAGTCATTTCTGTAATAGAAAAAGTTAAAGTCAAATGAAAGAACATTGCATGATTGACTGGCTAAGAGGGACTACTTGCTGGGTCAATGGGACTAAGACTAAGGTTAAATAAGGTCTAATCATCCAGAAGTTTGAAAATCAGAGGAATTTGGTAGTTCTTCAGCCTGTTGACAGACTCTTAGTCCTCCCTCTCTAACCTCGAGGCTCGACGGATTGAGTCCCTCAGATATCCTCAAGGCAGAAGTCCTAAATGCAAGGTTGGGGAGGAGACAAAAATGAACTTCTCCTTCCAATTATGGATGGAGGAGGGGGCACCCTTGAGCAACCCCTCCTGGATTGGGGAAAAACATGCTACAAGTCCTTTGAAGAAGGGTGGCATTTGAAGATGTAGTAATGCTTGAAAAGAGAAATGGTCGGGCAAAACTCAGCTAAATGGCAAATGGAGAGGAATCTGATCACAAACCTAAATGAGTTTAGTGCTACGAAAGCCAAGGAGATGTTCAAGAAATGAAAAAGTGTGACTACAAAAAGTGGAAGGGGAAGTCTCAGCCTGGTGCGGAAAGCTTCCAAGTATAGATAAAACCAATCGAGCAGGGGAGAGCAAGCCCGGTCACTTGGAACTGAGAGTTCTAGCTCGTATTCTAGAGGAATCCTATATTATATCGTAATCAATGAAAGATTGTTTGAGGTCAAGGTATAGGGGATTGTTCCCGACACAAAGGTCGGATGAGGCATATTTCTAAGATCAATTTCGTCTATAAGATTGGGGTTTTGGAAGGTCGACCTGGATGAACCCTAAGAACCCACAGAATGAGGAGTTTCTAAAGACATTCAAATCAAATGAATACCAAAGAATTTTCAAAAAATCAAGAAAATATGGCATGAAACCTTCTTGACAAAACCAAATGAATGAAGGTGTGAAAAATACAAGAATAATAAAAAAAAGGGTTCCAGAACTAACCTAAATTGGTCAAGAAGAGTGGGGGGATGGCGAGCTCGCCCAAAATCAAGTAGAAGAACCCCTAGGACTAGAGAAAATGGTGAAGGAAGTCAAAATTATCGAGCAGGAGGAAGAGGAAAACCAGAGGAAGAAGGAAGAGATCTCAATCAAAATGAGGCATTGAAGGAAGAAGATGAGCTTAAATATCCATAAGAGCCCAAGGCAGTTATGATTGTGGGTCTCCCCCGATCGATCCTAGGTTGGCAAATGTCTCACCCATCATGGCAGAGGAGTAGCAATGGATGGAACCTTTATTGCACCGCACCTTGGGCAGCGCTTCAATGGAAGTTTCAAAATTTATCTTTTCAAGTCAAGTCATATCGAAGAAGCTTTGATGCCAGCACAGAAAATGCCGAAACCAGCCATCATACTGAAGCGAAAAGAGGAAAAGGACTTGGGCACTCACATTTCTGTACTCCCTTCCTTCGAATTTCAAAAGTCAAAAGTAGGGAGACTTGTGTTGGGGGTAAACCTTGTTTGAATTAGTGGTGCTTCCAAGCCTTAGGAGACCACTAGAGGAGTCAGAGTGTTGGCTCCGAAAGACAAGGATAGGTATGGTCCTAGGACTAGGATCGGTTTGGTCCTAGGGTGGAGGTTCAGCCCTCCACGGTCATGAGGCCCTGGTTTGGGTCTCATGGGAGGGCTACTCAGTGTTTGGACCAGGTTTGGGTCCATGGAGTTGAGTGTATGATCAGACCATGGGTGTACATGGGTTTGGATGAGTGCATTCGGACTGGGTTAGCCTTGGGAGTTTTTTATGGGTTTGGATTTTGATTCATGTATAGGTATATATATACATGTATTTTGTAAATCCTAGCGAATAGAGATCATTATAGCCATTTTCTCCCACATCTCTTCCTCCTCTCTCTGGTATCTTCACACGCCAAGGTGCCCTAAGGGGCGCACCTCCAAGCTCGAAGGAGGTGCACCCCACTATTCCTTCAGCCTCAACAACGTCAAGAGATCTTGCGCATCATTTGATATTAGAGCTAGATTGATGAGGAGGCATGAAGATCAAGATCCAGCATAGGTACGAGATTTAGATTCCATGGAAGAACACATAAAAAAAAAATATTTTGGGGGCCAGCAGGCCCCCCTTTATTCCGCTCGATTGGTGGTGGTCGGTGATTAGATGCCAATCTCGGGCCTAGTGGCGAATTCCAGTGATTGGCTGGCATTCTTGATGGTCGATCGAGCATGCAGAGGAGTTTTCATGGGCTGTCCAGTGGTGATCACGTGTAGGATGGTGGAGCTTCGGATTTACTGCATGGTCATCTTCTTCTCCAGAGAAGAATGTCGTCGGTGACGGCATCATCTCAGGCGGTGGTGCAAGGCCAGGGGCGTGCATGTGAGCAGCGATGAGCAACCAACGGTGGTGGCTGGTGGAATGCGGTAGGAGGTGAGCGTGCAGTGGAGAGCCGGCTCAAGGTGCACGGATCTGGCGATGGAGCATCGAAACGACGGTGGCCACATCCTGATCCGATAAGGTGGCATGTGGAACAGAGCCAGTGAGGTGGTGCAGGGCCTTCATTTTTCCTCTCGATGCAAAGGCCCAGATTTGATGGCGGTGGCATGCCCAGATCCGGTAGTGGTGCTCGAATTCGATGGTCGTGCGGGCAAAGGTCGGTCGATCAGTGATCATGGTAGTTGGCATTCAGCGAGATGGTGTACGACCTCTTGTTTCTTCCTTCCAACATGTGGATCCGGTGGCATGCGAACAGCGATAGCGATGGCATGCCACAATAGTGATCCGACAGTGGCGGTGCTCGGATCCGGTGGTCACGTGGGCAAGAGATGGTTTGTTGGCATCCATGGAGGCAGGCGGCTAGTGGTTTGGTTCTATTTTTGGATGGGAGGGGGAAGGAGTAGAAGAAGGGAGAAGTCAAGAGCCTAGAAGGTTCTAAAGAAAAAAAAGAGAAAAAATCGAAGGGGGTTTCTTAGGTTTTTTTTTGTTTTCTTGATTTGTTTTTTCTCTTGGTTCGTGCTATTCTCTTGGATGCATCTTTGGGTGCTGGTGATGATTTTGGTGTGTTAGAGGAGAGCGAGGAGAGATTACTTAAGGGCTCGAGGTCAAGGTGGAGCTAAAGAAGCAACTATTTAGTCTGGTAGAAGGCTGTGAATAGTAGTTGGGATGCATTCGGTGATGCGATCAATTAGAGCCTTGAGGGTGATGGAGATGGATGATCCATGGAGGTCCTATAGGTTAGGACTAGATGGCTGTAAAGTGGCATAGAGATCAAGTAGGGAGTGCTGTAGTAGCCCTATCCTAGAGGCATAGGAGTTGAGAGAGGCTTAGCGGTGCAGCAATCAAGGAGAGTATCTCAGCTGAGAGTGTCAGGAGTTTTTTAGGGAGATTGAAAGCAGATCTCAGGAAGAGCTAGGAGATCTCAGAGAGCATCAGGAGGTCTCTAGTAGGCGAGAGTATCATGGATTGGATTTCTTCTACAGGAGCACTAGGATGAGTCATGGTTCAGGTGGAGGATGTTCCTCCGGGCGCAACTAAAGCGATGGTTGGTGCTAGGGATAGAAAAGGAGAAGTGCTAGGATGGAATTCCTTAGGATTCAATCACTAGATTTAGAGGAGTTGGATGAGCTCCTAGAGGTTTGGAAGGTGCCTGCGGGTTACAAAGGTATCCAAGATGACTTCAGAGGGGTCTGTAGGGTGCGTAGGGTCCAAAGGAGTAGCGACGGTATACGAGGTACAACGGTAGATCCAGTAGTGCAGCGTTGGATGGTTGGCCTTGGATGACTCAATGATAGAGTCAGATTCTTCTATAGCATCAGATGGACTTCGGATTAGGAGGAGCTTCGGAGTGGTGGCTTTATAGGTGGAGCTCCAGAGAGGTGGCTTCTTAGGTGGAGCTCCGAGGTGGTGGCTTCACGGTGGAGGAAAAATTTGGAATGAGTTCAAAACGAAGGGATACAGGAGGATCGATATCCTAGCACCAGCATCGGTGATACATAGTTTTAGGTGGAGCAGCACGTGCAGGTGGACAGGTGTAGTTCTATGGAGATCCTACAACTAAAAATATGTCCCAAAATCAATCATTAGCTTGTTGATGGTTGGGCTATACATTTATAATTGAATATGAATTATAAATTAATAAAAAATATTTTAGCATTTTTTATCACACATTCTATTATCTTCTAATGAACTCCTGTATTATGATAAAGTCCTTAGGACTATTTAGATTCGATAAAGGAGGATTTGTTATTTAGTCCTTAAATTGTTCACGATCAAAAGATACTTTGTTTCTTAGGATGACAATATTTATCAAGTATGGGTCATTGTGTGCCATATAGATTGGTTGTCCTCGAAATCAAGGAGTGTTGAGACACTGGTATGGCATGCAAGTGAGATGTATGGGTACATCTGCACTGAACGTGACCAACTTTGGAGTTTTTCTCCTGTCAAGATTAGCTCCTATGGAATATGGGTATAAGTGTCCCTCTAACCTTAGATCACCATGGTGACTTTCAAGCAAGTCACTGTACTTTAGTGTTGGACTATCTAAATTTTTAATTCAATGATGGAAGATTTCTAAGCACAGTCAAGTACTTGAGGAATCGGTGCGTGTATCAAGATGGGATTGACCACTCCTGATTTCAGGAGCTATGTTCAATTGTGTTTCAATTTAGCAAAGCCTTAGCCAGGATAGTCTCAGTGCGGAGTCACGAGACTAATTGCTTTGAGACACGATATGGATGTATTTGCTCGGGCTGATAGTCTAACCCTGAGTCATCTATTACACAAAGGTCATAGAGATGAATTATATGGTAACCATATTCCATAGGTTCGTCGATGTTGCATTGCAATAAATTTGATCTATCCAGATATTGGGTACCATTGCTAGATAGTCACATCAATTGGTATAGAAAATCAGTTTCTGTGATACTGACTTAGAATTTGAATCTATGGGGTTACACATAATAGGAGTTACTACCTGATCTGATGGCTGATCTAGAGCCCTGATAGACTAGGACTCTGAGTCCCATTCATCTAGGACTCTCTGATCAAGAGTCCCACTGGTCTGGGATTCTATGATCATGAGTTCCATTCATTTGGAACACTGGGTTCAAGAGTCCCACTGGATTGGAACTCTTTGAGAGTTTCATAGTGATGGGACTCTATTACCCAGACTCCCATCCGATTGGGACTCTATGTTTATTAGAGAATTAATTAACAATTTGATTGTTGATTAGCTCAATTTGATTGAGTGATGAGGATTTGATCAAGTTTGATCGAATTGGATTCGATTGGGTTTGACCCGATTAGGTCATGAGTTGACCTAATTGCTGTGGGAGATTTGATCTTGATTTGATCAGGGGCTGGACCAAATTAATTTTTAATTTGATTAAGAATTAAATAGGTTGGGTTAAGCCTAATTTGGTTGGATTTAATCCAGTCTAGTTGGTTTTGAATTAATTTGGTTTGGTTGAAACCAACTTCGACTAATTCAAACCTTGTTTGAATTCAAACCTCCCCATGCGCCACCTAATGTTTGACTTTTCTACCTTGCCCACGCCCACCTTTGTTTTTTATGTAAGTTTCTCTCATAAAGAGAAAAAATTTGTGCCCCCTTTCTTTCTCTCTTTGACTTGGTCAAGTGTTGGACCAGTTCAAACTTTTTTTTGAATTTTGAATTCATAGAGGTTGGTTTGGTTGAAACCTCTCTCTCCCTCTTATCCTTATCTCCATGCCCTTCTCTCTTTATGGTTGCAAATTTTTTCTAAGAAATGGCCATGCACGTAGAAGGAAAGTCCTTCTATATGTGAAATAGGTGGTATGGGCATTGGAATTGGATAGGCTTGCATTTGAACTCAAGTACTAGAAGTTGGTTGAAACTAGTTCAACCAATCTTAACCTATCCACTCCATATGGAATTTCTACTTATCTTTCAATAATAAATTATGAGGATTTTTGTGTGTTAATCTAGAGTGGTTACCATTCCATGGTAAAAATTTGAAAGTGATTGGGCATTGGTTTTGGGCAAAAAAAATCATGGAGTGAAGGTGAGTAGGGTCCTATAGCACTTTATTTTTCCTTCATGCCTCTATTCTCTTTTAATTTTTGTCTCTAAGGACACTCAATTTTTAGATATGATCTAAACATAGTTTATATATTTGAAAGTCATCTTTCTATGAAAACTTGTTTCATAAAAAAACTCCACACAGAGAGGGCGTGAGAGGATTTTTAGTGCATCAGGGTTTTTGGGCCGAGTGAAACCCAAGATTTGGGAATTTGGGTTCGGGTGGAGAGATTGAGTGCTGTGAGCATCGGATCGCCACCAAACTTTGTACATAATCTCATCATCCTTCAAGTAATGAGTTCTAATTTTTTGGAGTATCTAAAAAATAAAAAAGTAGATGATCCATCATGATCAGCCGTTGAAGGTCCCATCGAGGAGCTAGCACTCCAGTGGGGCTGATCGGGATCAAGAGCTCCATGTGGGCCAACCGTAGAGGGAAAACATGTATGTAGCTATAGTGCGATACTAGAGCATTATCTGATGGATTCAAATTGTGGTGATTAGCTACCCATGAAAAGATATTATGTTCTGAACACATAGATGTAGTAAATAGTTTATTTTCAGATCTATATGAATGCATGCATATTATGCTTAGATCCTTAGTGTAGGGTTTGATATTCTGATATGATTAGTAGGTAATTAATTAGATTAATTACTTCTTCCACTGCATCTTTGCTATTTTCAAAAAAAGTTTTTGAAAGTTGCTCTACAAACCCCGCACTACATCATTCAAATGGTATTAGAGCAAGATTTGCTAAACATGATATGCTTGCATGTTTAGATTGATAATTTAGATTTGATCTAAATATTAATCTAATAATCTAATTAATTAGATCTAAAAATTAAAATCAAGATTGCATGGACTGAAGGTTGTCCTGCTGTAGGGTTTACCCCTAATAGTGAAAAGGGTGTCTTGGTACATTGCTGATCTAAAACATTAATCGTAAAACCCTAAATCTGATCTAATATTTTTATGATCTAATTAAATTAGATTTTAATCTAATTTTTGATCATAAATGCATGTTTAGATAGGATCTAAAGTTTGATTCATGATTTAGTATTATGTAGTGTACATAGTTTCAGATTAAACCCTACAACTAGTATTGTTTGTGAAATCGAGCCAATTCAATTTTAAAGTGAGTCGACTCAATTGGTGAACAATGCTAAGTTGTAAAGAATCTTCCAAAATTTTAAAAAATATTTTTAAAATATCTAATCCTAACCCTCAGCCCATAAACTTAATTAAAATTAAGTATAATGATTTAGTGTCTAGAATTGTTAATTAAGACTCTAAGTCATCAATCATAAAATGTGGATTATTGGGTTAGTTGAATTAGGTCCATTAATTGGGTTAGACCTAAGGTTAGTTAAAGAATGGACTAATTTAGAGTAATTGATCAAATTTAATTAAATATTAATTTAGATTAGGTCAAGAACTTTATAGAATCAATTATAATAGTTGTAGTTGGTCAAGTCCATACCTTTAATGAGGACCAAATGGACTTGATTCATGGCTTGATTGATCAAATTGAAATTTGTTGGTGCAAAATCTAGTTGATGCCGGATCGAGCTGGAGTTGAGGAAGAAGAGGTCACCATCGGTGTCCTGCAAAATAAAATCTCTTTTGAAGTCAGTGGTGGTGGCTTCAGTAGGATCCTTCGACAATCAAGTCAGCTCTTTCGACCAACAGAAATAGAGTGCTCAGGAAGAAACTCAATAGAGTTTTAGAAAGAAGAAGAGAGCTTAGAGAAAATGTATCTGGAGGATCTCTTTTATAGACGGAGCCCAGAGTAGACTGATACTGACAGCCATAGCCGTCCGATAGCTGACCGCTCGGGATGGCATGGGGTTTGTTATGGAAAGGGACACCACCTATAGCAGACTGATAGTGACAGTCGTAGCCATCCAATAGCGGGCCGCTCGAGACTGCTTGGGGTTTGTTATGAAGAGGGGCACCATCTGTAGTAGAATGATAGTGACAGCTATAGCCGTCCAGTATTGAGCCGCTCGGGGCCACGTGGAGTTTGTTATGGAGAGAGGTATCCATTATCGTGATGTGCCCATTCGTCGAGATTTAATAGTCAAAGTTTGGAGGAAGCAGGCATTGGTTGGTGAAGAGCTTTGACATACGTCAATTCTAAAGGAGTTCAGACTCCTAAAGGAAATACAGCTAGAGGGGATCATCTGAAAGGAATGCTAATTAAAATCTAGAAGTAATTTGCTGGAGGAATTCGGATGGAGTTTGACTGATGGAGAAGTCCAGAAGGAGTTTGACTGAAGGAGAAGTTCGGAAGGAGTTTGATTGATGGAGAAGTTTGGAAGGAGTCTGACTAATAGAAAAGTTTGGTTGAAGGAGAAGTTTGGGAGAAATTCAGTTAAAGGAGAAGTATAGAAGGAGTTCGATCACTGGAGGAGTTCGGAAGGGGTTCGGTCGCCAGAGTTTGGCCGCTGGAGGAGTCCTAGAGGGATTCGACTGCTGGAAGAGTTTGGAAGGAGTTCGGCCGCTGGAGGAGTCTGAGAGGGGTTCAGCCATTGGAGGAGTTCAGAAGGGGTTCGACTGCTGGAGGAGTTTGACTACAGAAGGAAGAATTCTCAATCGAAGCTCTTCCATGATTACTAGTTACATTAGGCTAAGCATCAGACTGGACTTCGATGGGAGTGGGTTTATCCCCAACACTAGTCTCCCAACTCCTGAGTTCGAAATTCGAAGGAAGGGAGTACAAAAAAGATGATTGCCGAAGTTCTTTTTCGGGCTCTGCACCCGTTAAGATTGAAGCTCGGGGAGACCTTATCTTCTATTGAAGTTGAAGCTCGAAAGAAATCTTATCTCCTATTAAGGTTGAGAGAGGTCTTATCTTCTTTTGAACTTGAAGCTCAGGAGAGATCTTATCTTCAGTCGAGGTTGAAGGAGATTCTATCTTCTATCATGGTTGAAGCTCGAAGAAGATCTTATCTCCAACCGAGGTTGAAGGAGATCTTATCTTCTTTTAAAGTTAAAGCTTGAGGGAGATCTTATCTCTAGTCGAGGTTGAAGAAGATCGTATCTCCTATTAAAGTTGAAGTTTGGGGGAGATCTTATCTCGAGCCAAGTCTGTCGAGGTTGAAGCTTGAGGGAGATCTTATCTCCAGTCGAGGTTGAAGGAGATCTTATCTTCTTTTAAAGTTGAAGCTCGAGGGAGATCTTATCTCTGGTCGAGGATGAAGAAGATCTTATCTCCTGTTGAAGTTGAAGCCTGGAAGAAGGGAGTAAAAAAGATGACGGTCGAAGTTCGGTCCTGGGTTCCTACACTTGTCAGGATGAGACGTTTTAGTGTTACACCAATCATTTATTGCAGTCAGATCGTCAGATGCTCGCTCACATCAAGAGGGTGCATTGCTAGGAGGCGGAGGCACAGAAGGCTCACAAGGACCTTTGGGCTGAGGTCCGCCGTCTTCAAGATAGGATCGACGAGGTCGAGCATCTTGCCAAGGAGATGGTGGTGGACATCGAAAGTCTTCAAGATGCGCTCCATAAAGAGGAGTTTGCCTCAGTCAAGCTAAAGATCGCACTGGCCCTAGAGGAGGAGAGGAGGAAGGAAGTCAAAAATAGGATCGTCAAATTGGAGACCCAAATGGCGAAGTCGATCTCGGAGGCAATGACCCAGGCCGTGGAAGAGTTCAAGAACTCTCTTAAGATGTGGAACCCGAACGTCGAGTTCGAACAGGAAGTGTGTGAAGGCAAGGTAGCCCAAAGGTTCCCCGAGGTCGACCTCGACTTTTGGGAGGACGAGGAAGACGACATGGAGGCAGGACTGTCTAATATGGTAGTCAACCTTACCTTTTCGCATTTGACATAGTTAGGTTGTCATGGATAAATACGTGTAGGGATTCTCCACCAAGCTTCTTCCTTCTCCACGTCCTTGGTCTACGAGGCTCCAACTTTTGCTCCTATTAGGATGAGGTTCTCCTCCCATTCCTAATAGGCTGTAGGAGCACATTAAGGCTATTGTCGGAGCCTCTCCTCTCACCTCATCTAAAATGAATGAGGCCTTTGACTTTGCTCATGTTAGGATGAGGTTTTCCTCCTATTCCTAATGGGCTGTAGGGGCACATTAGGGCCATTGTCAAGGCCTCTCTTCTCACCACATCTAAAATGAACGAGGCCTTCGACTTTGCTCATGTTAGGATCAGGTCCTCCTCCCATTCCTAATGAGCTGTAGGGGCATATTAAGGCCGTTGTTTGGGCCTCTCCCCTCACCTCATCTAAAATGAACGAGGCCTTCAACTTTGTTCACGTTAGGATGAGGTTCTCTTCCTGTTCCTAACAGGCTGTAGGGGCACATAAGGGCCATTGTCAGGGCCTCTCTTCTCATCTCGTCTAAAATGAATGAGGCCTTTGACTTTGCTCACGTTAGGATGAGATTCTCCTCCTATTCCTAATAGGCTGTTAGGGGTGCATTAGGGCCATTGTCGGGGCCTCTTTTTGTTACCTCGTCTAAAATGAATGAGGCCTTCGACTTTACTCACGTTAGGATGAGGTTCTCCTCCTATTCCTAATGGGCTATAAGGGCATATTAGGGCCATTGTCGGAGCCTCTCTTCTCATCTCGTCTAAAATGAACGTGACTTTCGACTTTGCTTACGTTAGGATGAGGTTCTCCTTCTATCCCTATAATGGCAATAGGGGTGCAAATGGGGCCGTTGAAAGGGTCTCTCCTCTCCTCCTATCTTAAATAACTGAAGGTCTTCAACTTATTCTTGTTAGGATGAGGTTCTCCTCCTATTCCTAACATGGTAATAGGGGCATAAATGGGCCATTGAATGGGCTTCTCCCCTCCTCCTATCTTAAATAATCAAAGGTCTTTGAATTGCTCATGTTAGGATGAGGTTCTCCTCCTAACCCTAACATGGCATTAGGGGCACAAATGGATCATTGAATGGGCCTCTCCCCTCCTCCTATCTTAAATAATTGGAGGTCTTCGACTTGCTCATGTTAGGACGAGGTTCTTCTCCTCTTTCTAATATGGCCACTTTTGATTACCGCTTTTCTATCATCACATAATTTTTGCACCAAGAAACAATAATGTTGAGATGGAGGAGTTTTATTGAAGAAAAAATACTGATAGTACATTTTCAGATTTTCTGAATTTCAAGGTCGTGGGAGCGTTGTTCCTCCAAGCTCCTTCAATGGATAAGCTCTGGGTCAGACGACCTCCTCTATTTCATACGGGCCTTCCCAATTTGGGGAAAGCTTCTCCTAGCTCTGAGGCTGAGAGATGGTGGCTCGTTGAAGAACCAAGTCCCCTAAAGATAGTGTTGATGATGCTAAGAGGTGGCCGATCTCCTTATTGTTCCTTCCTTCTTGGTGATTTTGGTTGCGACAGTGCCCTCGGTTGATCTTCTCTTACTTCAAATTAGTGTTTGAGGAATCAACCCAGCCGGCCTCTCCTGATGAGCTCCTCGATCTCATCTTGGAGTTGAATGCATTCTTCAATATCGTGGTCGTGGTCATGATGGTAGAGATAGTATTTGCTAGGATTGTGCTTGCTAGGATGAGTGTGCATCCTTTTAGGCCTTGGTAGTTGCTCCTTGATCTCCATCAATACTTATATTTTTGGAGCATTGAGGGAGGTGTAGTTGTGAAACCTTCTAAGAGAAGAACTTCTTCGCACCCTTCTATTGGGGCTTCTTTGACGATGAGCTTGAGGAGGAGTTCAGGCTCGCTTGCACTCGAGGAGAGTCCGTGTGCGCGGTCGAACTTCATTCAACCCTCCATCAGCTGTGGGTTTATTAGACTCGCCTGCCTGCCACTCTCCTATGGCTTTTTCATCTTTTAATTTGAAGGCTTCTTCCACTCGGGCATATCCTTCAGCCCAAGCTAGTAGATCGATAAAGTCATTGGGGTACTTCTTCTCCAGGGAGAATAGCAAATCATTCTTCTGAAGGTCATCCTTGAGTGTAGCCATTGCAATAGACTGATCCAGGTTTCGGATCTCTAATATAGCAGCATTAAATCAGGTGACATAAGCCTGGATAGATTCCCCCTCCTTCTCTTTGATATTCATTAGAAAATCCGAACCTCGGTGTGGACGTCGGCTGTTGACGAAGTGAGTCACAAGGCTCATTTGATCGAAGGAAAAGATGGTACCTAGCTTAAGTGCTGAGTACCAGTTTCTTGCTGCTCTTTTTAAGGTAGACAGGAAAGCTTGGCATAAAATGGCATCTGGTGCGCCATGGAGCAGCATCATGGTCCAGAAGGCCTCCAAGTGATCGATCGAATAAGAGGTTCCATCGTAGCATTCAAATTGGGAGAGCTTAAAGTTTGGCAGAATGGGCTCTTGCATAATTCGAGGAGAGAAAGGGGGATCGATGCAAACATCATCATGGTGAGCTAGGGCGACATGGTGGAGTTCCTTAATTCGTTGGTTCATCTCCCATAGTTTTCAATCGAGGACGTCATCTCGATCGTAGATGTTGAAAGGCTTTCGACTATAGATGGAGAAGGTCTTTTCTGAAGAAGAATCATGATCCAAACAAGGATCCTCTGCTCTCTATTTTTTCTTTCCAGGGGCAATAGATATGCTAGCCCCAGTGCTCCTCCTTGGGACTGATTCCTGACATCCTGATGGTAGATTTTTTGGCAAAACCACCATCGGGGGTTGCCGTATGGCCTGCACCATTTTGATGAGGCCCTGAATCCACTGCATTAGTAGGTTAAACTACTCTGGATCTACCATGGTCGTCGATGAAGGAGGAGGTTGAAGCATCAGCGATGGAGTAGGAATGGATGGATCTGGTGGCAAAAGTGGTAGATCTCCGGGTAGTCGCCTTCTTTGGAGGCATTTCTTGGGATTGAGGGAGAGGATGGAAATAAACCTTGAAGAAGAAGATCCATAGGATCGATTGAGCACTCCTTTAAGAATAAGGGTACCTTAGGAATAGAGGGTCCTTCCTTTAGTGCCAATCCTATTGGTGCAAAATTTGGTTGACGTTGGATCAAGCTGGAGTTGAGGAAGAAGAGGTCACCGTCGATGACCTACAAAATAAAGTCCCATCCAGAGTCGGTGGTGGTGGCTCTGGTAGGACCCTTCAATGATCAAGTCAGCTCTTCTGGCCAATAGAAATGGAGTGCTCAGGAAGGAACTCAGCAGAGTTTTGGAAAGAAGAAGAGAGCTTAGAGAAAATATATCTAGAGGATCTCTTTTATAGATGGAACCTGAAGCAGACTGATAGTGACAATCGTAGCCATCCGATAGCTGGCTGCTCGAGGACACATGAGATTTGTTATGGAGAGGGGCACTACCTATAGCAGACTTATAGTGATAGCCGTAGCCATCTAGTAGTGGACTGCTTGGGGCCACGTGGGGTTTGTTATGGAGAGGGGCACCGCCTGTAGCAGACTGATAGTGACAGCCATAGCCATCCGATACTAAGCCACTCGGAGCCACATGGAGTTTGTTATGGAGAGAGGTGTCTGTTGTCGTGATGTGTCCATTCGTCGAGATTTGATAGTTGAAGTTCAGAGGAAGCAGGCATCGGTTGGTGAAGAGCTTTGACATACATCAATTCCAAAGGAGTTCGGACTCCTAAAGGAAACACAGCTAGAGGGGATCATCCGAAAGGAATGCTAGTTGAAATCTGAAAGTAATCCATTGGAGGAATCCGGATGGAGTTTGACTGATGGAGAAGTCTAGAAGGAGTCCAACTGAAGGAGAGGTTCGAAAGGAGTTCGATTGATGGAGAAGTTCGAAAGGAGTCCAACTAATGGAGAAGTTCGACTGAAGGAGAAGTCTAGGGGAAGTTTAGTTGAAGAAGAAGTTCAGAAAGAGTTCGACAATTGGAGGAGTCCGAGAGGGGTTCGGCCATTGGAGGAGTTCGGCCGCAGGAGGAGTCTGGAAGGGGTTCTATCGCTGGAGGAGTTTGACTGCTGAAGGAGTCCGAAAGGGGTTCGGCCGCTAGAGGAGTTTTTCTACTGAAGGAAGAATTTTGGATCGAAGGCCACTGGAGGAGTTCGTCTGCTGAAGGAAGAATTCTCGATTAAAGCTCTTCCATGATTACCAGTTACATTAGGCTAAGCATCAAACTGAACTTCGGTGGAAGCGGGTTTATCCCCAACAAAACTAATGAATTGGATGGTATCTAAGGTAAGTCTGGCAGTTTGATCAGTGATTTTTAATTGGAAGCTACTCGCATTGATTTGGTCTTTGACAAGTTAATGGCATACCTCTTCCACTGATGTCACTTACCTGGCCATCCTGATGAATTAGGTTTTGATTAGATCACTTGATGATTTGGGCTCACCCATGTCAATTAGATAAATCAGTCTGACTTATTTAGGTGCTTCTAATGCCAGCTTAGATTAGATCCTTTTTAATTTGACTTTGTGAAGTTAGTGATAGGATCGAAATTGGCTCGCTGAATTTCTCCCTCTTCTTAAAATATGTTAATTAAATCTTCTAAAATTATTAGGTCCTTAAAAATAAAATAGTTATATAGATAACTAAATCATTGCCTCCCATTAAGTTGAGAGATAATGGGTTCATTATTGTAATGATCATTGAAGGCCCAAAGGCCTGATGATTGTTGACTAATGAAATTATCATTCATCAAATGATAATTTGGTTAAGTCTTTCTAATGGTGGTTAGGTTGGCCGACCAAAGTCGGGCTTGATCATTTATTGGTTAAATAAGATCAAATATGGTCATGTCAATGGTTGGACCTAACCAAATATTTTTAGTGGAGACCAAAGCCTATTGGTTAGGTCTTCGGGGCAAAATCAAAACTACTAGAAGTTGTTTAGAGAAATAATTGATTTTGAATCTATCCATAGATGCACATGGGTTGACCAACCAAAGTTGGGCTCGTGTGTAGTCTATGTGGATTTTAGTATCCACTAAGAAATTAAAGTAATTCCTCAAATTGAAGGTAGAGGCTATCAATTCGTATAAAATAGTAGAAGAACCTTTAGACTAAAGTCTAAGTCATTAGGATAATTGATTCATATACTAATTAGATTTGGTTTTCCTTTTTATGCAGAAATGGCCACTGACCTATCGCTCCGATCATTATTAGACAATGACAAATTAATGGGATCCAACTTTGATACCTGGTATCGTAAGTTAAAAATCATCTTGGAGCATGAGTGGATCCTTTATATAGTAACAGATCTAGCACCGGAGGAGCCAGCTCTAGGAGTGGTACGAGACACTTACCAGAAGTGGCTCAACGAGCACACCACCATTCGGTGCATAATGCTGGCGGCAATGAACGATGAGTTCAGCCATAGGTTCAAAAATGCCCAGCCACAGGAGATGCTTCAAATGTTGAACGACTCCTTTGGCATGCCTGACGGCATTGAAAGGCATAAAATAAGTTGTGCCATTTTCAATGCTTAGATGAGGGATGGGGCCTTAGTCATCGATCATGTATTGCACATGATCGAGATGATTGAGCACCTTAGCAAGCTGGGCTTTTTCTTGCATGAGTAGCTCGGTAAGGATGCGATTCTTAATTTCTTGCCCAAGTCCTTCCTCCCTTTCTTGACTCATTTTAGAATGACAAAGCCTACAGTTAACTTTCATGCCTTGTTGGGATTGCTACAGAACTTTAAGAAGGATCACCAACTCCATAAGGAAATGATGAATGTAGTGGGAGGGTCTTCTTTTGGTCATTGACCTTTTAAGAAAGGAAAGAAGAATAAGAAGAAGAAAATAAGAAGGTGCAACTGCATGCTGGGATGACTGTGCAAGGTCAAACCAAGAAGTGCAAGCCCGACTAGAGCCAGGTAGGGTGCTTCTTCTGCAAGAAGCAGGGGCAATGGAAGAGGAACTGTCCTCAATGCACTGCCTCTCTGGATCCGAACAGGCCAAGGAAGAAGCAAGTGGTTGCTGGGCAAGATAATTATATGATAACACCTTATAATTTTTTCTTATTTGATTCTACTGCCTGGGTATTAGATACTAGAAGCCCTTATCATATTTGTAATTCTATGCAGGGCTTGCAGGTCAGTAGGAAATTTGATCAAGACGAGAGATTCCTGAATGTTGGAGATAGAAGACAAGTTTCAATTCTAGCTTTAGGAATCATGAATTTTGTAATCAATTGAAATAAAGTTATTCTTAATGAATATCATTTTTGTCCAACTTTCTTATTGAATATCATTTGTGTAGGCCTTTTGGCCATGAATGATTTTGAAATATCAATAAAAGAAAAATTTTATAATGTCATTTTGAATGATGTTACAATTTTTATTGGATAATTGAATAATGATATTTATTTATTAACTATGCTTGTTAACGTGGTTCAATCCTCCCTTTAACGTCCTAGAATTAGTGATATATCCGAAGTCTACCTTTGGCACTATAGGCTGGGTCATATTAATAAGAATAGAATAAACAGGTTAGCTCAAGAAGGAATTCTTGAGATTAGTGATTGTGAATCACTTTCGACCTGTATGTTCTATCTTCTTGGTAAGAGGACTAAGTCACCTTTTACTGAAAAAAATGAATGAGCTACTAAACTCTTAAGTCTAGTACATTCAGATGTATGTGGATCCATGAGCTCAAGTGTCAAAGGTGGATACTTCTACTTCATAACCTTCACGGATGATCTATTTAGGTATGGGTACATCTATTTAATGAAGCAGAAATCAGAATCATTTGAAATATTCAAACTATTCCAAAATAAGATAGAGAAGCAAACTGAAAAGGGTATAAAAACTCTTTGATCTGACCGAGGGGGTGAGTACCTTTTCAATGAGTTTCTCACATATCTTGGAGAGAATGAGATTCTCTTCCAATGGACCCCTCTTGGAATACCACAACATAATGGTGTGTCTGAAAGGAGGAATCAGATCCTGTTGGACATGGTTCGATCGATGATGGGGTTTGTTGGTTTGTCGATCTTCCTATGGGGATATGCGCTCGAGTTAGCTTGTTACATTCTAAATAGGGTTCCGAGTAAATTTGTTAATAAAACACCATATGAGATATAGACTGGGCGTAAGCTAGTGCTCTCACACCTTAGGATTTAGGGGTGTCCGACTTATGTCAAATGTTTAATGATAGACAAGCTTGGACCTAGGTCTGATAAGTATAGTTTTATAGGTTACCCAAAAAAAATGAAAGGGTATTACTTCTACTTTGCTGATGAGCAAAAAGTGTTTGTTAGCCTTAAGGTAGTTTTTTTAGAAAAGAAGTTCCTTGGTAAAGGAACTAATGCCTCTAAGGTCGAACTTGATAAAGTTTGGTAGGTGAAAGAACAAACACAAGTTGTTGAACCTAAGCTGGATCTGATTAGATCAGAACTAGAACCCATTGTAGATGCATCCTTAAGGCGATCTGGTAAAGTACCACGTCAACCAAAATGATACTACGATTTCTTAGTTCGGGATGGGGATCCTATCAAACTCGATGAGAACGATAAGGATCCGATCACCTACATGGATGCAATGCAGAGACCCAACTCTGAGAAATGGCTTGGAGCTATGAAATCCAAAATGGAGTCCATGAAAGTCAATGATGTATGGACATTGGTTGACCCACCTGAAAGGATAAAACCTATAGGGTGTAAGTAGATCTTCAAAAGGAAAAGGAGCGCAGACGGAAAGATAGAGACCTATAAAGCCTGTCTAGTTGCCAAGGGGTATCATCAATATTATGGTATTGACTATGATGAGATGTTCTCTCCTGTGGTAATGCTCAAATCTATTCAGATTATGCTTGCCATCACTGCCCATTTGTACTATAAAATTTAGCAGATAGATGTGAAAATGACTTTTCTAAATGGAGAGCTGGATGAAGAGGTGTATATGATACAGCCTGAAGGATTCATATCCATAGATGAGTCTAAGGTGTGTAGACTTTAGAGGTCCATTTATGAATTGAAGCAGGCATCTCGTAGCTAGAACATATGATTTGATAGAATAATTAAAACGTATGGCTTCATTAAGAATGAAGAAGAGCCCTGCATATACAAGTGGGCTAATGATCCATCAATATTATTCCTAGTATTATATGTGGATGACATTTTCTTAATCAGAAATGATGTCCTTGCATTACAAGGAGTAAAGATTTGGCTGTCATTACAATTCTCCATGAAAGATCTGAGAGAAGCTTCCTACATTCTAGGGATGAAGATCTATAGAGATAGATCTAAAAGGTTGCTTGGATTGTCCCAATCTACGTATATTGATATAGTGCTAAAATAATTCAGCATGGATAATTTCAAGAAAGGCTATCTATTGATAGGCTATGAAATTTTTTTTTCAAAGAGTGATTATCCGACAACACCTCTAGAAAGAGAGCATATGAATAGAATACCATATGCTTCGACAATAAATTCTATAATATACGTCATGATATGTACATGACCAGATATGGCATACTCACTAGGGATAGTGAGTTGATACCAATCTGATCCAGGAGAAAACCACTGGAAGGTTGTTAAATCCATCCTAAAGTATTTAAGAAATACTAAGGACTAGTGGCTTGTATATGGTGAATCAGACTTGAAACTTGTGGAGTTCATAGACTTTAGTTTTCAGTTTGATTATGATGATAGCAAGAGTGTGTTGGGATATATATTCACCCTTAATGGTGTGGCTATCTGTTGAAAGAGTTTCAAGCAGCACACTATGGTCGATTCAGTTTGCGAGGCAGAGTATGTCGCTGCATCAGATGCTACCAAAGAAGCGGTGTAGCTAAGAAAATTCATCACCAAGCTTGAAGTAGCACCCTCCCTTGATGGTCCAGTTCTACTCTATTATGACAGCTCTGGAGCCATTGCTCAGACAAAGGAACCAAAGGCACACCAGCGGACGAAGCATATTCTGCACCGCTACCATCTTATTTAAGAAATTATGAATTGAGGTGACGTCAACCTTTAAAAGATCGATGGAAAGGAGAACCTAGTCGATCCATTCACTAAAGCTATTGTGGTGAACGAGTTCAATGACTTTAAGTCAAAGATAGGTATTAGATACTACACCAATTGGCTTTAGTTCAAGTGGAAGATTGTTGAAAATATGTTTCAAAGCCAATCGTCAGCCTGTTGACAGTCGGGCTATACATTTATAATTATATATAAATTATAAATTAATAAAAGTTATTTTTATATTTTTCATCATAAATTTTATTATCTTCTAATGAACTCCTGTGTGTTGTGATGAAGTCCTTAGGACTATCTAGATTCGATAAAGAAGGATTTATTATTTAGTCCTTAAATTATTCGCGATCAAAAGATACGTTGTTTCTTAGGATGACAATGTTTATCAAGTATAGGTCATTGTATGCCATATAGGTTGGTGGTCCTCATAACTAAGGAGTGTTGAGAGACTGGTATGGCATGCAAGTGAGATATATGAGTACATCTATACTGAATGTGATCAACTTCAAAGCTTTTCTCCTATCAAGATTAGCTCCGATGGAATATGGATATAAGTGTCCCTCTAATCTGAGATCACCATGATGACTTTCAAGCAACTCACTAAGCTTTAGTGCTAGACTACCTGAATTTTTAATTTAGTGGTGGAACATTTTTTAGCGCAATCAAGTACTTGAGGAGTTGGTGCGTGTATCAAGATGGGATTGACCACTCCTGATTTTAGGAGTTGTGTTCAATTGTGTCTCAATTTAGCAAATCCTTGGCTAGGGTAGTCTTAGTGAGGAGTCATGGGGCTAATTACTTTGAGACATGATATGGATGTATTTACTAAGGCTGACAGTCTAACCCTAAGTCATATATTACACAGAGATCATAGGGATGAATTATACGGTAACCATATTCCATAGGTTCATTGATAATGCATTGCGATAAATTTGATCTCTCTGGATGTTGGGTATCATTGCTAGATGGTCACATCAATTGATACAGAAAATTAGTTTCTATGCTACTAGCTTAGGATTTGAACCTATGGGGTCACACACAATAAGAGTTACTACCTAATTTGATGGTTGATCTAGAGCCTTGATAGACTAGGACTCTGAGTTCCATTCATCTGGGACTCTTTGATCAAGAAATCCACTAGTCTGGGACTCTATGATTATGAGTTTCATTCGTTTGGGATACTAGGTTCAAAAGTCCCACTAGATTAGGACTCTTCGAGAGTTTCATAGTGATGGGACTCTATTGTCCAAACTCCCATCCAATTGGAACTCTATGTTTATTAGAGGATTAATTAGCAATTTTATTGCTTATTAGCTTAATTTGATTGAGTGATGAGGATTTGATCAAGTTTGATCGAATTGGATTCGATTGGGTTTAACCTGATTAGGTCATGAGTTGACCTAATCGTTGTGGGAGATTTGATCATGATTTGATTAGGTGCTGGACCAAATTAATTTCTAATTTGATTAAAAAATAAATAGGTTGGGTTAAGTCTAATTTGGTTGGATTTAATCTGGTCTAGTTGGTTTTGAATTAATTTGGTTTGGTTGAAACCAACTTGGACTAATTCAAATCCTATTTGAATTCAAACCTCCCCATGCACCACCTCATGTTTGACATTTCTACCTTGCCCACACCCACCTTTGTTTTTTATATAAGTTTCTCTCATGAAGAGAAGGAATTTGCACCCCCTTTCTTTCTCTCTTTAACCTGGTCAAGTGTTGGATCAGTTCAAACTTTTTTTTGAATTTTGAATTCATAGAGGTTGGTTTGGTTGAAACCTCTCTCTCCCTCTTATCCTTATCTCCATGCCCTTCTCTCTTTTTGGACATCATTTTTTTCTAAAAAATGGGCATGCACACAAAAGGAAAGTCCTTCTGCGTGTGAAATAGGTGGTATCGGCATTGGAATTGGATAGGCTTGCATTTGAATTCAAATACTAGAAGTTGGTTGAAACTAGTTCAACCAATCTTAACCTATCCACACCATACGGAAATAAATTATGAGGATTTTTGTGCATAAAGTTAGAGGGGTTACCATTTTGTGTAGAAATTTGAAAGTGATTGGGCATTAGTTTTGGACAAAAAGAATTCTGGAGTGAAGGTGAGCAGGGTCCAATAGCACTTTATTTTTCCTTCATGCCTCTATTCTCTTCTAATTTTTGTATTTAACAATACTTAATTTTTAGATATGATCTAATTAGGATTTATAGATTTGAAAGTTATCTTTCCATGAAAGCTTGTTTCATGGAAAAACTCCATATAGAGAGGGCGTGAGAGGGTTTTCAGTGCATCAGGATTTTTGGGCCGAGTGAAACCCAAGATTTGGGAATCTAGTTTCAGGTGGAGAGATCGAGTGCTGTGAGCATCAGATCACCACCAAACTTTGTATATCATCTCATCATCCTCTAAAGAATGAGTTCTAATTTTTTGGAGCAACCAAAAAATTAGAATATAGATGATCGATCAGATCAATCATGTTCAGCCGTCGAAGGCCCCGTCGATGAGTTAGCACTTCAATGGGGCTGATTGGGACCAAGAGCTCCGTATGGACCAACCATAGAGGTCGAACATATGTGCAGCTATGGTATGACATCAGAGCATTATTCGGTGGGTTTAGATTGTGGTGATCAGCTATCCATGAAAAGGTATTATGTTCTGAACACATAGATGTAGTAAATAGTTTGCTACATAGTTTTATTTTCAGATCTATATGAATGCATGCATATTGTGTTTAGATCCTTAATGTAAGGTTTAATATTCTGATATAATCTATAGATAATTAATTAGATTAATTACTTCTTTTACTGCATCTTTACTATTTTTGAAATTTTTTTTTGAAATTATAACTACACACCCTACACTACATCCTTCACGTGTCAGATGGTATAGCATGTGCTGGCGCAGGAATGCTGTAGGTTCTTTAGAAAAGTTTAGAAAAGGTGATGTAGCTACTAAGCAGAAGAGATCCTACAATCTAGGATGGTGTTGACTTTAGTTATGGAGAAGGTCATCTCAAAGGTCTCCGGGTGTGCAACAATTGAACAGGATTGGCGGAGGTGATGTTTGCACAAGGGGCTGTTAGGATGCGCAGCGATAGTGGGATCGTGTAGGAGGACATTGCCAAGGAATTTGCTAAGGCTTGGGGCACCAAGATGGAGATTATTAGGATTAGTGTGTGAGAATTTGTAGTGCTCTCAAGCCTTGAGAGGCCATGGGAGGAGTCAGGAGGGTGGCTTCGAAGATTTCAGAGACTTGGTTGGTGCTTCGAAGACCTGAGACACAAGGTAAAGCAAGAAACCAAAGTCGGAGAATCAAGACTGTAGAAAGAAGATTTTCTATAGGTTAGCTGGCTCAATCTAAAATTGGATTGGCTAAGTCTCAAAGCACAAGCAAAATAGAGAGCTGCACGTTCGAAACTACTGGCATGGCATAGGACTGGGCTGGCTCAGTTTCAGACTGAGCCGACCCAGTGGAACTTAGCCAGCTCAATGCACGGGCAGAGTTACGTGAGGGTCTATTTTGGGCTAGGATCTGGGATGATCCTAGGGATTTTAAGGCCTGGTTTGAGAGGTATTAAGAGGGCTAATTCATGTATGGGTCGGGTCTAGATCTACAGCACTGAGCCAGCTCAATGCGCGGGCAGAGTTATGTAAGGGTCTATTTTAGGCTAGGATCTAGGATGATCCTGGGGATCTTAAGGCTTGGTTTGAGAGGTCTTAAGGGGGCTAATTCATATATGGATCGGGTCTAGATCTAGAGGATGAGAGCATGGGAGACATGGGTGTACATTAACTTGGTGAGTGCTTTCATGTATTGGGTTAGTCGGAGAGTTTTTTGGTCGGACCTAATGGCTATGTATAAATACATAGGTTGTATTAGGTTTTTAAAATGTTGGAATCAATATAGACCTTTTCTCACTCAACTCTCTTCTTCTCTTCTCTCTAGAGTTGCCACCCTAGGGTTCTTGAAGAAGCCCTAGAGAAGGGGGCCATCTTCCTCAAGCCCAAGGAGGGAGGTGCCCCATCATAGATTTAGGTGGAGGATCGATGGTATGCTGCCCATAGAGAATGTCACAGGTTCCTTCAAGTCTATGCTAAAGAATAGGAGCTTTTGCAACATGGTATCGAGGTGCTTATGATGTCAAGGATGATTGGCGTTCGAGCAATATCATGGGTCTACAATTTGGTATCAGAGCTAGGTGATGCATGGAACGTTGTGGATGATAATATTATATCAGAGCCAAGTTTCAAAGCCTGATGGTGCATGGAAGGGAAGGAGAAGTCATACAAGATGAAATCAGAAATCTGTATAAAGATTCCATGGTATGTCTCAAATCTACCTTATTATTGCTGTGGTTTGGCCAACCGGGAGTAGTGGATTGAAGGTAGAGGTTGAGAGGATTAACGAGAAGGGATTTTCTTGAGCAGGAAGGATTTGGTGCATGATTTGCTGATCGGTCTTGGTGGAAAGGCTGGGGTGTATGATGGTTATGTGATAGGCAAGGAGCGCTAGAGTGCTACGGTAGCGCTTTTCTGAAGATGCAGGGTTGAGAGAGGCTCGATGATGCAGCAGTCGAGGGAGGTATCTCAGCAGAGAGCATCAGGGTTCTGTAGGAAGATGGGTAGTATAGGGCTATTAAAGAGAGATTTTCCAAGGGGTAATGGTCGAAGGAAGGCTAAAGAAGCGACTATACGTCCTTCGGTGTCTAGAAGGTGGAGAAGTAGTCGAAGATGTATTTAGTGGTTTGATCAGAGCATGAATTTGCAAAGCCTTAGGAGTGATGGAGATGGATGATCTATGAAGGTCCAGTAGGTTAGGGCTGGACGGCTGTAGAGCGGTGCAGAGATGAGTCAGGGAGCACTGGGGTGCTGTAGGAGTGCTTCCTTGGAGGCACAGGGCTGAGAGAGGCTCGATGGTGCAGTAGCTGAGGAGTGTATCTCAGCAGAGAGTGTCAGTAGTATCTCAAGGAGATCGGGTGCAGGTCTCAGAAAGAGCCAAGGGGTCTCAGGAAGCGCCAGGAGGTCTCTAGCAGTCGGGAGTATCATGGATCAGATTTTTTCTATAGGAGCATTAGGAAGAGTCACGATTCAGATGGAGGATGGTTGTCCGAGCGCAACTGAAGCAATGGCTAGTGTAGGGATAGAAGAGAAGGACTAGAATGGAATTCCCTAGAGTTCAGTTACTAGTTTTAGAAGAGTTGGATGAGCTTTTGAGTTTCGAAGGTGCCTGCAGGTTACAAATTAATTCGAGATAGCTTCGAAGGGGTCCGCGAAGTGCGGAGGGTTCGAAGGGACAACGATGGTGCTCGAGGTGCAGCAGCAGGCTCAGTAGTGCAGCATTGAGTAGTTAGGCTCGAGGGACTCGATGATAGAGTCGGCTTCTGCAGCATCAGGTGGACTTCAGATATAGGTGGAGCTTCATAGTGGTGGCTTCACAAGTGGAGAAAAAATTTGGCATGAGTTCAGAGCATTAGTGATGCACAGTTTTAGGTGAAGCGGTGCATGTAGGTGGACAGGCATAGCTCTGAGGAGATCGTGTTAGGTGGTACAGCATGTGCTGGTGCAGAAATGCTGTAGGTTCTTCAGGAAAGTCCAGAGAAGGTGATGTAGCTGCTAAGCATAAGAGATCCTACAATTCCAGGATGATGCCAAGAAGCAAGCAAAGGTCTTCAGCGATGGAGGCGATCATCTCAAAGGCCTCAAGGGTACATAATAGTTGAAGAGGATTGGCAGAGGCGATGCTTGCATAGGAGCTGTCGAGTGTGCAGGGACAGCAGGAACATGCAGGAGGTCATTGCCGAGGGGTTTGCCAAGGCTTGGGGCACTAAGGTGGAGATTGTGAGGATTTGTGGTGCTCCCAAGCCTTGGAAGGCCGTGGGAGGAGTTAGGGGGTTGGCTCCAAAGATTCCAGGGGCTTGGTTGGTGCTTCGAAGATCTGGGACATAAGGTGAAGCAAGAAACCAAAGTTGAAGAATCAAAACTGCAGAAAGAAGATTTTCTATAGGTTAGCCGGCTCAGTCCAAAACTAGGTCCGCTAAGTCTCAGAGTATAGGCAAAGTAGAGAGCTGCCCATTTGGAACTACTCGCATGACACAAGACTGGGCCGGCTTAGTTTCAGAATGAGCTGACCCAGTGGAACTTAGCCTGCTTAGTGCTAAGACTAAGCTGACTCAGTGCACGGGCAGAGTTACATGAGGATCTATTTTGGGCTAGAGTCTGGGATGATCCTAGGGGTCTTAAGACCTTGTTTGAGAGGTCTTAAGAGGGTGAATTCATGTATGGGTTGGGTCTAGATCCAAAGCATGAGAACATGGAAGACATGGGTGTACATGGGCTCAGTGAGTGCTTTCATATATTGGGTTAGCCGAAAAGTTTTTTGGTCAGACCTAATAGCTATGTATAAATACATTGGTTGTATTAGGGTTTTAAAAGGTTGGAATCAATACAGATCTTTTTTTCCTCAACTCTCTTCTTCTCTTCTCTCTAGAGTTGCTGCCCTAGGGTTCTTGAAGAAGCCCTAGAGAAGGAGGCCATCTCCCTCAAGCCCAAGGAGGGAGGCGCCCCATCACAGATCCAAGTAGAGGATCGATGGTGTGCTGCCCATAGAGAATGTCATAGGTTCCTTCAGATCCATGCTAAAGATTAGGAGCTTCCATAACATGGTGTCAGGGTGCTTATGATGTCAAGGATGATTGACGTTCGAGCGATGTCATGGGTCTACAATTTGGTATCAGAGCTAGGTGATGCTTGAAACATTGTGGATGATAATATAGTGGTTCTTCCAAGCCTTAGGAGACCACTGGAGGAGTCAAAGTGTTGACTCCGGGAGACTATGATAGGTGTGGTCCTAGGGCTAGGACTGGTCTGGTCCTAGGGTAGAGGTTCAGCCCTCTACGATCATGAGGCCTTGGTTTGGATCTCATGGGAGGGCTACTCAGAGTTTGGACTAGGTTTGGGTCCGTGGGATTGAGTGCATGATCATATCATGGGTGTACATGGATTTGGATGAGTGCATTCGAACTGGGTTAGCCTAGGGAGTTTTTTACGGATTAGGATTTTGGTACATGTATAGGTATATATATACTTGTATATTGTAAACTCTAGCAAATAGAGATCATTGTAGCCATTTTCTTCCACATATATTCCTCCTCTCTCTAGTATCCTCACATGCCAAGGTGCCCTAAGGGGCGTGCCTCCAAGTTTGAGGGAAGGAGGCACACCCCACTATTCCTTCAGCCTTAACAACATCAAACCCTTCCCTGCCGAAGTCCAACAGGATCTTGGGCCTTTGGGAGACCTCATCCGACGACAACAACCATGACCAACTTCAATCAATGACTCTAGAACCTATAAGGTATTGCAGGTTTCGCCCAAACAGGCTTGAATAGCGATGACAGCCTTCCAAGCAATTGAGCATTTGGTTCCAATGCAGCTCAGTCTGGTCGATCTTAAAGCTGGCCGAATTCCTTCCACAACGCTCATCTTCTAGACTCCATTCAATGGCCTGTTGGGGATAAAAATACCCTCCATCAAAGTCCTTGCTCGCCGACCTCCTTCCTGTTGGGATTCGTCGATCTCCTTAGTGACAAGTTCATATTGCAGAACCTCCCAAAAGGGCACAAAAGTTCGACGATACGATCTTGAATGGTGAAGAAGAATTACTGTTATTTTGATCTTATCCTTTGGCTAAAGTGAATAATAGGATTGGGGCCCAGTCGCACTCTTTCCAGATGACCTCCTCCAATCGCATTCCTTCCAAATGACCTCCTACAGTCGCACTTATTCTGGATGACCTCCTTCCGGATGATCTCATCTGGCTGAGCTTATTATGAACGAACTTCTCTTAGTCGCTAGGCAAGCTTCCTTCGGTCGACCTCCTTCCAGTTGATCTTCTTTCAGTTTCCTTGAAGGACCTCATCGTCTACATGAATCCGGCTACCAACTCAATACAATGTAAACCGACCTACATATGAATGACCCTAAGGGACCCCAAACTTCTTTGGAACTGTTGTGACTTTAAGCTCTTCATCGCCTGCACCCATCCCATTTGAACTTTGACTTTTGATATCCGATGAACTGGCAAGTCATGACAACGAGCACCACTCTCGATTGGCACGTCACGACAATGGATGCTATCCTTCATAACAAACTTCACGTGGCCCTGAACAGCCCACTACCATGAGATTATGGTTGTCATCACCAGTTTGTTACAGGCTCCATCTATATAAAAGACCCTCCAGATACGTTTCCTCCCTAGGTTGTCATCCCCCCCTTTTTATTACTCTACTCCTAAATTCCTTGAGCACTTCATTTCTATTGGCCAGAAGAGCTAACTTGATTGTCAGAAGGTCATGCCAGAGTCACCACCCTCGACTTTGATCAGGACTTTATTTTGTAGGTCGTTGGTGGCGATCCCGTCTTCTCCAGCTCCAGCTTAGTTTCGGCATCAACAAGATTCTGCACCAACTGGAAGCAATGGGGGGACCCCCACCTCTCTCTCACTTACCTAGCTAAATATATTAATTTAATTCTTGATTGGGATGCTTAGTGTTATATTCACTATATTAAAGCCTTCCTTCATGCCAGATCATTATTATGTCACGAACCAATTAGGTTTGTTGTATAACAACAAGACTTATTATAGGGGCTAACATAATATTGTCCTGGTGCATTAAGATGCTTACGGCATTTTGGATATACTGCTTTGTTGTGTAACCACAAGGGTAGTAATATTCAAATTTGTTTATATAGAAATGAAGGATCCAATTTAACTAAAACATTATAGTTTGTTATGCAACTCATGATTATATTGAGAATTGTATGAGATGCAACTAGAAAGAGTTTTCTTTGAACTTGTAAAAGATTTCTTGTGCAACCACAAGATCTTTTATAAGAAATTAGGGTCTCAATTCCACTAAAAAATTCAATTAGGATTTCTTGATTATCATAGAAGAGGACTATGACGTTTTATAAAATAATGGGAGACATAATTAAATTAAAATCCTAATTTAATTATGGATGTCATCATGAGTTGTTTGCTTATGTAATATTCTTTATTATATAGATTAAATTTTATATGGCTTCTTCACTTTCACTGCATAGTATATTAGATTTAAATAAATTGATCGGTCCCAATCATGTGGACTGGTTGAGAAATCTAAAGATTATGCTCAATCAAGGAAAAACTCTCCTATATCTTCAATGCCCTAGACCCTGAGCCAGTAAGGGAAGATGCTACTAAGGAGGAAGTAGCTGCATATAATATATGGTAAAATGATTCTTTAAGTATCAAATGTACCATACTATTTTCTATGAGTAATGAATTATAGAGGCAGCATGATGGCATGGACACTCAGTTCATATTGGTCAATTTAAAAGAGCTTTATGGAGAATAAAGTAGAACTACTATATCTATGATATCTAACTAGTAATTCCATGCCAGGATGGAGAAGGATCATTCCTACAAGACCATGTGTTGATGGTAATTGATCTGATCATTCGATTAGGTTAATTGGATTTTCTAATTGATGGAGAGTTAAGTCATGATCTGATCCTTCAATCACTTTCAGAATCATTTTTTTAGTTTATCATAAACTATCACATGAACAAATTGAATACTTTCTTACCTGAGCTGTTAAATATGCCCAAAATAATAGATAGCCATATCAAAAAGGATAAGGCTCCTTTTCTTCTTATGGATGGAATCTCCAAAAAGAAGGCAGGCAAAAAGGGTTCAAAGAGGAGGCTGAACCCTAAAGGTGACATAAATAAGAGAAAGAAGGGAAAGAATGCCTCCGTTCAAGCAATCTGCTTTTACCGCAATAAAGTAGATCATTGGAAAAAGAATTGCAAGGCTTACCTTGCAATTATGAAGACTGGTGCAAGTGTTGCACCAAAAGGTATGTATGAGATACATATAATATTATCATTGAATTCTTTCATTTCAAACTCTTGGGTATTAGATATCGCCTATGATTTTTATTTCTACAAATCTTTGCAGGGGCTGCAGAAAATTAGAGTTTTGAAGAAAGATGGCTTTGAGCTCTACGATGCTAGAGGAGAGTCCTTCCAAGCTGAAGCTATAGGGATAAATATTTTGAAGTTACCTTCTGAAAAGATCTTAAAGCTAAAAAATTATTATTATATACCTAAGATCATTAAAAATATTATTTCTGTATCCTTGTTATTAAAATAAGATTATAAAATTGATGTAATGAGCAATGGTTGCTCAATTAAATATTCTAGTGAAATAATTTATTATGATATTTTTGACAATGGTCTTTTGACTCTATTTTTAAATGATAATATTTTTCATATTAATAAAAATAGAAAGTGAAAGATAGAACATGTTAATAATACTTTACTTTGGCATTGTCGATTTGGTTATATTAATAAGACTAGAATTAACAAGTTATACAAAGAAAAGTTCTTTGATCCTCATGATTATGAATCATTAGGAACTTATGAATCTTGTCTCATGGATAAAATGACCAAGATTCTATTTAGTGGACATAAAAAAAGGATAAATGAGTTATTAGGACTTGTACATATAGATATATGTGATTCTATGACAACCCAAGCCAGAGGAGGATACTCTTACTTTATAACATTCACTGATGATTTATCAAGGTTTGGATATGTGTATCTTATGAAATATAAATCTGAAGTTTTTGATAAATTTAAAGAGTATTAAAGTATGGTCGAGAAATAAACTAAAAAAATATAAAAATTCTTCGATCAGATCGAGGAGGAGAATACTTATCTAGTGAATTTTTAGACTATCTTAAAGTAAAAATTTTTTTTTTGAATGGACCTCTCCTTATACACCATAGTTAAATGGTGTAGCTGAAAGAAGTAATCATACTTTATTGGATATAGTATGGTCCATGATGTGTTTCACAGAGTTACCTATTTTCTTTTGGGATTATGCCCTTGAGATCGTAGTATATATCTTGAATAGAGTACCTTTAAAGTCTATATCTAGTACTCTATATAAGATATGGAGAGGTAAGAAATCTAATCTTATGTATCTTAAGATATGGAGTTGTCTGGCATACGTCAAAAAAAATTTTGGACATAAGCTAGATGCTAGAGCAAATAAATATCTATTTGTAGGATATCCTAGAGATAGTATGGGATATCTTTTTTACCATCCTATTGAATGAAAGGTATTTGTAAGTTGGCATGCTATTTTCATAAAGAAAGAGTTTATCCTAGAAAGAGGCAGTGGAAGAAATATTGAACTTAGTGAAGTTCAAGATAAATAAATAGAGATTTCTCAACCAAATGAATACATAATAGGGATGAACCTACACAACTCCTATCCAAAGGTCTGATAGAGTGCAACATGCATTTGTGAGATATAGATTTATTATTGAGAATAATGAAGTCTAAATCATTAAGAATGATGAACCTTTGACCTATATAGAAGTTGTCATGATTAACGACTCAGACAAATGGCTAGTTGCCATGAAATCTAAGATGGACACTATGTACATCAACAAAGTATGGACTTTGGTTGATGCATTAGAACGTGTGAACCCCATTGAGGATAAATGGGTCTATAAGAAAAAGATTAGAGCAGATGGCGAAATTAAAACCTATAAAGTCAGATTGGTGGCTAAGAATTTCAAGCAAAAATAAGGTATAGATTATGATAAAATATTCTCATCTGTTGCCATGCTCAAATCTATTCGGATTATGGTTGCCATAGCAACATACCATGATTATGAAATATGACAAATGAATGTGAAGACCACCTTCCTTAATGATTTTCTTGAGGAGAAGGTTTACATGTCACAGTTAGAAGGATTTGTCTTAAGTAAGAGACTAAATTAGGTATGCAAGCTTAAGAAATCAATTTATGGATTAAAGTAAGATTCAAGAAGTTGGAACATCCATTATGATGTTACAGTCAAAGAGTTTGGCTTCATCAAAAATATGGATGAACCTTGTATGTATAAGAAGACTAGTGGGAGTACCATAGTTTTCTTAGTTCTATATGTAGATGACATACTCATTAGAAATGATATCCCAACATTGCAATTAGTTAAATTATGGCTATCAAGTAGATTTTCCATGAAAGACTTGGGAGAAGCATCCTATATACTTGGTATTAAGATATATAGGTATAGATCTAAAAGGATGCTAGGCTTGTCCCAATCTAGGTACATTGACTTAGTGTTGAAAAGGTTCAGCATGGATGGAAGTAAAAGAGGTTACTTATCCATTAGTCAAGGCATACATTTCTCTAAGAAGATGTCTCCTAAGACATCTGAAGAGAGAAATAGAATAAATTCTATCCCCTATGCATCCATAGTAGGATCAATAATGTATGCTATGTCATGTACCAGGCTTGATGTTGCTTATACCTTGGGCATAGCTAGTAGATTTTAGGCTAATCCAGGAAAGGATCATTGAAAAGTAGTGAAAAATATTCTTAAGCACTTGAGAAGGACTAAGAATATTTTTTTGGTATATGATGGATCTGATGTTAAACTAAAAGGATAGGACTAAGGATATTTTCTTGGTATATGATGGATCTTATGTTAAACTAAAAGGATATTCTGACTCTAGTTTTCAATCAGACCTAGATAATAGCAAATCAATTTCACGTATGTCTTTACTCTAAATGGTGGAGTAGTGAGTTAAAAATATTTCAAGCAGCAAACTATAGCTGACTCAACCACTGAGGTAGAGTACGTAGCTGCAAGTGAAGCTACCAAGGAAGCTGTTTGGTTGAAAAGGTTCATCACTGAGTTGGATGTTATTCCTAAGACTGAGAACCCAGTACCACTTTACTATGATTATACTGGAGCAGTTGCTCAAGCAAAGAAACCAAAGTTTCATCATAAATCCAAGCACATTCTGAGATGCTTCCATCTCATTCATGAGATTGTCAAGAGATAAGATGTAGTCATTGAATGAGTAGATATAAAGAACAACATAGAAGATCCATTAACTAAGGCTCTTTCACAGTAGCAGTTTGATCACCACCTCGATTGTATGTGATTGAAATATAAGGACGATTGGCTTTAGTACAAGTGGAAGATTGAAGGGAATATGCCCCACAAGCCAATCAAAATATATATATTAATGGGTTATCCTTTTATCTTTCAGACTCATATAATGATATTTATAAATAAATAAAGGTATTTATATTTCATCATATGCTATGTCTTATTATTTTCTTTAAAATTATGATGAACCCCATAGATCAGGGCTATGGTTTTAGGGTTATGATGAGATCATACCTATGAGATCTAAAATCTTAAAATTTTAATCTAAAATATTTCTGATTGATGTGAAAGGAATATGCCCTACAAGCCAATCGAAATATGTATTTCGATGGGCTATTCTTGAAGGAAAATCCTGATTTCCCGGTCCAGGTTCGTCCAGATCTGATTAGATCAAGAGATATATTTCAAAAATTTTCTCTTGATCTCAATCAGATCTTGATATGTTTCAGATCTGATTCTTATTATTTTAATAAATAAAATAAAACAAGATAAATTAAATCAAATTCAATTTACCTGATTTGGGTAATCCTATTACCCTGTAGATGATCCTGATTGCAGCGGAAGGTTCTGGATCTTAGCCACGCAAGCGCCTGGCCTCTACCGGTATCCACTTGGGTTGGATCTGGAGAACCTCTTCTTCTCTATCACACCTCCAAAAATCAGATCTGGATCTGATCTGGAGGATCTTCAAAACCTTTTTGAAGATCTGCAGTCGTCCTTTTGCAGCAGCGCAGCCTTCTTGCTTTTGATCGCCTTTCCTTGATCTGAATCGCACCAACCAAAGTCCAAAATACCTTTTGGACGTGGAGAGCAAGGGGAGAAGAGACTATGGCATGGAGGAAGGAGGGGAGAGGCAGCCTTGGGGCATGGGAAATCTCTATTGAATTCACTTAGGATTAGGGTTGGGCGCAGGGTCTTATTTATAGACCTCTTGTGATCCAACTCCTCTTCCTCTCAACCAATCACAACCCTTTGTGAAATCAGATCTAAATCTGATTGGTTGAAAAAGAGACCCCTAGATTCCTCCTTAGAGGGCGCCTAAGACCAGTCAAACTGGATTCTTAGTAGAACTCTGATTGGAATCCTAAAGGGAGGTGGAGTCCTTGTCCAACAAGGACTCCTAGGCGCCTCCTACTTGGGCTCACGCCACCCTTGGCGTGCGCCCTTCTTCCTTGCCAGGTTCTGGCAGGGGGACAGGCCCCCACCAGCTCTCCAATAGGTGCATGACATGTGGTCAAAAGTCAAAGGGTGAATGGTCAACGTTTGACCAGTCAAAGGTAGACTTTTGACCAAAGTCAAAGAACAAGAAATGGCAGGTGACCAAAAATGGCAGGTAATGTCTTACAAATAAGACAACCTATTCTGACTTGGACAACCTCCAGTCAGACCATATGAAGGCCTCTGATTGAGCACAAACTCCTTTGGCTCAGTCAGGACAACTTATTTATGATAGTAAAAGAAGAACGTTAGGTTCAATCGAGTGCTAGCACGATTTCTTGAACCTAATTGAATCTCATTCAGATCAATTGAACTAGATCAGTTCAATTGATGATCACCAGATTCAAACCCTTGTTTGTGTGACCCAGTTAGGTTCAGTTCTGTATGGTAATGGGATATGTCATGATCTCTATCATAGACATCATCGAAACTCCTTTCGATGGATCAAAACTCTTCTGATTCGAACAGCTAGAATGATCGATCATCTAAATCATTCTAATTGCTCCCAAAATCCACCAGTGACACCTAGCAGTATATGGTGGCAACCCATCAGAGCTGAATGCGAACCTCTTGGTGCAGCTACCTGTGTGATTCAGTTCTTCTATCTTGAGCCCCGATCAGATTAGGGTTAAGGTGAACTCGTCAAACCCTAGTCTCTGTCATATGATGTAATCATTCGATTCGAGTCCAATGTGAAAATCTAAATAGAAACTCTTTCTATTATTTCACTCTACCATGGCCATGGATTTCTGGACTTGATTCTCATGATCATCATAGGGCTACTCCTCTACCACCGAGGTAGATAGATCCCATCTTGATGCAATCCAGTTCCTACAATGAACATGCTATAGCCAACATACACCTCAGGGTTCCATATGGCTAGGAGACCGAGTAATGGTGTAGTCAAACTATAACACCCTCAAGGTGAACTGCCGATGCATCTCAGGTCAAAGAACCAGACACACTACTGCAGCATCGAGTCAGTCATTGACGAGAAGGTAGACTTCCTAATGACTACTCGAGGTGGTCACGCTCAGTGCCCTCGTTCTCTAACGAGTACCTGTACTCTCGCTCCGGTGTCTCCACACCGTAGACTCAAGACTCATCTACTAAAGAGAAGCGATCGTACACCAACCTTCCGGATCAATCACCATCCTCGTGATGATCCTATGGTCGGGAGCTGTTTATGAGTTAATAATGATTATTCATGTCTTAAATTTTCAACTCTTGAAAATATGAATTATCATTACCATTAACTCAAAGGATGTATCACAGACACTAAATACACATGTGTGATAGAAAATAACCCATTTCATTAATTATAGTCAAAATTACAATTTTGCCCCTAGAAGTGTATTACAAGTGTCAGCCAATTCTGGCTTCTAGGGCACATATATCTAACAATCTCCCACTTATCCTAAAGCCAATTGGCTACAAGTCTAAGTCCCATCTTCTCAAGGTGGGCTTCGATCTTCTGCTGGCCCAACGGCTTTGTAAGTGGGTCTGCCACATTATCTGCGGAGTTGACTCTCTTGACCTCAACGTAACCTTTCTCAAGGTAATCGCGGATGAGATGGTATCACCGTTTGCTAGGAACTCTTCCAGCACAAACAGTCTGCCAGATGTCGACTTTCGATCATCTATATCGGACATGAAGTCCGAGTCTGTGTATCCCTGAACTTGGAGTTCTCCGTTACCAAAGACCAACATCATATCCTTAGTTCTTCTCAAGTACTTAAGGATACATTTCACAGAAGTCCAGTGTTCTTCACCTGGATTTGACTGATATCTGCTTGTGACACTCACAGCATGGGCTATATCAGGTCGTGTACATAGCATGGCATACATGAGGCTCCCTATTGCAGAAGCATAAGGGATCTTGCTCATGCGTTCTATTTCCTCAGGTGTGCTGGGGCACATCTTCTTGGAAAGATGAATACCATGTCTGAAGGGTATTAATCCCCTCTTAGAGTTTTCCATACTAAACCTCTTTAGTACTTCCTCTATGTACATTTTCTGTGAAAGTCCTAGCATCCTATTCGGTCTATCCCTATAGACCTTAATTCCTAGAATAAAGGATGCTTCACCTAGGTCTTTCATGGAGAATTCCTTAGGACAACCACATCTTGACTGATGTCAACATGGGAATATCATTCCCAATAAGGAGGATGTCATCCACGTACAATACGAGGAAGACAACAGCGCTCCCACTGACCCTTTTTGAAAACACATGGTTCCTCTTCATTTTTGATGAAACCAAACTTTTTGATCACATCATTGAAACGAGTGTTCCAGCTCCGAGATGCTTGCTTAAGTCCATATATGGACCTTTGCAGCTTGCAAACCTTGTGATCAGTATCACTGGATGTGAAACCTAGCGGCTGTTCCATATAGATATCTTCCTCAAGATATCCATTTAGGAATGCCGTTTTCACGTCCATTTGCCATATTTCATAATCGAAATAGGCTGCAACAGGCAAGCAATGTGCGGATGGATTTTAGCATAGCTACCGGGGAAAAGGTATCCTGATAGTCAATGCCTTCACGTTGACTATAACCTTTTGCCACCAGTCTAGCCTTGAATGTCTCCACATTCCCATCTGCACCAATCTTTCTCTTGAAGATCCATTTACACCCAATAGGTACTATACCTTCTGGTGGATCTACCAAGGTCCAGACTTGGTTTGAGTGCATCGAGTCAATTTCTGACTTCATTGCCTCAAGCCATTTCTCGGAGTCGATATCTGATATCGCCTCGTTGTAGGTTTTGGGATCATCACCATGAGCACCATTACCTATGAGGAACATTTCCTCTACATCCTCTGAAATAATACCTAAGTATCTTTCAGGGGGACGGGAAACTCTTTTCCGATCTACGAGGTGGAGGAGGTAGTGTTCTTATTGGCTCAACCTGATTTGGTTCCACTTGGTCCTTAGCTCTTTCTGCTTGTGAGACTTTCTCATCAAGCTTAATCTGCTTTCCAATGCCACTATCTTGAATAAACTATTTTTCAAGAAATATGGCATGTCGACTCACAATCACATTGTGGTCTTCTGGAATGTAGAAATAGTATCCTAATGACTCTTTAGGATATCCTATGAATCGAGCTCTAAAGGACCTAAACTCTAACTTGTCCGCTTGTTGTCTTTTGACATAAGCCGGACAACCCCAAATTCTGAGATGACTCAGACTTGGTTTCTTACCGTGCCATATCTCATACGGTGTGGTAGGAACGGTTTTAGAGGGAACCCTATTCAGTAAATAGATTGAAGTTAATAATGAATGTCCCCAAAGAAAATCTGGGAGGTCTGTGAAGCTCATCATGGATCGAACCATATCCAATAGAGTCCGATTTCTCCGTTCTGAAACCCCGTTGAGTTGAGGTGTTCCTGGTGGAGTCCATTGAGAGACTATGCCATTTTCCTTAAGATAGTCTAGGAATTCCCGGCTAAGGTATTCACCTCCTCGATCTGATCGAAGAACCTTAATGGGTTTTTCCAGTTTGTTTTTCTACTTCATGTCTGAATTCTTTGAACTTTTCAAAGGCTTCAGACTTGTGTCTCATAAGATACACATACCCATACCTAGACAGATCATCGGTAAAGGTAATGAAGTAGACAAAATTGCCTCTAGCCGGCACATCGAAATGGGCCGCACACATCAGTATGTACTAGGGCAAGGAGATCTGTGGCCCTCTCCCCATGTCCAACAAAAGGGAGTTTAGTCATTTTGCCTTGAAGACAAGATTCACAAGTTGGATATGACTCAAAAGTCAATGGACTCAATAGCCCATTTTTCTCCAATTTGTTAATCCTATCTTCTGCTATATGACCTAATCTCAGGTGCCATAGATATCTGTCGTTTGGACTATCCCTAGGTCGTTTGGCATTCACGTTTTGCTCGATAGTTAAAACAGGTACATCAATATGCAACTGATAAAGACCATTAACAAGGAAACCATTTGCAATTTTATTTCTTTCATAAAGAATGTTACAATGGTCCTTAAAGAAGGTGATCACATAACCTTCTTGTGCTAAGCATGAAACAGAAATCAAATTCCTGCTAGCTGCAGGCACATAATAACAGTCTTTTAAAACTAAGTCTAAACCAGATGGTAATCGCAAGAGGGTATGTTCCCACGGCTACTGCAGCAACTCTTGCTCCATTACCGACGCGTAGGATCATGTCTCCATCCCTCAGCCTCCTGCTATCCTCAAGACCCTGCATAGAAGTGCACAGATGAGCACTAGAACCAGAGTCAAGCACCCAACTGGATGCAGAAGAAACCGTAAGGTTAGACTCAATAACGAGCATACCTCCAGAAGGACCTTCCTTCTTGTTCTTCAGGGTGGCCAGGTAAGTAGGGCAGTTCCGCTTCCAATGGCCGTCGCTGTTGCAATGGAAACACTTTCCTTTGCCATCGACCTTCTTCTTCGGTTCTGCCTTCTTCTTCTTTGATCCTTCTACCTTTTGCTTTTTCACAGACTTCTTTTTCTTTCCATAAGACTTTCTTTTGGAAGAAGTCCGTTCCATAGCAAGAACTGAGCCTTTAGAACCTTTCATAGAAAGCTCAGCGGTAACCAGCATATTCATCAACTCGGCCAAGGAATTTTGAAGTTTATGCATGTGGTAATTCATGATGAATTGCCCATATGCATCAGTCAAGGATTGCAGAATAATATCGTTCTGCAGATCCAAGTCCAACTTCACACCGAGCTTCTCAAGCTCTTCCATGTCCTTGATCATTGTCAGACAGTGATCTTGGACTGACTGCCCATCACGCATCTTAGCCTTAAAAAGTCATTTCGTGACTTGATATTTGGCTGCGCGACTCTGTTCACCAAACATCTCCTGCAGGTGAGCCAACATTTGGCGAGCAGTCCCGATATCTTCATGTTGGCGCTGGAGCTCATCAGACATCGAGCCCAACATGTAGTATCTGGCCTTATTGTCTTCGTCAATCCATTTTTCCAGAGACGCTCTCTGTTCAGTGGATGGACGAGCTGGTAAGGTGGGAGGGTCCTGGTCCAAAACATGTGTTAACTTCTCTGAACCCAAAATAATTTTGTAGTTCCTGAGCCAATCTTTATAATTGGGTCCAGTCAGTCTATGTGTGTCTAGGATACGTGCCAGTGGGTTGGACGCAGACATTTTCCTGTAGAGAGTCAAAGATTCTAGTTAGATACTGTAATTTTGACTTGACCAATTTGTTTAGGGATTTTATTTTTAAACAAATTAGCTCCCACTATTTTCTCGGATCCCTACACTCCCTCTGTAGAGATGCGAAAATCTCCGCGATTGAATGATTTCTAGTGGGTGGTGCGGTCTCACCAACTGACTCATCACCTCACCTAACAGTTATTGGTGATGGGTTAGCCAATGAGTGAACAACTCTTGTTCAATGATTCTCTAATCATGGTGCACCCAAACTTGGTCTCTAATTCATGAATCTCACCGTATCCGGAATATTGATCCACTCCTTAGTTAAGTCAGACCCACCATTTGCATAGACTGGGTTCCTAATTGGGTCTCTCACCGTATCCGGAATATTGAGCCCAACTCATCCTCCAGCCCATAGCATCCAATGCCTAATAGACATGGTTGCGTCTTCCCGGTGCAACTGAGCCACTGTATCCAGCCGAGAACAATCAACCCCGGGAAGGGCCCGCACGTCTACAATGGTGGAAGACCTCGGACTTAATCTTTTCTTAGGGAGAATTGATTCAGGTCTCATTAAACTAGACTTGGCTTAGTCATAACAATTATGACTAACCTAGTGGCATGGGTCAGCTCGGATTATTGACCACCTCAGATCAGAACTGTGTCAACAGATATGGCCAGGTAAGTGAGACCGGTGGAAGGAATATGCCGTTAACTCGCACAAGAACGCATTCAGGTCGAGTAGCTTCCAATTAAAAACCAGTCGGTCGTCTGTGCCAAACTTACCTTAGACACCAAATTGTTGAGTCAGAACCAATTGGGTTAGCCTACAATCCAGACTCTAACCTCTGAGCCTAATTAGGTCTTGCTTGATCGTGACTCGATCTTGACCCAGACTTAATCCTATTAGGCTGGTCAATTTAAGCATTGTTGATCCCATCTAACCAACTCTTGATTCGGTTTGATCAACCGCTTAGACCTAATTGAGCTACCCAAGCCCGAACCCAGTATTATGAATATGTCTTAGATCTGAAATTCTCAATTTTAGACCTAATTAATATTCCATAAACTTAATTCTTAATTAAGTTGGGTTCATAAACAAAATATGCACAATAAATCCTAGGGTTTCAGGATCTAGGGTTTTGCAGAAAGTAAGTTTTGGGTTTCTGATTAAGGACGAACACGCAGCACCCCTACACGTCATAAGAACACCCCATCGAATGGGAAGAGAGGGCCTTTAAACCCTTCTTCGTTCTTATGACCGGACGGCCAAGAGGAACGCCTTAATCAGGAACATTCAATACTACAAAACAGTTATCAGATCTATATCATATATCTCATATACAAATTTAGATCTAATCATGGCATATTTTGCATACATCTCATGTATCATAATCATGCATGTTTTCAGATCTAAATTATCTCATAATAATCTAAAAAATTAGATTTAAATTGATCTAATCAAAATAAATTCTAATCTAGACAATTATGTAGAACTATTCTACAACTAGTCTAGACATGCATCTAATCATATCTCATATGATATTTAAAATTAAATAATTTTTATTTGCTGTTTATCAGATGTTATTATAACACTTATAATATCAGAAAATAGTAAATAAGAAGATCTAAAATATGATTTAATCAGATTAAATCAAAGACATGCAAAACTATTCTATAGAACTATTCTATTCTAGAACTAGTCATGCATATCTTCATGTTCTTAGATCCAAATCATTTAATTTTAATTTTTCTGATTTCAGATCTGATCACATCTCATGTGACATCTGAAATCACTTTATTTTCTAATTAAAATAAAATTAAAATCAGATCTAAACAATTTAGAACCATGGCTCTGATACCAGTTGAAGGGAAATCCTGATTTCCCGGTCCAGGTTCGTCCAGATCTGATTAGATCAAGAGATATATTTCAAAAATTTTCTCTTGATCTCAATCAGATCTTGATATGTTTCAGATCTGATTCTTATTATTTTAATAAATAAAATAAAATAAGATAAATTAAATCAAATTTAATTTACCTGATTTGGGTAATCCTATTACCCTGTAGATGATCCTGATTGCAGCGGAAGGTTCTGGATCTTAGCCACGCAAGCGCCTGGCCTCTACCGGTATCCACTCGGGTTGGATCTGGAGATCCTCTTCTTCTCTATCACACCTCCAAAAATCAGATCTGGATCTGATCTGGAGGATCTTCAAAACTCTTTTGAAGATCTGCAGTCGTCCTTTTGCAGCAGCGCAGCCTTCTTGCTTTTGATCGCCTTTCCTTGATCTGAATCGCACCAACCAAAGTCCAAAACACCTTTTGGACGTGGAGAGCAAGGGGAGAAGAGACTATGGCATGGAGAAGGAGGGGAGAGGCAGCCTTGGGGCATGGGAAATCTCTATTGAATTCACTTAGGATTAGGGTTGGGCGCAGGGTCTTATTTATAGACCTCTTGTGATCCAACTCCTCTTCCTCTCAACCAATCACAACCCTTTGTGAAATCAGATCTAAATCTGATTGGTTGAAAAAGAGACCCCTGGATTCCTCCTTAGAGGGTGCCTAAGACCAGTCAAACTGGATTCTTAGTAGAACTCTGATTGGAATCCAAAAGGGAGGTGGAGTCCTTGTCCAACAAGGACTCCTAGGCGCCTCCTACTTGGGCTCACGCCACCCTTGGCGTGCGCCCTTCTCCTTGCCAGGTTCTGGCAGGGGGACAGGCCCCCACCAGCTCTCCAATAGGTGCATGACATGTGGTCAAAAGTCAAAGGGTGAATGGTCAACGTTTGACCAGTCAAAGGTAGACTTTTGACCAAAGTCAAAGAACAAGAAATGGCAGGTGACCAAAAATGGCAGGTAATGTCTTACAAATAAGACAACCTATTCTGACTTGGACAACCTCCAGTCAGACCATATGAAGGCCTCTGATTGAGCACAAACTCCTTTGGCTCAGTCAGGACAACTTATTTATGATAGTAAAAGAAGAACGTTAGGTTCAATCGAGTGCTAGCACGATTTCCTTGAACCTAATTGAATCTCATTCAGATCAATTGAACTAGATCAGTTCAATTGATGATCACCAGATTCAAACCCTTGTTTGTGTGACCCAGTTAGGTTCAGTTCTGTATGGTAATGGGATATGTCATGATCTCTATCATAGACATCATCGAAACTCCTTTCGATGGATCAGAACTCTTCTGATTCGAACAGCTAGAATGATCGATCATCTAAATCATTCTAATTGCTCCCAAAATCCACCAGTGACACCTAGCAGTATATGGTGGCAACCCATCAGAGCTGAATGCGAACCTCTTGGTGCAGCTACCTGTGTGATTCAGTTCTTCTATCTTGAGCCCCGATCAGATTAGGGTTAAGGTGAACTCGTCAAACCCTAGTCTCTGTCATATGATGTAATCATTCGATTCGAGTCCAATGTGAAAATCTAAATAGAAACTCTTTCTATTATTTCACTCTACCATGGCCATGGATTTCTGGACTTGATTCTCATGATCATCATAGGGCTACTCCTCTACCACCGAGGTAGATAGATCCCATCTTGATGCAATCCAGTTCCTACAATGAACATGCTATAGCCAACATACACCTCAGGGTTCCATATGGCTAGGAGACCGAGTAATGGTGTAGTCAAACTATAACACCCTCAAGGTGAACTGCCGATGCACCTCAGGTCAAAGAACCAGACACACTACTGCAGCATCGAGTCAGTCATTGACGAGAAGGTAGACTTCCTAATGACTACTCGAGGTGGTCACGCTCAGTGCCCTCGTTCTCTAACGAGTACCTGTACTCTCGCTCCGGTGTCTCCACACCGTAGACTCAAGACTCATCTACTAAAGAGAAGCGATCGTACACCAACCTTCCGGATCAATCACCATCCTCGTGATGATCCTATGGTCGGGAGCTGTTTATGAGTTAATAATGATTATTCATGTCTTAAATTTTCAACTCTTGAAAATATGAATTATCATTACCATTAACTCAAAGGATGTATCACAGACACTAAATACACATGTGTGATAGAAAATAACCCATTTCATTAATTATAGTCAAAATTACAATTTTGCCCCTAGAAGTGTATTACAAGTGTCAGCCAATTCTGGCTTCTAGGGCACATATATCTAACAATTCTTTTGTCTTCCAAACTCGTGTAATGACATTTTCAAATTAATAAAGGTATTTACTTTATCATATACTGCATCTTAATCAATAAACTCATGTAATGAGCACTCACATCCTAATTTAAAATATTCCTGATTGATGGAACATTGAGTTGGGGATCAATGTTTCTAATAAGACTAGCACATCCTTTGTATGTTCGATGGAGAGGATGATTAATCTCATAATTACTTGTGTATGACACTAGTACAAGGATGTGAGTGCTCATTAAAGAATGAGTGCACTAAATTGATCCAACTTGAGAACATCTAATGGAGTCTTATCTACATGTCAATCGATGGTTTTCATAGTGGGAGTTGTGCATGTAATCCTTTGACTTGAGACTACCATGGAATCTTGTATACATGAAGCTATATTTAGGTTCATACTCACTCATGACTCAGTCATGTACGGAATGTTCTGGATATGGTGGATTGCATATAAAGATTGTGAGTAGGTTAACATGGAATCGATCACTCTTAGTAAGAGGAGATCGCATCCTACATGATTCAATCAAATGATGATTTAGGAAGACTTTGATCAAAACATGCTAAAAATTAGAAATGATTTCTAAAGTTTTCTTAATCAAATTATCATTCTATGATTGAAAGAAATATAAATATGAAATTGGATTTGACATGGTTCTATATCCATAGTCATATTCAGGATGCAGGTGTTAGATATGTGTGCCCTAGAAGCTAGATTAGCTGACACTTGTAATACACTTCTAAGGATAAAATTATAATTTTAACTATAAATAATAAAATAGATTATTTTCTATCATAATGTGTATTTAAAAGTATCTGTGATATATCCCTTGAGTTAATAGCAATGATAGTTCATATTTTCAAGAGTTGAAAATTTAAGACATGAATTTTCATTATTAACTCATAAAGTGCTTCCGATCGTAGAATCATCATGAGGATCATGATTGATCTGAAAGATTGATGTATGATTGCTTCTTTAGGATAGATGAGTCTTAAGTCTATGGAGTAGAGACATCAGAGCGAGAGTACAGATACTCGTTAGAGAATGAGGGCACTGAGCGTGATCACCTCGAGTAGTCATAAGGATGTCTACCTTCTCATCGATGACTGGCTCGAAGCTGCAGTGGTGTGTCTGGTTCTTTGATTTGAGGTGCATCGATAGTTCATCTTAAAGGTGTTATAGTTTGACTATACCATAACTCGATCTCCTAGCCATTCAAAACCCTGAGGTGTATGTTGGCTATAGCATGTTCATTGAAAGAATTGGATTGCACCAATAGGAGATCTATCTACCTTGGTAGAAGAGATGCAGCCCTATGATGATCATGAGAATCAAGTCCATAAAGTCCATGGCCAAGGCAGAGTAAAATAATAGAAAGAGTTTCTATTAGGGTTTTCACATTGGACTTAAATCGAATGATTAATTCATATGACAGATATTAGGGTTTGACGAGATCACCTTAACCTTAATCCGGTCGGAGCTCAAGATAGAGGAACTTAATCACATAGAAAACTGCACCGAGAGGTTCACTTTTAATTCTGATGGGTTGCCACCATATGTTGCTAGGTGTCACTAGTGGATGTTGGAAGCAATTAGAATGATTTGGATGATCGATCATATTAGTTGTCTGAATCAGAAAAGTTCTGATCCATCAGAAGGTGTTTCGATGCTGTCGATGATAGAGGTCATGACGTATCCCATTACCATATGAAACTGAATCTAACTAGGTCACACAAATAAGGATTTGGATCTAGATATCATTAATTGGATTAACCCAATTCAATTGATTTGAATAAGGTTCAATTAGGTTCAAGAAAATCATGCTAGCATATGATTGAGCCTAATGTTCTCCTTCAACAATCATTAAAACATGTCTCGACTAAGCCAAGTATGTTTAGACTCACTCAGAAACCTTTACTTGGTTTGATCGAAGCTTGTTTAGGTTAGAAAAAGATTGTCTTAATTTATGAAATAAATTTGAGACAACACCTACCATTTTTCATCATCTGCTAAATCTTGTCTTTGGACTTTGGTCAAATGTTAACCTTTGACACTTAGACATTTGCCCATGTGTCATGTACCCATAGGAGAGAACCTTAGCCCTTGTCCCCCTGCTAAAAAGCAAATAGGCAAGGGGCGCATGCCTAGGGATGCATGCACCCCATGAGGATAAGATTTGGAGTCCCATACAGATGGGATTCTTGTTCCTTCACGGAATCAAACTAGATGGCTCCAAGAAGACTTATTTGATCCAATCTTGGCACCATCTAAGGAGAGTTTTGAGGGACTCTAATCTGATTAGATCAGATGATCTCATCCCACCAATCAAATTTAGATCTGATTGCATAAAGGGTCGTGATTGGCTGGGATGATGTGGCAGCAGGGTCTATATAAATCCTATCTATACTTAGAATAAAGAGCTTGTACCCTTAGCCCATGCCACAAAGCTTTTCTCCCTCCTCCATGCCATCCTCTGGTCCTCTCTCTCCTCTCCATGCCTAAGAGGTTTTGGGCATGAGTTAGGTGCGATTCAAGCAAGTAAAATGGGATAGGAAAGGAAGAAGGCAGCACTGCTGCAAGAGACAATGATTGTTCTTTAAAAGAATTATTAAAAACCTTCAAGATCAGATCTAGATTTAATTTTTAGAAAATTGATTAAGAAGAAGAAGATCTCTAAATTCTGCTCAAGTGGATATCGGTAGAGGCTAGGTGCTTGCGTGACTACGTCCAGAACCTCAGGCAAACATCGAGATTATCATAGGATAATTGAATTATCCAAAATAATGGTATAATTAAATTAGATTTAATTTAATTTTTATTTTATCAGATTAATAAGATTAGATTTGAAGAGTCTTAGATTTAATTAGGATCTTAGAAATTTTTTTTTAAAATATCCCTCTCGATCCAATCAGATCTGAAAGAACCTGACCCAGGAAACAAGATTTTTTTCTTCAACTAGTATCAGAGGTAGGTTCCAAAATTTATTAGATCTAATTTTAATTTATTTTTGATCTAATAATTAGATGATTTTAGATGTCACATAAGATGTGATTAGATCTAAAATTAAAAAATTAAAAATTAAATAATCTAGATCTAAGATGTATGAGATGCATGACTAGACTAGAAATATAATTATTCTATGTATAGTCTAACATGATCATAATTTTAATTTGATTAATTATAATTTTTAAATCTATTTATTTATTATTTTTTGATATTATAAATATTTTAATTAAATCTAAAAAATAAAAAATAATTTTATTTAATTTGTTCATATGAGATATGATAGATGCATGTTTAGACTAATTGTAGAATAGTTCTACAAAATTATCTTGAATAAATTTTAATTTGATATGATCAAATTTAAATATTATTTTTTAGATATTTATAAGATAATTTAGATCTAAAAATATGCATGATATGATGCATGAGATGTATGCAAAATATATTTTTAGTTAGATTAATTTTTATATAGGTGATATATGATGAAGATCTAACTAGTTTTGTAGATTTATCATGTTTTTGATTAAGGCATTCTCCTTGGCCATCCGATCATAAGAATGAAGTAGAACTTAAAGACCCTCTCCTTCCATTCGATGGGGTATTTTTATGATGTGTAGGGGTGTAGCACATTCGTCCTTAATTAGAAACCTAAACTTATTTTCTGCAAAACCCTAGATCCTGAAACCCTAGGATTTTATATACATATTTTATTTATGAATTCTAAATTTAATTAAAAATTAAGATTATGAAATATATTAGGTCTAAAATTAAGAATTTTCAAATGCAAGACATATTCATAAAATTGGGTTCGGACTTGGGTATCTCAATTAGGTCTAGCGGTTGATCAAACCAAATCAAGAGTTGGTTAGATAGGGTCAAGAGTGCTTAAATTGACCAGCCTAATAGGATTAAGTCTGGGTCAAGGTTGAGTCACATGAGTGATTGATAAAGTTAAGATCTAATTAGGCTCAGTGGTTAGAGTATGGATTGTAGGCTAACCTGATTGGTTCTGGCTCAATAATTTAGTGTCTAAGGTAAGTTTGGTAGATACGATCGACTAATTTTTAATTGAAAGCAACTCAACTCGAATGCATTCTTGTTGAGTTAATGGTATATCCCTTCCACCGATCTCACTTACCTGGTCATATTTGTCGGCTTAGTCCTGATCTAAGGTGGCTAACAATCCAAGCTAACCCATGCCACTAGGTTAGTCACAATGGTTATGGCTATGTCAAGTCAAGTTTAAGGAGACCTAAATCAAATCTCTCTAAGAAAAAATTAAGTCTAAGATCTTCCACCATTGTAGACGTGCGGGCCCTTCCTAAAGTTTATTGTTCTCGATTGGTCATAGTGGTTCAGTTGCACCAGAAAGATGCAACCATGTCTATTAGGCATTGGATGCTATGGACTGGAGGATGGATTGGGCTCAATATTCTAGATATGGTGAGAGACCCAATTAAAAATTCAATCTATGCAAATGGTGGGTCTGACTTAACTAAGGAGTGGATCAATATTTCGAGCATGGTGAGATTCATGAATTAGAGACCAAGCCTGAGTGCACCATGATTAGAGAATTATTGGATAAGAGTTGTTCACTCATTGGCTAACCCATCATCAATAACTGTTAGGTGAGGTGATGAGTTAGTTTGTGGGACTACACCATCCACTAGAAATCAGTAATCATGGAGATTTTTGCATCTCTACAAAGAAAGTGTAGGAATCCGAGAAAATAGTGAGAGCTAATTTGTTTAAAAGTCAAATCCCTAAATAAATTGGTCAAATCTTAATTATAAAATCTAACTAGAAACTTTGACTCTCTATAAGAATAAGAAAAATGTCCGCATCCAATCCACTAGCCCATATCCTGGACACCCATAGACTGACTGGACCAAATTATAAGGATTGGCTCTGGAACTTCAAAATTATTTTGGATTATGAGAAGTTGACTCATGTATTAGACCAGGATCCTCCCACCTTACCAGCTCGTCCGTCCGCTGAATAGAGAGCATCTCCTAATAAACGGATGGATGAAGATAATAAGGCTAGATACTACATGTTGGGCTCAATGTCTGATGAGCTTCAGCATCAACATGAAGATATCAAGACTGTCTGTCAAATGTTGGCTCACCTGCAAGAGTTGTTTGGTGAATAGAATCATGCAGCCAAATATCAGATCACTAAATGACTGCTTAAGACTAAAATGCATGATGGGCAATCAGTCCAAGATCATTATCTGATGATGATCAAGGACTTAGAAGAGCTTGACAAACTCAGAGTGAAGTTAGACCAGGATCTGTAGAATGATATAATTCTATAATCCTTGACTGATGCATATGGGCAGTTTATTATGAACTACCATATGCATAAATTTTAGAATACTCTAGCCGAGCTTATGAATATGTTGGTTACTGCTGAGCATTCTATGAAAGATTTTAAAGGCTCAGTACTTGCTATGGAATAGACTTCTTTCAAAAGAAAATTTTTTGGAAAGAAGAAGAAGTCTGTGAAAAAATAGAAGGTGGAAGGAGGAAAGAAAAAGAAGGCAGAGCTAAAGAAGAAGGCCGCTGACAAAGGAAAATATTTTCATTGTAATATTGATGGCCACTGAAAGCGAAATAGTTCTACATACCTGGCCATCCTGAAGAATAAGAAGGAGATAGGTCCTTCTAAAGGTATGCTCATTATTGAATCTAACCTTACGATTTCTTCTACATCCGGTTGGGTGCTTGACTCTAGTTCTAGTTCTCATTTGTGCACTTTCATGCAGGGTCTTGAGGATAGCAAGAGGCTGAGGGATGGTGAGATGATCCTACGCATTGAAAATGGAGCAAGGATTACAGCATAGTCGTGAAAACCTACCCTCTTCAACTATTGTCTGACTTAGATTTAGTACTTAGAAATTATTATTATGTGCCTGCTGCAAGCAGAAATTTGATTTTTATTTCATGTTTAGCACAAGAAGGCTATGTAATTAGTTTTCTTAAGGATCATTGTAATATTCTTTATGAAAGAAATAAAATTACAAGTGGTTTCCTCATTAACGGTCTCTACCAGTTACATATTAATGTATCTATCTTTAATATCGAGCAAAATATGAATGCCATAAGATCAAAATGACCCAAGGATAGTCCAACGATAGGTATCTATGGCACCTAAGGCTAGGTCATATAGTAGAAGATAGGGTTAACAAATTGGAGAAAATCGGGCTACTGAGTCCATTGACTTCTTTGTCATATCCAATTTATGAATCATGTCTTCATGGCAAAATGACTAAGCTCTCTTTTGTAGGACATAGGGAAAGGGCCACGGAACTACTTGCCCTAGTACACACTGATGTGTGCGGTCCATTTAATGTGCCAGTTAGAGGCAACCTTGACTACTTCATAACCTTTACCGATGATTTATCTCAGTATGGATATGTGTATCTTATGAGACATAAGTTTGAAGCCTTTGAAAAGTTTAAGGAATTCAGACATGAAGTTGAAAAGTAAAGTGAAAAATCCGTTAAGGTTCTTCGATCAGATCGAGGTGGAGAATACCTTAGTCAAAAATTCTTGGACTATCTCAAGCAAAATGGCATAGTCTCTCAATGGACTCCACCTAGAATATCTCAACTTAATGAAATTTCAGAATGGAGGAATCGGACCCTATTAGATATGGTTCGATCCATGATGAGCTTTACAGATCTCACTGATTTTCTTTAGAGATATGTCTATTAACTGCTATATATCTACTGAATAGGGTTCCCTCTAAAATCATTCCTACCACACCGTATGAGATATGGTATGGTAAGAAACCAAGTCTGAGTCATCTCAGAATTTGGGGTTATCCGGCTCATGTCAAAAGATAATAAGCGGACAAGTGAGATTATAGGTCCTTTAGAGCTCGATTTATAGGATATCCTAAAGAGTCATTAGGATATTATTTCTACATTCCAGAAGTCCATAATGTAATTATGAGTTGGCATGCCATTTTTCTTGAATAGTAGTTTATTCAAGATGGCGATATTGGCAAGCAGATCGAGCTCGAGGAGAAAGTCTCACAAGAGCAACGAGCTAAGGACCCTATGGAACCAAATCAGGTTGAGCCAATACAATCACTACCTCCTCCACCTCGTAGATCAGAAAGGGTTTTCCATCCCCCTGAGAGGTACTTAGGTACTATTTCAGAGGAAGTAGAGAAAATATTCCTCGTAGGTAACGGGGTTCATGGTGATGATCCCAAAACCTATGATGAGGCGATATCAGATATCGACTCTAAGAAATGCTTAGAGATAATGAAGTCAAAAATTGACTCGATGCACTTAAAACAAGTTTGTACCTTGGTAGATCCACCTGAAGGTATAGTACCTATTGGGTGTAAATAGATCTACAAGAGAAAGATTGGTGCAGATGAAAATGTGGAGACATTCAAAGCTAGATTAGTGGCAAAAGGGTATAGTTAGCATGAAGGCATTGACTATTAGGATACCATTTTGTTAGTAGCTATGCTAAAATCTATCTACACATTGCTTGCTATTATAGCCTATTTTGATTATGAAATATGACAAATGGATGTGAAAATGGTGTTCTTAAATGGATACCTTGAGAAAGATATCTATATGAAACAGCCGCTAGGTTTCACATCCAGTGATGCTGATCACAAAGTATGCAAGCTGCAAAGATCCATATATGGACTTAAGTAAGCATCTCAGAGTTGAAATACTCGTTTTAATGATGTGATCAAATTATTTAGTTTCATCAAGAATGAGGAGAAACCATGTATTTTTAAAAAGGTCAGTGGGAGCGCTATTGTCTTCCTCATACTGTACATGGATGATATCCTCTTTATTGGGAATGATATTCCCATGTTGACCATAGTTAAAATATGATTATCTAAAGAATTCTCCATGAAAGACCTAGGAGAAGCATCCTTCATTCTAGGAATTAAGGTCTATAGAGATAGACCGAATATGATGCTAGGTCTTTCATAGAAGATGTACATAGAGGAAGTGTTAAGGAGGTTTAGCATAGAAAACTCCAAGAAGGGACTAGTATCCTTCAAACATGGCATTCATCTCTCCAAGAAAATGTGTCCCAACACACCTGAGGAGATTGAACACATGAGCAAGATCCCTTATGCTTCAGTAATAGGGAGCCTCATGTATGCCATGTTATGTACACGACCTAATATAGCCAATGCTGTGAGTGTTATGAGCAGATATCAGTCAAATCCAGATGAAGAATACTGGACTTCTGTGAAATATATCCTTAAGTACTTAGGAAGAACTAAGGATATATTTTTGGTAATGAAGAACTCCAAGTCCAGGGATATATAGACTCGAATTTTATGTTCGATATAGATGATCGAAAATTGACATCTGAGAGTCTATTTGTGTGTAATGGTGGTACTGTCAGTTGGAAGAGTTTCAAGCAGATAGTAATAGCAGACTCCACCATGGAAGCAGAGTACATCGCTGCGTCAGAAGCTACGAAGGAGGTATTTTGGTATAAGAAGTTCACCATAGAGATCGGAGTGATGCCATCAGATGCCATTTTTCTGTACTACGATAATAATGACACCATAGCCCTAGCTAAGGAGCTGAGGTCTCACCAAAAATCAAAGAACATCGAGCGGTGATACAACCTCATCCATGATTATCTTAAGAAAGGTTATGTTGAGATCAAGAGAGTCGACTCTACAGACAATGCGACAGACCCACTCATAAAGCCGTTGGGCCAATAGAAGATCGAAGCCCATCTTGAGAAGATGAGACTTAAATTTGTAGCCAGTTGGCTTTAGATCAAGTGGGAGTTTGTTAGGTATGTGTGCCCTAGAAGCCAGATTGGCCGACACTTGTAATACACTTCTAAGGACAAAATTATAATTTTAACTATAAATAATAAAATGGATTATTTTCTATCATAATGTGTATTTAAAAGTGTCTGTGACACATCCCTTGAGTTAATGGCAATGATAGTTCATATTTTCAAGAGTTGAAAATTTAAGACATGAATTTTCATTATTAACTCAAAATGCTTCCGACCGTAGGATCATCATGAGGATGGTGATTGATCTAGAAGGTTGGTGTAGGATCACTTTTTTAGGATAGATGAGTCTTAAGTCTATAGTGTAGAGATGCCAGAGCGAGAGTATAGGTACTCATTAGAGAATGAGGGTACTGAGCGTGACCACCTTGAGCAGTCATGAGGAAGTCCACCTTCTCATCGATGACTGGCTCAAAGCTGCAGTGGTGTGTCTGGTTCTTTGACCTGAGATGCATCGATAGTTTACCTTGGAGTTGTTATAGTTTAACTACACTATAACTCGATCTTCTAGCCATTTGGAATCCTGAGGTGTATGTTGGCTATAGCATGTTCATTGTAGGAATTGAATTAAACCAATAGGGGATCTATCTACCTCGGTAGAAGAGGAGCAGCCCTATAAGGATCATAAGAATCAAGTCCATAAAGCCCATGGCCATGGTAGAGTGAAATAATAGAAAAAATTTCTATTAGGATTTTCACATTGGACTTGAATCGAATGATTAATTCATATGATGGATATTAGGGTTTGACGAGACCACCTTAACCCTAATCCGATCGGAGCTCAAGATAGAGAAACTTAATCACATAGGAAACTATATCGAGAGGTTCACTTTCAATTTTGATGGGTTGCCACCATATGCTGCTAGGTGTCACTGGTGAATTTTGGGAGCAATTAGAATGATTTAGATGATCGATCATACTAGTTGTTTGAATCAGAAAAATTCTGATTTATCGAAAGATATTTCGATGATGTTGATGATAGAGATCATGACATATCCCATTACCATATGAAACTGAACCTAACTGGGTCACACAAATAAGGGTTTGGATATGGATATCATCAATTGGATTAACCTAGTTTAATTGATTTGAATAAGATTCAGTTAGGTTCAAGAAAATTGTGCTAGCACATGATTGAGCCTAATGTTCTCCTTCAACAATTATTAAAACTTATCTCGATTGAGCCAAATGTGTTTGGGCTCACTCAAGAACCTTTACTTGGTCTGACTGGAGCTTGTCCAGGTCAGAAAAGGATGGTCTTAATTTATGAAATAAATTTGAGACAATACCTACCATTTTCCATTGCCTACTAAATCTTGTCTTTGGACTTTGGTCAAATGTTGACCTTTGATACTTAGACATCTGCCCATATGTCATACACCCATAGGATAGAACCTTGGCCCTTGTCCTCCCGCTAAAAAGTAGATAGGCAAGGGGCACATGCCTAGGGAGGTGTGCGCCGCCCCATGAGGATAAGATTTGGAGTCCCATACAGATGGGACTCCAGTTGCTTAAGGGAATCAAACTAGATGGCACCAAGAAAACTTATTTGACCCAATCTTGGTGCCATCTAAGGAAAGTTTTGAGGGACTCTAATATGATTAGATCAGATGATCTCATCCCACCAATCAGATTTAGATCTGATTGCACAAAGGACCATGATTAGTCGGGATGATGTGGCACTGCATGGCGCAGCAGGATCTATATAAATCCTGTCTACACCTAGAATAAAGATCTTCTACCCTTAGGCCATGCCACAAAGCTTTTCTCCCTCCTTCTCTATGCCACCCTCTAGTCCTCTCTCTCCTTTTCATGCCCAAGAGGTTTTGGGTATGAGTTAGGTGCGATTCAAGCAAGTAAAAGACGACAGGAAAGGAAGAAGGCGGCACTGCTGCAAGAGACGATTGTTCTTCAAAAGAGTTTTTGAAGATCTTCAAGATCATATCTAGATTCAATTTTTGGAGGATTGATTAAGAAGGAGAAGATCTCCAGATCCTGTCCAAGTGGATATCAATAGAGGCTAGGCGCTTGCATGGCTACATCCAGAACCTTAGGCAAACATTGAGATCATCATAGGGTAATTGGATTACCCAAAATAAAGGTATAATTAAATTAAATTTAATTTAATTTTTATTTTATTTTATTTTATCAGATCAATAAGATTAGATCTGAAGAGTCTCAGATCTAATTAGGATCTTAGAGAAAAAATTTTTAAAATATCCCTCTTGATCCAATCAAATCTGAATGAATATGATCTAGGAAACAAGATTTTTCCCTTCAGCAGGATGATCGTAGGATCAAGTTGCATGGTAACTTTCCACTGAGCAATATTTTTGATATTTCAATCATAATTTTATATCTTCTAAGTAGGCATGATATGCTACTAGACATTAATCATGTCTTGTGGGTTCGATCGAATTAAAGAGTTTAATTTGATCATCAATTAGAAAGTATTCTAATTAATCGAATCGGGTCAGCTCAATATGACCTAAATTGGTTTAGTTGAGTTCTAACTAAATTAGATCAAATCGCATCTAGATCCACTATTGGCTAGATGTGGAACCTAATAGGTCACACACAAATGAAATTGGTTAAGGGTTTAATTGGATTAAATAATATTTGTAAAATTGAAAATGCTGGCGTATATTGCAAATCATAGCACCTAGATTTGAATTAGGTTCTAGTTTGGGCTAATTTAGATCCAATTTTAGTCAAATTAATTTTGATCATTAATTGGGTTAACCCTTGGTTGGTTGACTAAGCAATTTGGTGCATCATCCCAGAGTTCCACATGCCAGAAAAACTCTCTCTTGGCATGTGGAGGAAGCATAGTGTGCTAGGTCTCTTTAGCACATAGGTTTAAATGGCATCATTCCTTGTGATCTTATCCGCATTTTTAGTTCACATAAAAGATATTATGGGGTGTGGACTTCAGATAGGAGGTGCCTAAGAGTCCTTCTATAGGTAAAACACTTTGCTATTTTATCTAAAAATTGGATAAGGAGAGAGTCCTTGCCACCCTAAACTTCTTGGCGCCCCTTGGACCAAGTCAAAGGCCCTTGGGGCTTTGACTTTTCCATGCCTTATATCCATGCCAATTCAGATATGGCGTCCCCATTTTGGGCCATTAGATGGGCATGAGATCAGATTTCATCCCTTGGTTAATTGGTGCCATATTGTGAAGCTTTGCAACTCTTTGTGAAAACTACGTAGAATTAATCTGAAGAGTCCTTCTGTTATAAGGCACCTCTTCAAGTTAATTCTATATATTCCATATGGAGTATTTTTTAATTAAGGCATGAGAACATCTGAATGGGCATGAAATAAGCCTAGTGAATGGGTGTGAGAAATTGTGGAGACACCTCTACGTGAATTATAAATAGGGGAGTGCTCCGAGAGTCCAAGGCATTTAGAATTCCTCCCTTCTTTTTTATAATAGTCTCTCTTGTCCAATTTTCTTTCTTCCCTTCTCTTGTCTAGACAAGATCCTATTAAGGAAAAGAAGTCTTTCTTAAGACAAAGAGATTAGGAAGAAAAATTAAGAAGACAAGGAGAAAAGAAAGTAAGGCAAGGAAAGGCTAGGAGAAGGAAAACAAGGCTATAAGGAAGTTCTGCCCAAATTAAATTCTTACATTAAGAATTTAATCAAGGAATTAGATTTTTATAGGTGTTAGTAGCTTGATCAAGTCCTCGTGTGGATCAACATTAGAGGATGAACACATAAACACTTGGTGGAACCCTTGTCGGATCGCTGTCAGAATTCAAACTCAAGTTAGGGTTTAGCGATTAGAGGTATATTCCTATACCCTAATTTATATTATAATAGCATGTTATATGATTTAAATTCTAATAAGATGGTCCTTGGATTAGGATTTGGTTATATGATTTCATGTTAATTGCTTTGAAATCATTGCTTCCACCTTGATTACCAAACCCTATAGTGGTATCAAAGTAAACTTTATTAGGTCAAATCATATGTTGTTTTGCTTATAGATTAATGACATTATTGTAAATATAATATGATCATATTTGATATGATTAGCATGTTATTAATATGGTGTGATCATATTTAATTAATCATAATTAAATTATAATGTATATCATTCTATAAGGTTGCCCTGGCATAGTAGCGAATGTCCACTATGTGATGATGGTTGTCCTAGAATAATAATACATGCTAATATATTTGTATGAATGAAAATGTATGTTATGATTAATATGACCAATTCATGTATATAACAAGATTTAATTAGAATGTGCATTGAGACTAGTTAAAGCCCTTTATAAAAATTATATTAAGCTTTAGTGTAATTAACTGATAGTAGAACCAGTCTAGATATCTAATTGATTGATCGGTGTCTAGAAAAGTGGTTCATGATCAGTAAAGAGAATGTGGTTTATAATTGATTTTGTTGTCTGAGTTGGTCAATTTATTAGTATCTAAGAAAAGCAACGAGAGGACCTCCACCTCTCTTCCACTTACCTGGCCAATTAGATTACCTTAATTCTTGATTGGGGTGCTTAGTATTATATTCACTACATTAAGGCCTTCCTTCATGCTAGTTCATTATTATGTTATGAACCATATTAGGTTTGTTGTGCAACCACAAGACCTATTATGGGGACTGATGTAATATTGTTTTGGTGCATTGAGATGTTTATTGCATTTTGGATATACTACTTTATTGTGTAACCACAAGAGTAGTTATATTCTATTTTAACTGTATAGAAATGAAGAGCCCTACTTAACTAAAATATTATAGTTTGTTGTACTAACAAAAGGCTACTAATATTTTAAAGGTCAGGATTATATTGAGAATTGCATGAGATGCAATTGGAAAGAGTTTCCTATCTTTAAATTTGTAAGAGATTTGTTGTGCAACCACAAAACCTTTTATAAGAAATTAGGATCTCAATCCTACTAAGAAAATTGATTCGGATTTCTCGATTATCATAGTAGAGGGATATGACATTCGATAAAATAGTGGGAGACATAATTTAATTAAAGTTTTAATTTAATTATGTATGTCATCATCAGTTGTTTGCTTATGTAATGTTCTTTATTATATAGATTAAATGGCTTCTTCACTTTCAATGCGTGGTATATTAGATTCAAATAAGTTGATCGATCCTAATTTTGTGGATTGACTAAGAAACTTAAAAATAGTACTCAGTTAAGAGAAACTCTCCAATATTCTTGATGTCCCTGATCCTGAGCTATTAGAAAAAGATGCCATAAAGGAAAAAAATTCACATATAAGATGTGGCAAAATTATTCTCTTACTGTCAAGTTCATCATACCTACCTCTATGAGTAATGAATTACAAAGGCAGCATAATGGTATGGATACTCAATCTATATTGCTCAATTTAAAAGAGCTTTATGGAGAACAGAGTAGGACTGCTAGATATAAGATATCTAAGTAGTCATTCCATGCTAGAATGGTAGAGGGCTCATCTATGCAAGACCATGTTCTGATGGTAATTGACCTAATCACTCGATTAGGTCAATTATGTTTTGTCATGGATGGGGACTTGAGTCAGAATCTGATCATACAATTACTCCCAAAATCATTTTCTTAGTTTGTCATGAACTATCACATAAACAAACTAAATACTTTCTTGTTTGAGTTGTTAAATATGCTCAAAATAGTAGAGAGCCATATCAAAAAGGATAAGGCTCCTCTTCTTCTTATAAATGGAATTTCCAAGAAGAAGATAGGCAAAAAGGATTCTAAGAGGAGGCTGGACCCTAAAAGTGGCATAAATAAGAAGAAGAAAGGGAAGAAGGCCTCTAGACAGATGACCTATTTTCACTGCGACAAAGCAAGTCACTAGAAGAGGAATTGCAAGGCTTACCTTGCAACTATGTGAAGGAAAATCCTAATTTCCCTGACCAAGTTCGTTCAGATCTGATCGGATCAAGAGATATATTTCAAAATTTTTTTTCTTTGATCTAGATCAAATCTGAGATATTTTAGATCTAATCTTTATTATTTTAATAATTAAAATAAATTTAGATAAATTAAATCAAATTTAATTTACCTTAATGTAGGGTAATCCTATTACCCATTGATGTTCCTGTAAGCAGCGGAAGGTTCTAGATCTAGCCATGCAAGTGCCTGGCCTCTATCAATATCCACTTAGGCTGGATTTGAAGATTCTCTTCTTCTATATCACATCTTCAAAAATTAGATCTAGATCTGATTTGGAGGATCTTCAAAATACCTTTCGAAGATCAGCAGTTGTCCTTTGCAGCGGTGCAGCCTTCTAGCTTTCTGTCGCCTTTTTCTCGTCTGGATTGCACCAACCAAGATCCCAAACCACTTTGGACATTGAGAGGAGAGGGAGAAGATGGGCTTGGCATGGAGGAGGAGAGAAACAACCTTGGGGCATGGAGAATTTAATTGCCTTTTGAGTTGGCCCTAGGGTCTTATTTATAGACTATGCGTGATCCAACTCCTCTTCTTCCCAACCAATCATAACCATTTGTGAAATCAGATCTAAATCTGATTGGTAGGAATAGAGTTCCTTGGATTCCTCCTTAGATGGTGCCTAAGACCAATCAAACTTGGTTCTTAGGAGAAGTCTAATCGAAATCCATTAAGGAGATGGAGTCCCTATCCAATAGGGACTCCTGGGTGCCTCCAGCTTGGGCACACACCAAGGGTGGCATGCGCCCTCCTCCTTGCTAGGTTCTGGCAGGGGGACAAGCCCCTACCAGCTCTCCAATAGGTGCGTGACATGTGGATAGAAGTCAAAGTATCAATGGTCAACATTTGACCAGTTAAAGATTAGCTTTTGACCAAAGTCAAAGGATGAGAAATGGTAGGTGACCAAAAATGGCAGGTATTATCTTACGAAAAAAGACAACCCTTTTCTAATCTGAAAAGGCTCCAGTCAGACCAAGTGAAGGCCTCTGATCGAGCACAAACTCTTTTGGCTCAGTCAAGACAACTATTTATGATAGTAAAAGAAGAACGTTAGGTTCAATCGAGTGCTAGCACGATTTTCTTGAACCTAATTGAATCTCATTCAGATCAATTGAACTGGATTAGTTCAATTGATGATCACCAGATTCAAACCCTTATTTGTGTGACCTAGTTAGGTTCAGTTCTGTATGGTAATGGGATATGTCATGATCTCTATCATCGACATCATCGAAACTCCTTTCGATGGATCAGAACTCTTCTGATTCGAACAGCTAGAATGATCGATCATCTAAATCATTCTAATTGCTCCCAAAATCCACCAGTGACACCTAGCAGTATATGGTGGCAACCCATCAGAGCTGAATGCGAACCTCTTGGTGCAGCTACCTGTGTGATTAAGTTCTTCTATCTTGAGCCCCGATCAGATTAGGGTTTAGGTGAACTCGTCAAACCCTAGTTTCTGTCATATGATGTAATCATTCGATTCAAGTCCGATGTGAAAATCCTAAATAGAAACTCTTTCTATTATTTCACTCTGCCATGGCCATGGGCTTCTGGACTTGATTCTCATGATCATCATAGGGCTGCTCCTCTACCACCGAGGTAGATAGATTCCATCTTGATGCAATCCAGTTCCTACAATGAACATGCTATAGCCAACATACACCTCAGGGTTCCATATGGCTAGGAGACCGAGTAATGGTGTAGTCAAACTATAACACCCTCAAGGTGAACTGTCCGATGCACCTCAGGTCAAAGAACCAGACACACCACTGCAGCATCGAGTCAGTCATTGACGAGAAGGTAGACTTCCTAATGACTACTCGAGGTGGTCACGCTCAGTGCCCTCGTTCTCTAACGAGTACCTATACTCTCGCTCCGGTGTCTCCACACCGTAGACTCAAGACTCATCTACTAAAGAGAAGCGATTGTACACCAACCTTTCGGATCAATCACCATCCTCGTGATGATCCTATGGTCGGGAGCATTTTATGAGTTAATAATGATTATTCATGTCTTAAATTTTCAACTCTTGAAAATATGAATTATCATTACCATTAACTCAAAGGATGTATCACAGACACTAAATACACATATGTGATAGAAAATAATCCCATTTTATTGATTATAGTCAAAATTATAATTTTGCCCCTAGAAGTGTATTACAAGTGTCAGCCAATTCTGGCTTCTAGGGCACATATATCTAACAATCTCCCACTTGTCCTAAAGCCAATTGGCTACAAGTCTAAGTCCCATCTTCTCAAGGTGGGCTTCGATCTTCTGCTGGCCCAATGGCTTTGTAAGTGGGTCTGCCACATTATCTACGGAGTTGACTCTCTTGACCTCGACGTAACCCTTCTCGAGGTAATCGCGGATGAGGTGGTATCGCCGCTCAATGTGCTTGGATTTTTGGTGAGACCTCGGCTCCTTAGCAAGGGCTATGGCACCATTGTTGTCGCAGTATAGAGGAATGGCATCTGATGGCATTACTCCGAATTTCTGCAGCAAACTTCTTGTACCAGAATGCTTCCTTCGCAGCCTCTGATGCAGCGATATATTCTGCTTCCATGGTGGAATCTGCTATCACGGTTTGCTTGAAACTCTTCCAGCTGACAGCACCACCATTGCACACAAACAGACTCCCAGATGTCGACTTTCGATCATCTATATCGGACATGAAATCCGAGTCTGTGTATCCTGGACTTGGAGTTCTCTGTTACCAAAGACCAACATCATATCCTTAGTTCTTCTCAAGTACTTAAGGATACATTTCACAGAAGTCCAGTGTTCTTCACCTGGATTTGACTGATATCTGCTTGTGACACTCACAGCATGGGCTATATCAGGTCGTGTACATAGCATGGCATACATGAGGCTCCCTATTGCAGAAGCATAAGGGATCTTGCTCATGCATTCTATTTCCTCAGGTGTGCTAGGGCACATCTTCTTGGAAAGATGAATACCATGTCTGAAGGGTATTAATCCCCTCTTAGAGTTTTCCATACTAAACCTCTTTAGTACTTTCTCTATGTACATCTTCTGTGAAAGTCCTAGCATCCTATTCGGTCTATCCCTATAGACCTTAATTCCTAGAATAAAGGATGCTTCACCTAGGTCTTTCATGGAGAATTCCTTGGACAACCATATTTTGACTGTTGTCAACATGGGAATATCATTCCCAATAAGGAGGATGTCATCCACGTACAATACGAGGAAGACAACAGCGCTCCCACTGACCTTTTTGAAAACACACGGTTTCCTCTTCATTTTTGATGAAACCAAACTTTTTGATCACATCATTGAAATGAGTGTTCCAGCTCCGAGATGCTTGCTTAAGTCCATATATGGACCTTTGCAGCTTGCAAACCTTGTGATCAGTATCACTGGATGTGAAACCTAGCGGCTGTTCCATATAGATATCTTCCTCAAGATATCCATTTAAGAATGCCGTTTTCACATCCATTTGCCATATTTCATAATCGAAATAGGCTGCAACGGCAAGCAATGTGCGGATGGATTTTAGCATAGCCACTGGGAAAAAGGTATCCTGATAGTCAATGCCTTCGCATTGACTATAACCTTTTGCCACTAGTCTAGCCTTGAATGTCTCCACATTCCCATCTGCACCAATCTTTCTCTTGAAGATCCATTTACACCCAATAGGTACTATACCTTCTGGTGGATCTACCAAGGTCCAGACTTGGTTTGAGTGCATCGAGTCAATTTCTGACTGCATTGCCTCTAGCCATTTCTCGGAGTCGATATCTGATATCGCCTCATTGTAGGTTTTGGGATCATCACCATGAGCACCATTACCTACGAGGAACATTTTCTCTACTTCCTCTGAAATAATACCTAAGTATCTTTCAGGGGGATGGAAAAACTCTTTTCCGATCTACGAGGTGGAGGAGGTAGTGTTCTTATTGGCTCAACCTGATTTGGTTCCAATTGGTCCTTAGCTCGTTGTACTTGTGAGACTTTCTCATCAAGCTTAATCTGCTTTCCAATGCCGCTATCTTGAATAAACTATTTTTCAAGAAAGATGGCATGTCGACTCACAATCACATTGTGGTCTTCTGGAATGTAGAAATAGTATCCTAATGACTCTTTAGGATATCCTATGAATCGAGCTCTGAAGGACCTAAACTCTAACTTGTCCGCTTGTTGTCTTTTGACATGAGCCGGACAACCCCAAATTCTGAGATGACTCAGACTTGGTTTCTTACCATGCCATATCTCATACGGTGTGGTAGGAACGGTTTTAGAGGGAACCCTATTCAGTAGATAAATTGAAGTTAACAATGAGTGTCCCCAAAGAAAATCAGGAGGTCTGTGAAGCTCATCATGGATCGAACCATATCCAATAGAGTCCGATTTCTCCATTCTGAAATCCCATTGAGTTGAGGTGTTCCTGGTGGAGTCCATTGAGAGACTATGCCATTTTTCTTTGAGATAGTCTAGGAATTTTTGGCTAAGGTATTCACCTCCTCGATCTGATCGAAGAACCTTAATGGGTTTTTCAGTTTATTTTTCTACTTCATGTCTGAATTCTTTGAACTTTTCAAAAGCTTCAGACTTGTGTCTCATAAGATACACATACCCATACCTAGACAGATCATCGGTAAAGGTAATGAAGTAGACAAAATTGCCTCTAGCCGGCACATCAAATGGGCCGCACACATCAGTATGTACTAGGGCAAGGAGATCTGTGGCCCTTTCCCCATGTCCTACAAAAGGGAGTTTAGTCATTTTGCCTTGAAGACAAGATTCACAAGTTGGATATGACTCGAAAGTCAATGGACTCAATAGCCCATTTTTCTCCAATTTGTTGATCCTATCTTCTGCTATATGACCTAATCTCAGGTGCCATAGATATCTATGTCATTTGGACTATCCCTAGGTCGTTTGGCATTCACGTTTTGCTCGATAGTTAGAACAGGTACATCAATATGTAGCTGATAAAGACCATTAATAAGGAAACCATTTGGAATTTTATTTCTTTCATAAAGAATGTTACAATGGTCCTTAAAGAAGGTAATCACATAGCCTTCTAGTGCTAAGCATGAAACAGAAATCAAATTCCTGCTAGCTGCAGGCACATAATAACAGTCTTTCAAAACTAAGTCTAAACCAGATGGTAATCGAAGAGGGTATGTTCCCACGGCTACTGCAGCAACTCTTGCTCCATTACCGATGCGTAGGATCATGTCTCCATCCCTCAGCCTCCTGCTATCCTCAAGACCCTGCATGGAAGTGCACAGATGAGCACTAGAACCAGAGTCAAGCACCCAACTGGATGCAGAAGAAACCGTAAGGTTAGACTCAATAACGAGCATACCTCCAGAAGGACCTTCCTTCTTGTTCTTCAGGGTGGCCAGGTAAGTAGGGCAGTTCCGCTTCCAATGGCCGTCGCTGTTGCAATGGAAACACTTTCCTTTGACATCGGCCTTCTTCTTCGGCTCTGCCTTCTTCTTCTTTGCTCCTTCCACCTTCTTGCTTTTTCACAGACTTCTTTTTCTTTCCATAAGACTTTCTTTTGGAAGAAGTCCATTCCATAGCAAGAACTGAGCCTTTAGAACCTTTCATAGAAAGCTCAGCGGTGACCAGCATATTCATTAATTCGGCCAAGGAATTTTGAAGTTTATGCATGTGGTAATTCATGATGAATTGCCCATATGCATCAGTCAAGGATTGCAGAATAATATCATTCTGCAGATCCAAGTCTAACTTCACACCGAGCTTCTCAAGCTCTTCCATGTCCTTGATCATCATCAGACAGTGATCTTGGACTGACTGCCCATCATGCATCTTAGCCTTAAAAAGTCATTTCGTGACTTGATACTTTGGCTGCGCGACTCTGTTCACCAAACATCTCCTGCAGGTGAGCCAACATTTGGCGAGCAGTCCCGATATCTTCATGTTGGCGCTGGAGCTCATCAGACATCGAGCCCAACATGTAATATCTGGCCTTATTATCTTCGTCTATCCATTTTTCCAGAGATGCTCTCTGTTCAATGGATGGACGGGCTGGTAAGGTGGGAGGGTCCTGGTCCAATACATGGGTTAACTTCTCGAAACCCAAAACTAATTTTGTAGTTCCTGAGCCAATCTTTATAATTGGGTTCCGGTCAGTCTATGTGTGTCCAGGATACGTGCCAATGGGTTGGACGCAGACATTTTTCTGTAGAGAGTCAAAGATTCTAGTTAGATACTGTAATTATGACTTGACCAATTTATTTAGGAAAATTTTATTTTTAAACAAATTAGCTCCCACTATTTTCTCGGATCCCTACACTCCCTCTGTAGAGATGCAAAAATCTCCATGATTAATGATTTCTAGTGGGTGGTGCGGTCTCACCAACTGACTCATCACCTCACCTAACAGTTATTGGTGATGGGTTAGCCAATGAGTGAACAACTCTTGTTCAATGATTCTCTAATCATGGTGCACCCAAACTTGGTCTCTAATTCATGAATCTCACCGTATCCGAAATATTGATCCACTCCTTAGTTAAGTCAGACCCACCATTTGCATAGACTGGATTCCTAATTGAGTCTCTCACCGTATCCAAAATATTGAGCCCAACTCATCCTCCAGCCCATAGCATCCAATGCCTAATAGACATGGTTGCATCTTTTCCGGTGCAACTGAGCCACTGTATCCAGTCGAGAACAATCAACCCCGGGAAGGGCCCGCACATCTACAATGGTGGAAGACCTCAGACTTAATCTTTTCTTAGGGAGAATTGATTCAGGTCTCATTAAACTAGACTTGTCATAGTCATAACAATTATGACTAACCTAGTGGCATGGGTTAGCTCGGATTATTGACCACCTCAGATCAGAACTGTGTCAACAGATATGGCCAGGTAAGTGAGACCGGTGGAAGGAATATGCCATTAACTCGTACAAGAATGCATTCAGGTCGAGTAGCTTCCAATTAAAAATCCAGTCGGTCGTATGTGCCAAACTTACCTTAGACACCAAATTATTGAGTCCAGAACCAATTGGGTTAGCCTACAATCCAGACTCTAACCTCTGAGCCTAATTAGGTCTTGCTTGATCGTGACTCGATCTTGACCCAGACTTAATCCTATTAGGCTGGTCAATTTAAGCATTGTTGATCCCATCTAACCAACTCTTGATTCGGTTTGATCAACCGCTTAGACCTAATTGAGCTACCCAAGCCCGAACCCAGTATTATGAATATGTCTTAGATCTAAAATTCTCAATTTTAGACCTAATTAATATTTCCATAATCTTAATTTTTAATTAAGTAGGGTTCATAAATAAAATATGCACAATAAATCCTAGGGTTTCAGGATCTAGGGTTTTGCAGAAAGTAAGTTTTGGATTTCTGATTAAGGACGAACACGCAGCACCCCTACACATCATAAGAACACCCCATCGGAATGGGAAGAGAGGGCCTTTAAACCCTTCTTCATTCTTATGATCCGGACGGCCAAGAGGAACGCCTTAATCAGGAACATGCAATACTACAAAATAGTTTTAGATCTATATCATATATCTCATATACAAATTAGATCTAATCATGGCATATTTTGCATACATCTCATGTATCGAATCATGCATATTTTTAGATCTAAATTATCTCATAATAATCTAAAAAATTAGATTTAAATTGATCTAATCAAAATAAATTCTAATCTAGATAACTTATGTAGAACTATTCTACAACTAGTCTAGACATGCATCAATCATATCTCATATGATGTTTAAAATTAAATAATTTTTATTTACTATTTTTTAGATGTTATTATAATAATTATAATATCAAAAAATAGTAAATAAATAGATCTAAAATATGATTTAATCAAATTAAATTAAAACATGCAAGACTATTCTATAGAACTATTCTATTTTAGAACTAGTCATGCATATTTTCTAATCTTAGATCCAAATCATTTAATTTTAATTTTTTCTGATTTTAGATCTGATCACATCTCATGTGACATCTAAAATCACTTATTTTTTAATTAAAATAAATTTAAAATTAGATCTAAATACTTTTAGAACCTTGGCTCTGATACCAGTTGAAGGAAAATCCTGATTTTTCGGATCCAGGTTCGTTCAGATCTGATCAGATCAAGAGATATATTTCAAAAATTTTTCTCTTTGATCTAATCAGATCTAAGATATTTTAGATCTAATTCTTATTATTTTAATAATTAAAATAAAATTAGATAAATTAAATCAAATTTAATTTACCTTGATTGGGTAATCCTATTACCCATTGATGATCCTGTAAGCAGCGGAAGGTTCTGGATCTAGCCACGCAAGTGCCTGGCCTCTACCGGTATCCACTCAGGCTGGATCTAGAGATCCTCTTCTTCTCTATCACATCTCCAAAAATTAGATCTGGATCTGATCTGGAGGATCTTCAAAACTCCTTTTGAAGATCAGCAGTCGTCCTTTGCAGCAGCGCAGCCTTCTAGCTTTCAGTCGCCTTTCTCTTGATCTGGATTGCACCAACCAAGGTCCAAAACTCCTTTTGGACATGGAGAGGAGAGGGAGAAGATGGGCTTTGGCATGGAGGAGGAGGAGGAGAGGCAGCCTTGGGGCATGGAGAATTCTTCAATTGCTTTTTGAGTTGGGCGCAGGGTCTTATTTATAGACTATGCTGTGATCCAACTCCTCTTCTTCCCAACCAATCACAACCCTTTGTGAAATCAGATCTAAATCTGATTGGTGGGAATAGAGTCCCCTGGATTCCTCCTTAGATGGGTGCCTAAGACCAGTCAAAGTTGGTTCTTAGGAGAACTCTAATTGGAATCCAAAAAGGAGATGGAGTCCCTTGTCCAACAGGGACTCCTAGGGCGCCTCCAACTTGGGCACACGCCAAGGGTGGCGTGCGCCCTCCTCCTTGCCAGGTTCTGGCAGGGGGACAAGGCCCCCACCAGCTCTCCAATAGGTGCATGACACATGGATCAAAAGTCAAAGTGTCAATGGTCAACATTTGACCAGTCAAAGGTCAACTTTTGACCAAAGTCAAAGGAACGAAGAAATGGCAGGTGACCAAAAATGGCAGGTATTGTCTTACAAAATAAGACAACCTTTTCTGACTTGGACAAGGCTCCAGTCAGACCATATGAAGGCCTCTGATTGAGCACAAACTCCTTTGGCTCAGTCAGGACAACTTATTTATGATAGTAAAAGAAGAACGTTAGGTTCAATCGAGTGCTAGCACGATTTTCCTTGAACCTAATTGAATCTCATTCAGATCAATTGAACTAGGATCAGTTCAATTGATGATCACCAGATTCAAACCCTTGTTTGTGTGACCCAGTTAGGTTCAGTTCTGTATGGTAATGGGATATGTCATGATCTCTATCATCGACATCATCGAAACTCCTTTCGATGGATCAGAACTCTTCTGATTCGAACAGCTAGAATGATCGATCATCTAAATCATTCTAATTGCTCCCAAAATCCACCAGTGACACCTAGCAGTATATGGTGGCAACCCATCAGAGCTGAATGCGAACCTCTTGGTGCAGCTACCTGTGTGATTAAGTTCTTCTATCTTGAGCCCCGATCAGATTAGGGTTAAGGTGAACTCGTCAAACCCTAGTTTCTGTCATATGATGTAATCATTCGATTCAAGTCCGATGTGAAAATCTAAATAGAAACTCTTTCTATTATTTCACTCTGCCATGGCCATGGGCTTCTGGACTTGATTCTCATGATCATCATAGGGCTGCTCCTCTACCACCGAGGTAGATAGATTCCATCTTGATGCAATCCAGTTCCTACAATGAACATGCTATAGCCAACATACACCTCAGGGTTCCATATGGCTAGGAGACCGAGTAATGGTGTAGTCAAACTATAACACCCTCAAGGTGAACTGTCGATGCACCTCAGGTCAAAGAACCAGACACACCACTGCAGCATCGAGTCAGTCATTGACGAGAAGGTAGACTTCCTAATGACTACTCGAGGTGGTCACGCTCAGTGCCCTCATTCTCTAATGAGTACCTGTACTCTCACTTTGGTGTCTCCACACCATAGACTCAAGACTCATCTACTAAAGAGAAGCGATTGTATACCAACCTTCTGGATCAATCACTATCCTCGTGATGATCCTATGGTCGGGAGCATTTTATGAGTTAATAATGATTATTCATGTCTTAAATTTTCAACTCTTAAAAATATGAATTATCATTACCATTAACTCAAAGGATGTATCACAGATACTAAATACATATATGTGATAGAAAATAATCTATTTTATTGATTATAGTCAAAATTATAATTTTGCCCTTAGAAGTGTATTACAAGTGTCAGCCAATTTTGGCTTCTAGGGCACATATATCTAGCACTATGAAGATTGGTGCAAGTAATGCACCAAAAGGTATGTATGAGATGCATACTATATTGTCATTGAATTCTTTTATTTCAAACTCATGGGTATTGGATACTGGCTATGATTTTCATATCTGCAAATCTTTGCAGGGGCTACAAAAAATTAGGAGTTTTAAGAAGGGTGATTTCGAGCTCTATGGCGCTAGAGGAGTGTCCATCAAAGCGAAAGCTATAAGAACAAATACCTTAAAGTCACTATTTGGGAAGATCTTAGAATTGATAAATTATTATTATATGCCCAAGATCATTAGAAATATTGTATCTAATCCTTGTTATTAAAATAAGATTATAATTTTGATGTAATGAGCAATGATTGCTCGATCAAATTTCTAATAAAATAATATGCTATGGCATTTTTAATAATGGTCTTTTGACTGTATGTTTGAATGACAATATTTTTTATGTTGATGAAAATAGAAAGCATAAGAGAAAAGAAATAAATAATAATTTACTTTGGCATTATCAACTTGATTATATTAGTGAGATCAGGATTAACAAGTTATACAAAGAAAAACTCTTTGATCCTTATGATTATGAATCATTAGGAACTTGTGGATCATATCCCATGGGTAAAATGACCAAGACTCCATTTAGTGGATATAGAGAAAGGATAAGAGAGTTATTAGGACTTGTACATACAAATGTATGTGGTCCTATGATAACTCAGAACAGAGGAGGATCCTCTTATTTTATAACATTCATTGATAATTTATCTTGGTTTGGATATATGTATCTTATAAAACATAAATCCAAAGCCTTTGATAAATTCAAAGAGTATCAAAGTATGATTGAGAAACAAACTAGAAAGAGTATAAAAATCCTTCAATATGATCAAAAAGGAGAATACTTATCCAGTAAATTTCTAGACTATCTTTAAGTAAAGAGGATTTTCTCTGAATGGATCCCTTCTTATACACAATAGTTAAATGGTGTAGTCGAAAGGAGGAATCATACCTTATTGAAAATGATATGGTCCATGATGTGCTTTACAGAGTTACCTATTTCCTTCTGGGGTCATGCCCTAGAGACCGTAGTATACATCTTGAATAGAGTACCTTCTAAGTCTATATCTAGCACTCCATATGAGATATGGGGAGGTAAGAAATCTAATCTCAAGTATCTTAAGATATGGGGTTATTTGGCATATGTCAAAAAAAATTTTGGAGATAAGCTAGATTCTAGAGCAGATAGATGTCTATTTGTAGGATATCTTAGAGATAGCATGGGATATCTATTCTACCACCCTACTGAATAAAAGGTGTTTGTAAGTAGGCATACTACTTTCATAAAGAAAGAGTTTATCCTAGAAAGAGGTAGTGGGAGAAACATTAAACTTAGTAAAGTTCAAGAAAAATAAATAAAAAATTTTCAACCAGGTGAGCACATAAATAGGGAAGAACTAGAATACACTTCTATTCGAAGATTTGATAGAGTGCGACATGCACCTTTGAGGTATGGGCTCATTATTGAAAATAATGAAGTCCAAATCATTGAGAATGATGAACCTCTGATCTATACAGAAGCTGTTATGAGTAAGGACTTAGACAAATAGCTGGCTATCATGAAATCCAAGATGGACTCCATGTACACCAACAAAGTATGGATTTTGATGGATGCACCAGAGGGTGTGAATCCTGTTGGGTGTAAATGGGTCTATAAGAAAAAGATTGGAGTGGATGGCTAAGTTGAAACCTATAAGGCTAGATTGGTGGCTAAGGGTTTCAAGAAAAAATAGGATGTTGATTATGATGAAATATTCTCACATTTTGCTATGCTCAAATCTATTCGAATTATGCTTGCTATAGCAGCATACGATGATTATGAAATATGGCAAATGGATGTGAAGATCACCTTTCTTAATGATTTTCTTGAGAAGGTTTACATGTCATAGCCAAAAGGATTTATCTCAAATGAGAATCTAAATCAGGTATGCAAGCATAAGAGATCTATTTATGGATTAAAGCAAGCTTTAAGGAGTTGGAACATCCACTTTGATGTTATAGTCAAAGTATTTGGATTCATCAAGAATGTGGATGTACCTTGTGTGTACAAGAAGACTAATAGGAGTACCATAGTTTTCTTGGTTTTGTATATAGATGACATACTCCTCATTGAGAATGACATCCCAATGTTGCAATCGATCAAATTATGGCTATCAAATAAGTTTTCCATGAAAGACTTGGAAGAAGCATCTTATATACTTGGTATAAAGATCTATAGAGATAGATCTAAGAGAATGCTAGGCCTGTCCCAGTCTAGGTATATTGATGTAGTGCTGAAAAGATTCAGTATGGATGGGAGTAAAAGAGGTTACTTATCTATGAGTCAAGGCATACACCTCTCTAAGAAGATGTCTCCTAAGACACCTGAAGAAAGAAATATAATAAGTTCTATTCCTTATGCTTTGGTAGTAGGATCGATAATGTATGCAATGTTATGTACCAAACCTGATGTTGCTTGTGCTTTAGGTATAGCTAAAAGATTTTAGGCTGATCTAGGAGAGGATCATTGGAAAGCTATGAAAAATATTCTTAAGTACTTGAGAAGGACTAAGGATATCTTTCTAGTATATGGTGGATCTGATCTTAAACTAGAAGTATATTCTGACTCTAGTTTTCAATCAGATCTAGATGATAGCAAATCCATTTCAGGATATGTCTTTACTCTGAATGGTAGAGCAGTGAGTTGGAAGAGTATCAAGTAGACAACTGTAACTGACTCAACCACTGAGGCAAAATACATAGCTGCAAGTGAAGTCGTCAAGGAAGCTATCTGGAAGAAGAAATTCATCACTAAATTAGGTGTTGTTCCCAAGATTGAGAACCCAGTACAACTTTACTATGGTAATACTAGAGCAGTTGCTCAAGCAAAAGAACCAAGGTCTCATCATAAATCCAAGCATATTTTGAGATGCTTCTATCTCGTTTGTGAAATAATTAAGAGATAAGATGTTATCATTGAATGAGTAGATACAAAGAACAACATAGCAAACCCGTTCACTAAGGCTCCACCATAGCAGTAGTTCGATCGCCACTTCGATTGCATGGGGTTAAAATATAAGGATGATTGGCTTTAATGCAAGTGAGAGATTGAAAGGAATATGCCTTGTAAGCCAATCAAAATATGTATTTTGATGGGCTATTCTTTTTTCTTCCAAACTCATGTAATGATATTTTCAAATCAATAAAGGCATTTATTTTATCATATGCTGCATTTTAATTATTTAGTTTTTTAAGATTATGATGAATCACATAAATTAGTGCTATGATTTTAGGATTATGATGAGATCATACCAATGAGATCTAAAACCTTAAAAATCTAATTTAAAATATTCCTGATCGATAGAAAATTGAGTTGGGGATCAATGTTTCTAGTAAGACTGGCACATCCTTTGTATGCTCGATGGAGAGGGTGATTGATCTCACAGTCATTTGTGTATGACTCTAATACAAAGATGTGGGTGCTCATTAGAGAATAAGTTCACTAAATTGATCCAACTTGAGAACATCTAATGGAGTCTTATCTATGTGTCAATAGATGGTTCTTATAGTGGAAGTTGCGCATGTAATCCTTTGACCTAAGACTACTATAGAACCTTGTATATATAAATCAATATTTTGATTTATACTCATTTATGACTCAATCATATATCAGATATTCTGGATATAGTGGATTGCATATGGAGTTTGTGAGTAGGTCAATATGGAATCGATCACTCCTAGTAAGAGGAGATCGCATCCTACTTGATTCAATCAAATGATGATTTTGGAAGACTTTGATCAAAGCATGATGAAAATTAGAAATAATTTTTAATATTTTATTAATTAAATCATCATTATATGATTAAGATAACTATGAATATGAAATTGGATTCGACATGATTCCATATCCATAGTCATATTTAGGATGTAGGGTGATCGTAGGATCAAGTTGAAGGAACTAGATCTAGGATTTCAGGGCTAGATTTTGAAACTTTTTCAAGATCAGGAAGCGAAAGACTAAAATTAATTAAAAATTAATTTTAAATATCTAAAAATATCCTAAATCTAAGAACTATTATATGATCATGGCATGTTATTAAATCAGACATTAAAAAATATAAAGAAAAGAAAACATGTTGATCTTATCAACATGCAATAATACTACATCTAATGCAGCTATAAAACCAATAGATCAGATCTATTACCTATGTAAGTTAGACCTTCTAACTTGCTGATCCACACTTTAGAATAAAGTCACGAGCCGCACATGCGTCCTATCTCTAGGAGTCATCCACACGAGCCCACGAGCATAATCAGAAATCCTGATGCAGAAAATCAACACAGTATGCTAGTACTGTGCTGATCTTTCTTCGATGGTCGATCGGATGCCTTCTTCTTCTGGATTTGGACTCTTCTAAATATGAGAAGGAGGAGAGAAGGTTTCAAATGTGAGACACTCTTAGAAAACTCAATTAAGGAGAAAGGAAAGAGGTGAACACAGCAACCCTAGAAGAAGACCCTCTTCATCTTCTCTTTGCTCCCACCTAGACACCTAATTTTCTGTCTATTGAATCCCAATGCCCAAGAATCATTTCCCTTTGATTTTTACACACCCACATCTTCTCTCAAAGGTCTATGTTTCACAAAAAATTTAATAAAAATTCATTTTGAATAATAAGTTATGAAAGAGCCATGTCTAGGTCAAATTTCTAAATAAGGTAGGACCATATATAGCAAGTTGTTGGGGCGCCCCCTCCTCATCCCATGCTATGGACCACCACAAAAGAGTGCACAAAAACCCTCTTTTTACCATGAAAATTGTAAAAGAAATCAGGGTGGGGTGGCACACAAGGGAAGAGTCAATGTTTGTTGGGATTCTATCATATAGAGTCCAATACCACAACAACTTTCCATCTATTGACTTGGTCCTCAACTAATTCCCAAATAAATAGGAGAGAAAGTGAAAGGCATGCGTGAGAGGGCCTGGAGAGAGAATTTTCCACAAAAAAATTCTGAGAAATAGGAGTGGAGGGGCGTTGGGGCTAAGGTGGTGCAAGGAGGGAAGTCCAAGTCATACTAGGACTTCCAATTTGACTTGGTCAAACAAAATCTTTTAGCCAAATTAAATTAGATTTATTTCAACCCAATTAGAATAGGTCTTAGTCTAACCAAGACCTTCATTAAATCAAATTTAATTTAATTTAATTTTAATTTAATTTCTAATTAAATTAGAGATTGGGTTGATACAAGTCCTTGTCTCACTAGGACTTCCAATTTGACTTGGTCCAATTTGATCTTTAGACCAAATAAAATTAGAATTTATTTAATATAATTAAAATAGATCTTAATTTAATTAAGAACTTAATTAAATTAAATTAAATAAGATTTAATTCTAATTTAATTTTTAATTAAATTAGAAATTGGGTTGACCCAAGTCCTAATTGAACTAGGACTAGTTCTTCCTTGCACTTGGCTTATCCAATAAGCCAATTGAACTTGATCCCATCAAGTCCAAATTAAATCTAATTAACTCATATTTAATTAGACTTAATTTTATCCCTCTAGCTTAATCAAATTAAGTCAAATAGAAATCAAATTGCTAATCGATCCTGCTACAACACTTGCGCTAGGTTAAACATCAATTGTATTGATCGTTTAACACTAGAACGACTCTAAATCACTGATCAACCATCCGATCAGATCATGAAATCTAATATATGTGACCTCATAGGTTTGAACCTAAGTCGGTAGTATAGAAACAAATTTTTGTACTAATCGAAGTAACCATCTAGCAATGGTATCCAATGGCCGGATAGGTCGAATGTGCAGAACAACATCCTTAGAACCCATGCAGATATAGTTTCCATATAATTCATCCCCTTAATCAAAATGCTCGTAGGACACCTTAGAGTTCAACTGTCAAATTTGATTAGGTTGTCCACATTGTATTTCAAAATATCAAATCCATCTGATGGATTACCCTGGCCAAGGTTTTGCTATATTGAAATACAGTGATACATTCTTCTCCAACACTTGGAGTGGTCAATTCCATCTTGATCACACACCGACTTTGCAAGTACTTGACTGTGCCCAGAAGGCTTCCATTACTGAATTAGAAATTTAGTTAGTCTGATACCAAAGCATAGTAAGTTGCTTGCAAGTCACTAAAGTGATCTCAGGTCTAAGGGATACTTATACCTATATCCCATCAGAGATATTTTTGATAGCAGAATGCTCTGAAGTTGATCACGTTTAATGATGATGTATCCATACATCTCACCTATATGCTATACCAGTGTCTTCACACTCCTTGGTTAAGAGGACAACCAACCTATATGGCATACAACGATCTATGCTCGATAGATACTATCATCCTAATTAACAACCTCTCATTTGATTATGAACAAATTTAAGGACTAATTGATAAATCCTCTCTTTATCGAATCTAAATAGTTCTAAGGACTTCATCACAATAATGAAGTTCATTAGAAGATGAATACTTTATGATGAAAAGATGCCAAAAATATATTTTATTTATTAATGAATCAATTACAGATATAATGTAGCTCAACCTTCAACAGGCTGATGATTGACTTTGGGACACATTTCCTAACAACTCTCACTTATCCTAAAGCCACTCGACATAGTTTCAAATACCCATCTTTGACTTGTGGTTGTCGAACTCCTTTATCGTCAAGGCTTTAGTGAAAGGGTCGATCAGGTTCTTCTTTCCGTCGATCTTCTGATGGTTGATGTCACCTTGATCCATGATCTCCCGGACTAGGTGGAAGCGACGTAGAATATGCTTCATCCGCTGGTGTGCCTTCGGTTCTTTCTCTTGAGTAATAGCACCAGTGCTGTCACAGTAGAGCAAGACTGGACCATCAAGGAAGGGTGCTACTCTGAGCTTGGTGATAAACTTCCTCAACCATACAGCTTTCTTTGCAGCATCTGATGCTGCCATGTGCTCTACTTCGCAAATAGAGTCTGCCATAGTATGCTGCCTGAAACTCTTCCAGTAGATGGCTCCATCATTCAAAGTAAAGATATATCCTGACATGCTTCTACTATCATCATGGTCAGATTGAAAGCTACAGTCTGTAAATCCCATAAGTTTTAGATTTGACTCACCATAAACCAACCATTGGTTCTTAGGATTTCTCAAATACTTAAGTATGGCTTTAACCACTTTCCAATGATTTTCTCTAGGATCAGATTGGTATCTACTCACTACTCCTAGTGAGTATGCCACATCTGGTCATGTACATGTCATGGCATATATGATAGATCCCACTATCGAAGCATATGGGACTCTACTCATACGCTCTCTCTCTTTAGGAGTTGTCAGACAATCCTTCTTAGAAAGAAAAATTTCATGGCCTATCGAGAGACAGCCCTTTTTAAAATTCTCCATGCTGAACCCCTTCAGCACAGTATCCATGTACTAGACTGAAATAACCCAAGCATCCTTTTAGATCTATCTCTATAGATCTTCATCCCTAGGGTGTAGGATGCTTCTCCCAAGTCCTTCATGGAGAACTGTGATGACAATCAGACTTTTATTCTCTGAAGTGCAAGGATGTCATTTCCGATTAAGAGAATGTCATCCACGTACAAACAAGAAACACTATTGCTAGACTATTTGTCCATTTGTAAATGTAGGGCTTTTCTTCGTTCTTAATGAAGCCATACATTTTGATCACCTTATCAAAATGCATGTTCCAACTCCGAGATGCCTGCTTCAATCCATAAGTGGATCTCTGAAGCCTGCACACTTTGGACTCATCTGTGGATATGAACCCCTCAGATTATATCATATACACCTCTTTAGTCAGCTCTTCATTTAGAAAAGCTGTTTTCATATCTATCTGCCAGATCTCATAGTCTAGATGGGCAGCTATCGCAAGCATTATCCGAATGGATTTTAGTATTACCATAGGAGAGAATGTCTCATCATAGTCAATACCATAACGTTGAGGATATCCCTTGGCAATCAGACGGGCTTTATAAGTCTCCACCTTTCCATCTGTGCCCCTTTTTCTTTTGAAAACCCATTTACATCCAATAGGTTTAACCTCTTCGAGTGGGTCAACCAATATCCACACATCATTGACCTTCATGGACTTCATTTTGGATTTCATGGCCTTAAGCCATCTCTCAAAATCAAGTCTCTGCATAGCATCTATGTAGGTGATCGGATCCTCATCATTCTTATCAAGTTTGATGGGATCACCATCCCGGATCAAGAAATCATAATATTTGTCTTGCTGATGCGGTACTCTATCAGATTGTCTTAATGGTGTAGGACACTGGGCTTTGAATTTGATCTAATCGAATTTGATTCTGGTTCAACTATAGGTGTCAATTTTTCTACCGATTGAACTTCCTCAAGTTCAACCTTAGAGGCAACAATTCCTTTACCAAGAAACTTCTTTTCCAAAAAAAATTATCTTAAGATTGGTGAACACCTTTTGTTCTTCAGCATGGTAGAAATAGTAACCCTTACTTTCTTTGGGATACCCTATAAACACACACTTATCAGACCGAGGTCCAAGCTTATCTATATGCAAACGTTTGATATAGGCCAAACAATCCCAAACCTGTAGGTGTGAGAGTGTAGACCTATGCCCAGTCCATATCTCATATGGAGTCTTTGTGATAGATTTACTTGGTATATTGTTCAATATGCAACATGCAGTCTCAAGAGCATAACCCCAAAATGGAATAGGCAGACTAGCAAAATCCATCATGGATTGAACCATGTCCAACAAGATTCAATTTCTTCTTTCTGATACACCATTATGCTGTGGTGTCCCAGGAGAAGTTCATTATGAGAGAATCCCATTCTCTCCTAGATATATCAAGAACTCACTGGATAGATATTCACCTTGTCAATCCGATCGAAGAGTTTTAATATTCTTCCTAGATTATTTTTCTACTTCACTTCAAAATCTTTTGAATATTTGAAATGAATCCGACTTATGTTTCATCATATAAACATATCCGTACTTGAATAGATCATCTATGAAAGTTATGAAGTAGAAATATCTACCTTTGGCACCTGTGCTCATTGGTCCACATACATCAGTATGTACTAGACCTAAGAGCTTAGTAGCTCTTTCACCCTTTCTAGTAAAAGATAACTTGGTCATTTTTCCAAGAAGACATGACTCACAAGTTGAAAGTGATTCATAATCACTGAGTTCGAGGATTCCCTCTTGGATCAACCTGTTTATCCTATTCTTGTTAATGTGATCTAGCATACAGTACCATAGGTAGATATCAGAGACATTATCTAATCTAGGATGTTTTCTAGAAGTGTACATTATACTCAAAGGCTGTGATAAAATATAAATACCATTTCTTTATTATTCTTACATTATTGTAACATCATTCATAATGATATCACAATAATCTTTCTTTATAGATAAATGATAACCATCCTTGGTCAAAAGGCTAACAAAGATTATATTCATCAAAAAGGAAGGACAATAATGACATTCATCGAAAGAAATGATGTTAGTAATGAGAATAAGTTGAACTATTCCCATAGCTAGAACTAGAACAGACCTTCCATCTCCAACATTCAAGAATCGCTCATTATTCTCAAATCTTCTACTAATTTGAAGTTCTTGCAATGTATTGCAAATATGGACTGGACTTTCGATATTCAATACCCAAGTAGAAGTATCGCAAATAGAAAAATTATAAGATGTTATCATATAACATCCTTGATCAGCAACTACTTGCTCATCTCTCTTATTCAGCCTGTTGGGTTCATAAGAATCATGATACTAAGGATAGTTCCTCTTCCAATATCCCTGCTTCTTACAATGAAAGCACTTTGCCTGATCTAGGTTATTCTTGGACCTTATGTTTAAATTGGGCATAGAGGCCCCAGCAAGAACAACTTCATGCTGCTGAACAACATTCAACTTTCGATACTTATTATCAAAGTTGGGTCCCATAAGTTAATCACTGTCTAACAGTGAATGAAATAACTATGGTTAAGGTTTAACTGCATAAAGGAGAACCAAAAGCCTAATTAGTAATTGATTCATTAAACCTAAAGATTTGGACTTTAATCAAAAGGTTTCTCTCCTTATTTTATTCAAATTGGTAGCCTCTACCTCCAATTCAAGGAATTATCCTAATTCCTTAATGGGTACTAGAATCCACATAGACTGCACACAAGTCCGACTATAGTTGTTCAACCTATGTACATCTAAGGATAGGTTCATAACCAATTGTTTCTTCAAATAATTTTTAGTAATTTAATTTTGCCTTAGGTATCTTTTCAATAGGCTAGGGCCTCCACTGAAAGTCCCGATTAGATCCAACCATTAACATGATCATACTTGGTCCATCTAACTAATGAATGATTAAACCTAACTATGGTTGGTCAGTCTAACCACCATTTAGAGAGATGCAGCCAAGAAATCATATTATAAATGATAATTTCATTAGCAGATAAGTATCAGGCCTATTGGCCTCCAGTGATTATCCAACTAATGGATCCATTATCATCCACTTAATGGGAGGCTATGATCTAGTTATCACCATAACTATTTTATTTTAAGGATCTAGTAATTTTAAAGGATTTAATTAATTTAATTTAGAGAAAAAATCAGATTAACCAACTTGTCATGGTCCTCCCACTAACTTTACCAAGTCAACTTAAGAGAGACCATTAATAGGCTGGTCTAGGAGCACCTAAATCAATCAAACTGATTTACCTAGTTGACATGGGTCAACTCAAATTGTCAAATGATCATATCAAAATTTAATCTCACCAAGAAGGCCAGGTAAGTGAGATTGGTGGGAGGGTCTACCAAAGCTTACCTTAGACACCATCAAAAATGGCCAAGTAAGCGGGCTGCCAATTAAAAACCACCAATCGTATGTGCCAAACTTATCTTTGACACCAACTAGTTTAATTAGTCATAATTAGATCAACTTAACAATTCGAGTTAGACCACTTAGCCAAGAATCAAGTTCATTTGGTTCTTGTTAAAGACATAGACTTGACCAACTACAACTATTATAATTGATCTAGAGAATCTTTGACCTAATCTAAGACAACAATTGATTAGATTTAGTCAATTCTCTAATTAAGTCCATTCTTTAATCTAACCTTAGGTCTAACTCAATTAATGGACCTAATCCCCACTAACCCATTAACCTAATGTGTTATGATTCATGTCATAGGATCTTTAATTTACAATCCTAGAACCTAATCAAACAACTTCTTAATTCTTAATTAAGTTTTAGGTTGAGGGTTGGGGTTTGGCTTTTCGAAAATGATTTTCATATTTGTAAAATATTTTTACAACATGGTTCTATCAACCAAGTTGCATGTTTAATTTATAATCAATATGCAAGTAAAATAAACATGAAACTACTTTAGATCTAATCTAAACAGATTCGTGTATTTAAAATAGTTTTAACACCAATCAATCATAAATCAACTTAAATCAAATCTAACATATTTATTATGATTAAAATTAGATTAAAATATTTTTAATTATATCATAAAATTTTTTAGATCTAATCTAAAATTTTATGATCAATATTTTAGATCAGCACGTACTAGGACAACCTTTTCACTATAAGGGGTAAACCTTACAGTAGGACAACCTTATAGCAATCCATGCAATCTAAAAACTTTATTGTTAGATCTAAAACTATTTTAAATCTATTAAATTATAAATAAAATTATATTAAATCTAATAAATTTATGATTAGGAGTAGATCATCATGAACTAGGACAACCTTTTCACTATAAGGGGTAAACCTTACAGCAGGACAACCTTATAGCAATTTATGAGATCTAAATTTTTAATTTTAGATTTAATAATTAGATTATAAATTAGATCTAATTTAAAAAATAATCTAAATATGCTCAAGAAATCATGTAATTAAAATTTAGGCTCTGATACCAATTGAAGGAACCAGATCTTGGGTTTCAGGGCTAGATCTTGAAACTTTTTCAAGATCAAACAACGAAAGACTAAAATTAATTAAAAATTAATTTTAAATATTTAAAAATATATTAAATCTAATATCTATTACATGATCATGGCATGTTATTAAATTAAAAACTAAAAAATATAAAAAAAAAAAAATATGTTGATCTTATTAACATGTAACAATACTATATCTAATGCAGCTATAAAACCAATAGATCAGATCTATTACCTGTGCAAGTTAGATCTTCTAACTTGTTGATCTAGATTTTAGGATAAAGTCACGATCTACACATGTGTTCGACCTCTAAGAGTCATCTACACGAGTCCACAAGCACGATCAGAAATCCTGATGCAAGAAATCAACATAGTATGCTAGTACTATGCTGATCTTTCTTCGATGGTCGATCAGATACCTCCTTCTTTTGGATTTAGACTCTTCCAAAGAGAAGGAGGAGAGGAGGTTTTAGATGTGAGACACTCTTAGAAAACTCAAAGAAGGAGAAAGAAAAGATGTGAACACAGCAACCCTAGAAGAAGACCCTCTTCTTCTTCTCTTTGCTCTCACCTAGATACCTAGTTTCGTGTCTATTGAATCTCAACACCCAAGAATCATTTTCCTTTGATTTTTACAAACAAATCATCTCTCAAGGATTTAAAAATTTATTTTAAATAATAAGTTATGAAAGAGCCTTGTCTAGGTCAAATTTCTAGATAAGGCAGGACCATATATGGCAAGTTCTTGGCGCGCCCAACACTTGGGCGCCCCCTCCTCATCCCATGCCATGGACCACCACAAAAGAGTGCACAAAAACCCTTATTTTACCATGTAAATTATAAAAGAAATCAGGGTGGGGTGGCACATGGGGGAAGAGTCAATGCTTGTTGGGATTCTATCATATAGAGTCTAATACCACAACAACTTTCCATCTATTGACTTGGTCCTTAACTAATTCCCAAATAAATAGGTGAGGAAGAGAAGGGAATGCATGAGAGGGCCTGCAGAGAGGATTTTCCATGAAAAAATTCTAAAAAATAGGAGTGGATGGGCATTGGGGCTAAGGTGGCACAAGGAGGGAAGTCCTAGTCATACTAGGACTTCCAATTTGACTTGGTGAAACAAAATCTTTTAGCCAAATTAAATCAAATTTATTTCAACCCAATTAACATAGGTCTTAGTCCAACCAAGATCTTAATTAAATCAAATTTAATTTAATTTAATTTTAATTTAATTTTTAATTAAATTAGAGATTGGATTGATATAAGTCCTAGTCTAACTAGGACTTCCAATTTGACTTGGTCCAACTTGATCTTTAGACCAAATAAATTTAGAATTTATTTAATCTAATTAAAATAGGTCTTAATCTAATTAAGAAATTAATTAAATTAGATTAAATTAGATTAAATTTTGATTTAATTTCTAATCAGATTAGAAATTGGGTTGACCCAAGTCCTAATTGAACTAGGACTAGTTCTTCCTGGCACTTGGCTTATCCAGTAAGCCAATTAGACTTGATCCAATCAAGCCCAAACTAAATTTAATTAAATAATATTTAATTAGACTTAATTTTATCCCTCTGAATAAATCAAATTAAGTCAAATAGTAATCAAATTGCTAATCAATCCTCCTGCAACACTTGCGCTAGGTTAAACATTAATTGTATTGATCGTTTAACCCTAGAATAATTCTAAATTACTGATCAACCATCCGATCGGATTGTGAACTCGAATGTGTGTGACCTCATAGGTTTGAACCTAAGCTGGTAGCAAAAAAATAGATTTTTATATCAATCGAAGTAACCATCTAGCAATGGTACCCAACGGTCGAATAGATCGAATGTGCAGAGCAACATCCTTAGAACCCATGCAGATATAGTTTCCATATAATTCATCCCCTTGACCAAAATGTTCGTAAGAACTCTCAAAGTTCAACTATCAACTTTGATCAGATTATCCACATTATATTTCAAAATATTAAATCCATCTGATGAATTATCCTGGCCAAGGTTTTGCTATATTGAAATACAGTGATACATTCTTCTCCAACTCTTGGAGTGGTCAATTCCATCTTGATCACACACCAATCTTGCAAGTACTTGACCATGCCCAGAAGCCTTCCATTACTGAATTAGAAATTCAGTTAGTCTAGTACTAAAGCTTAGTGAGTTGCTTGCAAGTCACTGAGGTGATCTCAGGTCTAAGGGACACTTATATCTATATCGCATCAAAGATATTCTCGATAGTAGAATACTCTGAAGTTGGTCACATTCAATGATGATGTACCCATACATCTCACCTATATGTCATACCAGTATCTCCACACTCCTTGGTTAAGAGGACAACCAACCTATATGGCATACAATGATCTATGCTCGATAGATGCTATCATCCTAATTAACAACCTATCATTTGATTGTGAATAAATTTAAGAACTAATCGATAAATTCTCTCTTTATCGAATCTAAATAGTCCTAAGGATCTTATCACAATAATGGAGTTCATTAGAAGATGAATACATTATGATGAAAAGATTCTAAAAATATATTTTATTCATTAATGAATCAATTACTGATACAATATAGCTTAACCGTCAATAGACTGACGATTGACTTTGCGACACATTTCCCAACATAAGTTGCATGATAACTTTCTACTGAAAGATATCTTTGGTATTTTCATTAAAATTTTATATCTTTTGGGTAGACATGATACATTGCTAGACATCAATCATGTCTTGTAGATTCGATCGAATTTGTTGGTGTAGAATCTGATTGATGTCGTATCGAGCAGGAGTCAAGGATGAAGAGGTCACCGCTAGTGACCTATAAAATAAAGTTCCATCCAGAGTTGGTGGTGGTGGCTCTAGCAGGATCGTTCGACGATTAAGTCAACTCTTTTGGCCAATAGAAATGGAGTACTCAGATAAGAATTCAGTAGAGTTTCGAGAAGAAGAAGAGAGCTTAGAGAAAATATATCTAGAGGGTCCCTTTTATAAATGGAGTCTGTAGCAGATTGATAGTGACGGCCATAACCATCCGATAGTGGGCCGCTCGGAACCACGTGGAGTTTGTCATGGAGAGAGGTATTTGTTGTCATGATGTGGTCGTTCGTTGAGATTTAATAGTCAAAGTTTGAAGGAAGCATGTGTTGGTTGATGAAGAGCTTTGACATATATCAATTCCAGAGAAGTTCAGACTCCTAAAGGAAAGTTGACTAAAGGAGAAATTTGGAAAGAGTTCGACTCCTGAAGGCATCTGACTGAAGAAGAAATCAGGAAGGAGTTCAGCTTCTATAGGAATCCGACTGGAGAAGAAGTCCAAAAGGAGTTCGGCTCCTAGAAGAATTCGACTGAAGGAGAAGTTCGAAAGGAGTTTGATTGATGGAGAAATTCGACTGAAGAAGAGATCCAAAAGAAGTTTGGCTCCTAAAGGAGTTCGATTGAGGGTGAAGTTCGGGAGGAGTTTGGCTCTTAGAGAAATTTGATTGAAGAAAAGTTTCTTTAGGAGTTTGGCTGATGGAGAAATTCGACTGAAGGAGAGATTCGAAAGAAGTTTTGCTCCTGTAGGCATCCGACTGAAGGAGAGATCTGGAAGGACTTCGATTCCTGGAGGAATCCGACTGAAGGAGAAGTCTGAAAGAAGTTCGGCTCTTGGAGGAATCTGACTGAAGGAGAGGTTCGGAAGTAGTTCGACTAATGGAGAAATCCAACTGAAAGAAAGATCCAAAAGAAGTTTGGCTCCTCTAAGGATCTGACTGAAGGAGAGATCCGAAAGAAGTTCGGCTCTTGGAGGAGTTCAACTAAGGGTGAAGTTCGAGAGGAGTTCAGCTCCTAGAGGCATCCATCTGAAGAAAAGATCTGGAAGGAGTTTGGCTCCTAAAGGAGTTCGACTGAAAAAAAGGTCTGACAAGAGTTCGACTCCTGAAGGAATCCGATTGAAGGAGAGATCCGAAAGGAGTTTGGCTCCTAGAGGAATTCAACTGAAGGAGAGATTCGAAAGAAGTTCGGCTGATGGAGAAATCTGATTGAAGGAGAGATCTGAAAGGAGTTCGACTCCTGTAGGCATCCGATTGCAGGAGAGATCTGAAAGGAGTTCGACTCCTGAAGGAGTCCGACTGAGGGTGAAGTCCGGAAGGAGTTTGGCTCCTAGAGGCATCCATCTGAAGGAGAGATCCGAAAGGAGTTTGGTTCTTGGAGGAGTCCGACTGAAGGAGAGGTCTGACAGGAGTTTGGCTCCTGGAAGAATCCGACTGAAGGAGAAGTCTGAAAGAAGTTTGGCTCCTAGAGGTATCTGACTAAAGAAGAAGTCCGAAAGGAGTTCGACTCTTAGAGGAATCCGACTGATGGAGATGTCTGGAAGAAGTTCGGCTCCTGTAGAAATCCGACTAGAGAAGAGGTCTGAAAGAAGTTTGGCTCCTATAGGAATTCGACTGAAGGAGCAATCCAGATGGAGCTCAGTCGTTAGAGGAGTTCAGCCGCTGAAGGAGTTTGGCTACTGAATGAGTTTGGCCACTGGAGGAGATTAGCTAGGGTTTGACCGCTCGAGGAAGAATTTTGGATTGAAGCTCTTCTGTGATTATCGATTGCATTAGGCTAAGCATCAGATCGAACTTTGGTGGGAGCGATATTTATCCCCAACAATAGTCCTCCCACCCTAATTTTGAAATTCAAAGAAAGGGAGTATAAAAAAGGGGACTGCCAAAGTCCTTTTTTGGGCTCTACACCCATTCAGGTTGAAGCTCATGGAAGATCTTATCTCCAACCGAGGTTGAAGTTGAAGCTCGGGAGTGATCTTATCTCCTGTTGATAAGTTGGAGCTCGGGAGAGATCTTATCTCCAACCGAGGTTGACATTGAAGTTGAAGCTCGGAAGTGATCTTGTCACCAACCATGGTTGAAGGAGATCTTATCTCCTGTTGATGTTGAAGCTTGGGAGAGATCTTATCTCCAGCTGAGGTTGAAGGAGATCTTATCTTCTGTTGACATAGACGTAGAAGCTCGGGAGAGATCTTATCTCCAACCGAGGTTGAAGTTGAAGCTCAAGGGAGATCTTATCTCCTATTGAAATGTTGGAGCTCGAGAGAGATCTTATCTCTAGCGGAGGTTGACATTGAAGTTGAAGCTCTAGGGAGGTCTTGTCTCCAGCTGAGGTTGAAGAAGATCTTATCTCTTGTTGATGTTGAAGCTCAGAGGAGATCTTATCTCAAGCTGAGATTGAAGTTGAAGCTCGGAGGAGATGTTATCTACAATCGAGGTTGAAGGAGATCTTATCTCCTATTGATGTAGATGTAGAAGCTAAAGAAAGATCTTATCTCTTTTCGATGTTGAAGTTGAAGCTCGGAGGAGATCTTATCTTCTGTTGAAAAGTTGGAGCTCGGAGGAGATCTTATCTCTAGCCGAGGTTGACGTTAAAGTTGAAGCTCGAGAGAGATCTTATCTCCAGTTGTGGTTGAAGGAGATCTTATCTCCTATTGACGTTGAAGCTCGGGAGAGATCTTATCTCCAGCCGAGATTGAATAACTTCGACTTGCTCATGTTGGGATGAGGTTCTCCTCCTATTCCTAACATGGCCACTATTGATAGCTTCTTTCCTGTCATCACATAGTTTTTGCACCAAGAAACAATAATATTGAAATGGAGGAGTTTTATTGAAGGAAAATTACTGGTAGTACATCCTTAGATTTTTTGAATTCCAAGGTCGTGGGAGCATTCTTCCTCTGAGCTTCTTCAAGCGATAAGTTCCGGGCTGGATGACCTCCTCTATTTCATATGGGCCTTTCCAATTTGGGGCAAGCTTCCCCTGGCTCTAAGGTTGAAAGATAGTGGCTCGCCAAAGTACTAAGTCCCCCAAAGATAGTGTTGATGATGCCAAATGGCGGCCGATCTCCTTATTGTTCCTCCCTCATTGGTGGTTCTGGCTGCGGCAGCACCCTTGGCCGATCTACTCTTGCTTTAGGCCGGTATCTGAGGAATTGACCCAGCCGGCCTCTCCTAATGAGCTTCTCGATTTTATCTTGAAGCTGGATGCATTTTTCAGTATCGTGATCATGGTCATGATGGTAGAGGCAGTACTTACTTCGATTGCTCTTATTTGGGGGAGATCGTAATTCTTCTGATCTTGGTAGCTGATTCTTGATTTTCATCAGAACTTGAGCTTTAGAAGCATTAAGGGGGACGTAGTTGTGGAACCTTTCGGGGGGAGAACTTCTTCACACCCTTTTGTTGGGGCTTCTTTGATGACGAGCTTGAGGGAGAGTTCGGGCTTGCTTGCACTCGGGGGGGTCCATGAGCATGGCTGAATGAAGCAGGGGGGGTCCATGAGCATGGCCGAACTTCATTCAGCTCTCCATTAGTGGTGGGTCTATACCACTCTCCTGCGGCTTCCTCATCCTTCAACTTGAAGGCTTCTTCTGCTTGGGCATATCCCTCAGCCCAAGCTAGTAGATCGACAAAGTTCCTAGGGTACTTCTTCTCTAGGGAGAACAGTAAATCATTCTTCTGAAGGCCGCTCTTGAGTGCGACAATCGCAATTGACTAGTCCAGATTTCGAATCTTCAATGTAGTAGCATTAAATCAGATGACATAAGTCTGGATGGATTCCCCCACCTTCTACTTGATGTTTATCAGGGAATCCGAATCTCGGTGGGGATGCCGGCTGCTAACAAAATGAGCCACAAATCGATAGCTCATCTGATCAAAGGAGAAGATCGTACTCGACTTCAATGTCGAGTATCAGTTTCTTGTTGCTCCCTTTAAGGTAGATGAAAAAGCTTGACATAATATGGCATCTGGTGCACCATGGAGCGGCATCATCATCCAGAAGGCTTTTAAATGATCAACCGGATTAGAGGTTCCGTCGTAGCTTTCAAATTGGGGGAGCTTGAAGCTCGGTGGAATGGGCTCTTGCATAATTCGAGGAGAGAAAAGGGGATAGATGCAGACGTCGTCATGGTGAACTGGGGCGATGCGGTGGAGTTTCTCAATCCATCGGTCCATCTCCCATAATTTCTGATCGAGGATGTCATCTCAATCATAGATCTTGGAAGACTTCAGATAGTGGATAGGGAAGGTCCCTTTCGGAGAAGAATTATGATCCGAGCAAGAATCCTCTGCTCTCTATTTCTCCTTCCTAGGGGCGATGGGTGTGCTAGCCCAAGTGTTCCTCCTTGGAGCCAATTTCTGACATCCTGATGGCCGATTTTCTGATGGAATCACCATCGGAGGCTGCCACATGGCCTACACCATCTCGATGAGGCCCTGAACCCACTGCATCAGTAGGTTGAACTACTCTAGATCTATCAAGGCCACCGATGGAGGAGGAGTTTAAAGTGCCGACGATGGAGCAGGGATAGATGGATCTGGCCCAAATCTGATGGCAGAAGTGGTAGATCTTCGAGTAGTCACCCTCTTTAGAGGCATTTCTTAGAATTGAGGGAAAGGATGGAGATGGACCTTGAAGAAGAAGATCCATGGAATCGACTGAGCACTCCTTTAAGAATAAGGGTACCTCAGGAACAGAGGGCCCTTCCTCTAGCACCAATTCTGTTGTTGCAGAATCTGGTTGATGCCAGATCGAGTTGGAGTCGAGAAAGAAGAGGTCATTGTCGGTGACCTACAAAATAAAGTCCCATCCGGAGTCGGTGGTGGTGGCTCTGGCAGGACCCTCCAATGATCAAGTCAGCTCTTTTGGCCAAAAAAAATGGAGTGCTCAGGCAAGAATTTAGCAAAATTTCAGAAAGAAGAAGAGAGCTTAGAAAAAATATATCTATAGGATCCCTTTTATAGATGGAGCCTATAGCAGACTGATAGTGACGGTCATAACCATTTGGTAGTGGGTCGCTTGGGGCAACGTAGAGTTTGTTATGGAGAGAGGTGTCCGTTGTCGTGATGTGGCCGTTCATTGAGATTTAATAGTCGAAGTTCGGAGGAAGCATGCATTGTTTGATGAAGTGCTTTGACATACATCAATTCCAGAGAAGTTCGGACTCCTAAAGAAAAGTTGACTGAAGTAGAAATCCAGAAGAAGTTTGGCTTCTGGAGGTATCTGATTGAAGGAGAAATTCGAAAAAAGTTTGGCTCCAATGGGAATCCGACTGAAGGAAAAGTCCAAAGGGAGTTCAGCTCCTAAAAGAATCCGACTGAAGGAGAAGTCTGGAAGGAGTTTGGTTGATGGAAAAATCTAACTAAAGGAGAGATCCGAAAGGAGTTTGGCTCCTGGAGGAGTCCGACTGAGGGTGAAGTTCAGGAGGAGTTTGGCTCCTGAAGAAATCTGACTGAAGGAGAGGTCCAGAAGGAGTTTGGCTGATGGAGAAATCTGACTGAAGGAGAGATCCAGAAGGAGTTCGGCTCCTGTAGGCATCCGATTGAAAGAGAAATCTAAAAGGAGTTTGAGTCCTGAAGGAATCCGATGGAAGGAGAAGTCTGAAAAGAGTTCGGCTCTTGGAGGAATCCGACTGAAAGAGAGGTTCGAAAGAAGTTTGACTAATAAAAAATTCCGACTGAAGGAGAGATCTGGAAGGAGTTTGGCTCCTATAGGCATCCGACTGAAGGGGACATCCGAAAGGAGTTCGGCTCTTGGAGGCATCCATTTGAAGGAAAGATCCAGAAGAAGTTTGGCTCTTGGAGGCATCCATTTGAAGGAGAGATCCAGAAGAAGTTTAGCTCCTAGAGGAGTCCGACTGAAGGAGAGATTCGGCAAGAGTTCGACTCCTAGAGGAATCCGACTGAAGGAGCGATTTGGAAGGAGTTTGGTTCCTGAAGGAATTCGACTGAAGGAGAAGTCTGAGAGGAGTTCGGCTCTTGGAGGAATCCGACTGAAGGAGAGGTCCGAAAGGAGATTGACTAATGGAGAAATCTAATTGAAGGAGAGATTCGGAAAGAGTTCGACTCCTGTAGGCATCCGACTGAAGGAGAGATCCAAAAGGAGTTTGGCTCCTGGAGGAATCCGATTAAGGGTGAAGTCTGGAAGGAGTTCAGCTCCTAAAGCCATCCATCTGAAGGAGAGATCCAGAAGGAGTTCGGCTCCTGGAGTCCAACTAAAGGAGAGGTGATAAGTATCATAAATTCACCAATAAAAATTTTAATTTATTAATTAATTCATATTAACTTTTAAGAATTAATGATCAATTTACATATAATTTTTGAGAAATTAATATTTTTATTAATTAAAAAATAATAAAAATTAAAAAATAAAATTTTATTATCAGTGGAAAGAGCTCATTTTTTGATCATAATAAAATAAGTTTCACATAAAACAGAGCTAAAACAAAGAAGATATAAATTTCTAAAAAAATAAAATAAATAAAAAATAAATAAAAAAAGGAAAATGGCTCAGCCGGCTTCGCAAGCCAAGCCACGAAGCCAAGCCAAGTTGTCAAAGCTGACTTAGCCACAGAAGCCACTAACCGATCCATGATCCAGTCATGGACCGCCAGCTCAGTAGAAACCGGCGAATGACGGAGCGACACGTGGTGAACTTAGACGCTTAAAGAGTTCATAGAAAATCTATCGCAGCTCATAGGGCATTTTGGACTTTTCACTCGGCGACAGGAGGTGCTGATTGGTTGCGGTGTATAGTGCAGCTTGTCCATGTGATCCATGGCAATAATAAAGGTGCGATCGGATGGATCTGGTTGATTACGGTCAAGATCGGATGGTGGTGGTTATTTCTAGATTTGATTCAAATTCCATCAGTGATCTGGCATGATTCGATGGCCAGAAAACCAGTTGGTGAAGATCCAATGGTCCAAAAAGCTCCCAACATGATTAAAACATTCAAAACTCGATCTGATGGCTAGATTTTCTCCTAATTAATGCAATCGGATGGCTAGAATTTAATCCAACTTGATCTAGGTCAATACGCATCCGATTTTGATGATTTTTGGTCCGTTGGATTCCTATTGAACGGCCAGATTTCATTCAGAATAGTAGAATTCAACTAGGACTCTTTTTAATCTAATTTTCACTCAAACTTCTCTATATTTTGATGATCAAAGAGCTCCTTAGTCCCACATTGCCTAGAAGAAAACTCTCCGGCCCTCCTAGCTCTATAAATAAGACCCTAGGCCTCCAGAGTTCATTGTCTTCGATCTAGGTGAAGCTTTGGTATAGGATAGAGCCACGTTTTGGATCAGAGGTTGCTTCAAAGCAATGGGTGCCGAGAAAAAGAGCTAGACTTCTACACCATCTTTCCGCCAATGTCGATCTAAAATCAGAGATCAGCCTGTTTTAAATTTTTTTTATGTATTTAAATTATGAATTTTTTAATTAATGCAATATTTATTTTTATGCTCTTTAATTTCATGCTCTTAATTTTTATTGTAATTTAATTTTTATACTTTAATTATTGCTTTTTATTTTATTGCAAGTAGATGCTAAGATCTAACTAGTAGATCTTAGTACCAAGTTTAAATTTCTGCATCTTTTAATTTTCCGACTTCACTTTTGATTTCAAAACTCTTTTTTTTTTCAAAAATCAAAGATTTCAAATCTAAAAATACTATCTTCCCTATGGATTTGACCTGACTCACTGCTATCTACATATTTTTAATTATTTTAAGAAGTTAGATTAAACTGATAAACATGGTGTCTTAACGATAACATCACATCCTTATCAAGTTTTTGGTGCCATTACTGGGGAACTATTTTTGATTTTAATATTTTGATTTATTTTTAATAAATTAAAAATAATTTTGGTAAATGCACCAAGTTTTTGACATCATTTTTGGAGAAGGCACGGACATTAAGTTTTTGATCTCTTTAATTTTTTTATAAATAAATTATAAATAAAATTTTTATTTTCTTATAAATACTGCTTGCTAACATTTTTCTATTTTATAGAAAAAGAGGTTAAAAAATAAAAAGAACCAGGGCAAGGAACAAATCATTCAGTTTTGCTTAGTGAGATCAATCCTAACCCTAGTCCTTTTCTTTTATTTATTTATTTATTTTATTTTATTTTTAAATTAAATTTTAAAAAAATATATATCCACTTAAATTTAATTAAAAATCTCATGATAAGATTAGAAATTCTAATTATTTAGAGCATACATCATATTAGTTTTACTTTTATTTTTATTTTTTTTGGTGATTGCTGGAGGTAAGGTAAGCCTTTCAGAATTCAATTAGTTGCATGCATCTAGTTTAAGTTGCATAAAATCCTTTGATTGAAATTTTTTGTACATATTCATATTAAACTAAATTAAGGGCAATACCTAATTAAATAAGATAAGATGGGGATTTGATCATCCTTCCTTAGCCCATAAACAACCAACCAGCATCCTTCATTGACCTAGGTCAACTCCTAATCCTAGGTCAACAACCTCCTGCACAATTCATATCATCTTCTAATTATCAAGTGATTTGTTTAACTTATGCTAGCCCAACCCATCATGTGAGTGTTAGATTTATGTGCCCTAAAAGCCAGAATTGGCTGACACTTGTAATACACTTCTAGGGGCAAAATTGTAATTTTGACTAAAATCAATAAATGGGTTATTTTCAATCACATATATGTATTTAGTGTCTGTGATACATCCTTTGAGTTAATGGCGATGATAATTCATATTTTCAAGAGTTGAAAATTTAAGACATGAATAATCATTATTAACTCATAAATTATTCCTGACCATAGGATCATTATAAGGATGGTGATTGATCCGAAAGGTTGGTATACAATCACTTCTCGATAGTAGATGAGTCTTGAGTCTACGGTGTGGAGACACCGAAGCGAGAGTACAGGTACTCGTTAGAGAATGAGGGCACTGAGCGTGACCACCTCGAGTAGTCATTAGGGAGTCTACCTTCTCGTCAATGACTGACTCGATGCTATATTAGTGTGTCTAATTTTTTGACCTGAGGTGCATCGGTAGTTCACCTTGAGGGTGTTATAGTTTGACTACACCATTACTCGATCTCCTAGCCATATGGAACCCTGAGGTGTATGTTGGCTATAGCATGTTCATTGTAGGAACTGGATGGCATCAAGATGGAATCTATCTACCTCGGTGGTAGAGGAGCAGCCCTATGATAATCATGAGAATCAAGTCCAGAAGCCCATGGCCATGGCAGAGTGAAATAACAGAAAGAGTTTCTATTTAGATTTTCACATTGGACTCGAATCGAATGATTACATCATATGACAGAGACTAGGGTTTGACGAGTTTACCTTAACCCTAATCTGATCGGGGCTCAAGATAGAAGAACTTAATCACACAGGTAGCTGCACCAAGAGGTTCGCATTCAGCTCTGATGGGTTGCCACCATATACTGCTAGGTGTCACTGGTGGATTTTGGGAGCAATTAGAATGATTTAGATGATCGATCATTCTAGCTGTTCGAATCAGAAGAGTTCTGATCCATCGAAAGGAGTTTCGATGATGTCGATGATAGAGATCATGACATATCCCATTACCATACAGAACTGAACCTAACTGGGTCACACAAACAAGGGTTTGAATCTGGTAATCATCAATTGAACTGATCTAGTTCAATTGATCTGAATGAGATTCAATTAGGTTCAAGGAAATCGTGCTAGCACTCGATTGAACCTAACGTTCTTCTTTTGCTATCATAAATAAGTTGTCCTATCTGAGCCAAAGGAGTTTGTGCTCAATCAAAGGCCTTCATATGGTCTGACTGGAGGTTGTCCAAGTCAGAAAAGGTTGTCTTATTTTGTAAGACATTACCTGCCATTTTTGGTCATCTGAACACTTTGTCTTGTCAAACGTTGACCATTGACACTTTGACTTTTGACCATGTGTCATGCACCTATTGGAGAGCTGGTGGGGGCCTGTCCCCCTGTCAGAACCTGGCAAGGAGAAGGGCGCATGCCACCCTAGGCGTGTGCCCAAGTTGGAGGCGCCTAGGAGTCCTTATTGGACAAGGACTCCATCTCCTTTTTGGATTCCAATTAGAGTTCTTCTAAGAACCAACTTTGACTAATCTTAGGCACCCTCTAAGGAGGAATCCAGGGGACTCTATTCCCACCAATCAGATTTAGATCTGATTTCACAAAGGGTTGTGATTGGTTGGGAAGAAGAGGAGTTGGATCACAGCTAGTCTATAAATAAGATCCTGTACCCAACTCAGATTAACATGAGATTGAAGCTAAGAGTTTCCATATGCCCCAAGGCTGCCTCTCCCCTCCTTCTCCATGCCAAACCACCTTCTCCCTTGCTCTCCACATCCAAAAGGAGTTTTGGATTTTTGTTAGTGCGATTCAAGCAAGAGAAAGGCGATCAAAAGCAAGAAGGCTGCGCTGCTGCAAAGGACGACTGCTGATCTTCAAAAGGAGTTTTGAAGATCCTCCAGATTAGATCCAGATCTAATTTTTAGAGACGTGATAGAGAAGAAGAGGATCTCCAGATCCAGTCCGAGTGGATATCGATAGAGGTCAGGCGCTTGCATAGCTAGATCCAGAACCTTCCGCTGCATACAGGATCATCAACAGGGTAATAGGATTACCCAAATTAGGTAAATTAAATTTGATTTAATTTATCCTTATTTATTTTATTTATTAAAATAATATTAATTAGATCTAAAATATTTCAAATCTGATACAGATCAAAGAAAAAATTTTTAAAATATATCTCTTGATCTGATCAGATCTGAACGAACCTAGATCGGGAAATCAGGATTTTCCTTCAACTGGTATCAGAGCCATGGTTCTAAAAATATTTAGATCTAATTTTAAATTTATTTTAATCAAAAAATAATTGATTTCAGATGTCACATGAGATGTGATCAGATCTGAAATCAGAAAAAATTAAAATTAAATGATTAGGATCTAAGATTAGAAGATATGCATGACTAGATCTAGAATAGAATAGTTCTATAGAATAGTCTTGCATGTTTTCAATTTAATTTGATTAACCCATATTTTAGATCCATTTATTTACTCTTTTTTGATATTATAATGGTTATAATAACATCTAAAAAATAGTAAATAAAATTATTTAATTTTAAACATCATATGAGATGTGATTGATGCATGTCTAGACTAGTTGTAAAATAGTTCTACATAGTTGTCTAGATTAGGGTTTATTTTGATAAGATCAATTTAAATCTAATTTTTAGATTATTATGAGATAATTTAGATCTGAAAATATGCATGATTCGATACATGAGATGTATGCAAAATATGCCATGATTAGATCTACTTTGTATATGAGATATATGATATAGATCTGATACTGTTTTGTAGTATTGAATGTTCCTGATTAAGGCGTTCCTCTTGGCCGTCCGGTCATAAGAACGAAGAAGGGTTTGAAGGCCCTCTCTTCTTATTCGATGGGGTGTTCTTATGATGTGTAGGGGTGCTGCGTGTTCGTCCTTAATCAGAAACCCAAAACTTACTTTCTGCAAAACTCTAGATCCTGAAACCCTAGGATTTATTGTGCATATTTTGTTTATGAACCCTACTTAATTAAGAATTAAGTTTATGGAATATTAATTAGGTCTAAAATTGAGAATTTCAGATCTAAGACATATTCATAATACTGGGTTCGGGCTTGGGTAGCTCAATTAGGTCTAAGCGGTTGATCAAACCGAATCAAGAGTTGGTTAGATGGGATCAACAATGCTTAAATTGACCAGCCTAATAGGATTAAGTCTGGGTCAAGATCGAGTCACGATCAAGTAAGACCTAATTAGGCTCAGAGGTTAGAGTCTGGATTGTAGGCTAACCCAATTGGTTCTGGCTCAACAATTTGGTGTCTAAGGTAAGTTTGGCACATACGACCGACTGGTTTTTAATTGGAAGCTACTCGATCTGAATGCGTTCTTGTACGAGTTAATGGCATATTCCTTCCACCGGTCTCACTTACCTGGCCATATCTATTGACACAGTTCTGATCTGAGGTGGTCAATAATCCGAGCTAACCCATGCCACTAGGTTAGTCATAATTGTTATGACTAAGCCAAGTCTAGTTTAATGAGACCTGAATCAATTCTCCCTAAGATAAGATTAAGTCTGAGGTCTTCCACCATTGTAGATGTGCGGGCCCTTCCCGGGGTTGATTGTTCTCGGCTGGATACAGTGGCTCAGTTGCATCGAGAAGATGCAACCATGTCTATTAGGCATTGGATGCTATGGGCTGGAGGATGAGTTGGGCTCAATATTTCGGATACGGTGAGAGACTCAATTAGAAACCCAGTCTATGCAAATGGTGGGTCTGACTTAACTAAGGAGTGGATCAATATTTCGGATACGGTGAGATTCATGAATTAGAGACCAAGTTTGGGTGCACCATGATTAGAGAATCATTGAACAAGAGTTGTTCACTCATTGGCTAACCCATCACCAATAACTATTAGGTGAGGTGATGAGTCAGTTGGTGAGACCGCACCACCCACTAGAAATCATTAATCGTGGAGATTTTCGCATCTCTACAAAGGGAGTGTAGGGATCCAAAAATAGTGGGAGCTAATTTATTTAAAAATAAAATCCCTAAACAAATTGGTCAAGTCAAAATTACAATATCTAACTAGAATCTTTGACTCTCTACAGGAAAATGTCTGCGTCCAACCCATTGGCACGTATCCTGGACACACATAGACTGACCGGATCTAATTATAAAGATTGGCTCAGGAACTACAAAATTATTTTGGGTTCTGAGAAGTTAACCCATGTTTTGGACCAGGACCCTCCCACCTTACCAGCCCGTCCATCTGTTGAACAGAGAGCATCTCTGGAAAAATGGATAGATGAAGATAATAAGGCCAGATATTACATGTTGGGCTCGATGTCTGATGAGCTCCAGCACCAACATGAGGATATCGGGACTGCTCGCCAAATGTTGGCTCACCTGCAGGAGATGTTTGGTGAACAGAGTCGTGCAACCAAATATCAAGTCACGAAATGACTTTTTAAGGCTAAGATGCATGATGGGCAGTCAGTCCAAGATCACTGTCTGAACAATGATCAAGGACATGAAAGAGCTTGAGAAGCTCAATGTGAAGTTGGACTTGGACCTACAGAATGATATTATTCTGTAATCCTTGACTGATGCATATGGGCAATTCATCATGAATTACCACATGCATAAACTTCAAAATTCCTTGGCCGAATTAATGAATATGCTGGTTACCGTTGAGCTTTCTATGAAAGATTCTAAAGGCTCAGTTCTTGCTATGGAATGGACTTCTTCCAAAAGAAAGTCTTATGGAAAGAAAAAGAAGTCTGTGAAAAAGCAAAAGGTGGAAGGATCAAAGAAGAAGAAGGCAGAACCGAAGAAGAAGGCCGATGGCAAAGGAAAGTGTTTCCATTGCAACAGCGACGGCCATTGGAAGCGGAACTGCCCTACTTACCTGGCCACCCTAAAGAACAAGAAGGAAGGTCCTTCTGGAGGTATGCTCGTTATTGAGTCTAACCTTACGGTTTCTTCTGCATCTAGTTGGGTGCTTGACTCTGGTTCTAGTGCTCATCTATGCACTTCTATGCAGGGTCTTGAGGATAGCAGGAGGCTGAGGGATGGAGACATAATCCTACGTGTCGGTAATGGAGCAAGAGTTGCTGCAGTAGCCATGGGAACATACCCTCTTCGATTACCATCTGGTTTAGACTTAGTTTTGAAAGACTGTTATTTTGTGCCTGCAGCTAGCAGAATTTGATTTCTGTTTCATGCTTAGCACAAGAAGGTTATGTGATCACCTTCTTTAAGGACCATTGTAACATTCTTTATGAAAGAAATAAAATTGCAAATGGTTTCCTTATTAATGGTCTTTATCAGCTACATATTGATGTACCTATTTTAACTATCGAGCAAAACGTGAATGCCAAACGACCTAGGGATAGTCTAAATGATAGATATCTATGGCACCTGAGACTAGGTCATATAGCAGAAGATAGGATCAACAAATTGGAGAAAAATGGGCTATTGAGTTCGTTGACTTTCGAGTCATATCCAACTTATGAATCTTGTCTTCAGGGCAAAATGACTAAACTTCCTTTTGTAGGACATGGGGAAAGAGCTACAGATCTCCTTGCCCTAGTACATACTGATGTGTGTGAAGGAAAATCCTGATTTTCTGATCCAGATTCGTCCAGATCTAATCAGATCAAGAGATATATTTCAAAATTTTTTTTCTTGATCCCAATTAGATCTTGATATGTTTCAGATCTAATTCTTATTATTTTAATAAATAAAATAAAATAAGATAAATTAAATCAAATTTAATTTACCTGATTTGGGTAATCCTATTACCCTGTAGATGATCCTGATTGCAGCGGAAGGTTCTGGATCTAGCCACGCAAGCGCCTGGCCTCTACCGATATCCACTCGGGTTGGATCTAGAGATCCTCTTCTTCTCTATCACACCTCCAAAAATTAGATCTGAATCTGATCTGAAGGATCTTCAAAACTCTTTTGAAGATCTGCAGTCGTCCTTTTGCAGCAGCGCAGCCTTCTTGCTTTTGATCGCCTTTCCTTGATCTGAATCGCACCAACCAAAGTCCAAAACACCTTTTGGACGTGGAGAGCAAGGGGAGAAGAGACTATGGCATGGAGAAGGAGGGGAGAGGCAGCCTTGGGGCATGGGGTTTCTCAATTTAATTGCATTAGAATTAGGGTTGGGCGCAGGGTCTTATTTATAGACCTCTTGTGATCCAACTCCTCTTCTTCCAACCAATCACAACCCTTTGTGAAATCAGATCTAAATCTGATTGGTGGAAATAGAGACCCCTGGATTCCTCCTTAGAGGGCACCTAAGACCAGTCAAAGTTGGTTCTTAGAAGAACTCTAATTGGAATCCAAAAAGGAGATGGAGTCCTTGTCCAACAAGGACTCCTAGGCGCCTCCAACTTGGGCACACGCCTAGGGTGGCGCCCTTCTCCTTGCCAGGTTCTGGCAGGGGGACAGGCCCCCACCAGCTCTCCAATAGGTGCATGACATGTGGTCAAAAGTCAAAGGGTCAATGGTCAACGTTTGACCAGTCAAAGGTAGACTTTTGACCAAAGTCAAAGAACAAGAAATGGCAGGTGACCAAAAATGGCAGGTAATGTCTTACAAATAAGACAACCTATTCTGACTTGGACAACCTCCAGTCAGACCATATGAAGGCCTCTGATTGAGCACAAACTCCTTTGGCTCAGTCAGGACAACTTATTTGTGATAGTAAAAGAAGAACGTTAGGTTCAATCGAGTGCTAGCACGATTTCCTTGAACCTAATTGAATCTCATTCAGATCAATTGAACTAGATCAGTTCAATTGATGATCACCAGATTCAAACCCTTGTTTATGTGACCCAGTTAGGTTCAGTTCTATATGGTAATGGGATATGTCATGATCTCTATCATAGACATCATCGAAACTCCTTTCGATGGATCAGAACTCTTCTGATTCGAACAGCTAGAATGATCGATCATCTAAATCATTCTAATTGCTCCCAAAATCCACCAGTGACACCTAGCAGTATATGGTGGCAACCCATCAGAGCTGAATGTGAACCTCTTGGTGCAGCTACCTGTGTGATTAAGTTCTTCTATCTTGAGCCCCGATCAGATTAGGGTTAAGGTAAACTCGTCAAACCCTAGTCTCTGTCATATGATATAATCATTCGATTCGAGTCCAATGTGAAAATCTAAATAGAAACTCTTTCTATTATTTCACTCTGCCATGGCCATAGGCTTCAGGACTTGATTCTCATGATTATCATAGGGCTGCTCCTCTACCACCGAGGTAGATAGATCCCATCTTGATGCAATCCAGTTCCTACAATGAACATGCTATAGCCAACATACACCTCAGGGTTCCATATGGCTAGGAGACCGAGTAATGGTGTAGTCAAACTATAACACCCTCAAGGTGAACTGCCGATGCATCTCAGGTCAAAGAACCAGACACACTACTGCAGCATCGAGTCAGTCATTGACGAGAAGGTAGACTTCCTAATGACTACTCGAGGTGGTCACGCTCAGTGCCCTCGTTCTCTAACGAGTACCTGTACTCTCGCTCCGGTGTCTCCACACCGTAGACTCAAGACTCATCTACTAAAGAGAAGCGATCGTACACCAACCTTTCGGATCAATCACCATCCTCGTGATGATCCTATGGTCGGGAGCATTTTATGAGTTAATAATGATTATTCATGTCTTAAATTTTTAACTCTTAAAAATATGAATTATCATTACCATTAACTCAAAGGATGTATCACAGACACTAAATACACATGTGTGATAGAAAATAACCCATTTCATTAATTATAGTCAAAATTACAATTTTGCCCCTAGAAGTGTATTACAAGTGTCAGCCAATTCTGGCTTCTAGGGCACATATATCTAACAATCTCCCACTTGTCCTAAAGCCAATTGGCTACAAGTCTAAGTCCCATCTTCTCAAGGTGGGCTTCGATCTTCTGTTGTCCCAACGACTTTGTAAGTGGGTCTGCCACATTATCTGCGGAGTTGACTCTCTTGACCTCAACTTAACCCTTTTTGAGGTAATCGTGGATGGGGTGGTATCACCGTTTGCTAGAAACTCTTCCAGCACAAACAGTCTGCCAGATGTCGACTTTCGATCATCTATATCAGACATGAAGTCCGAGTCTGTGTATCCTTGAACTTGGAGTTCTCCGTTACCAAAGACCAACATCATATCCTTAGTTCTTCTCAAGTACTTAAGGATACATTTCACAGAAGTCCAGTGTTCTTCACCTGATTTGACTGATATCTGCTTGTGACACTCACAGCATGGGCTATATCAGGTCGTGTACATAGCATGGCATACATGAGGCTCCCTATTGCAGAAGCATAAGGGATCTTGCTTATGCATTCTATTTCCTCAGGTGTGCTGGGGCACATCTTCTTGGAAAGATGAATACCATGTCTGAAGGGTATTAATCCCCTCTTAGAGTTTTCCATACTAAACCTCTTTAGTACTTCCTCTATGTACATCTTCTGTGAAAGTCCTAGCATCCTATTCGGTCTATCCCTATAGACCTTAATTCCTAGAATAAAGGATGCTTCACCTAGGTCTT